>LPNX010411252.1:310057-331207 GCA_001517045.1 Pseudotsuga menziesii
CCTAGTGCATGTGCAATATCTGGTCTTGTACACACCATGGAATACATCAAGCTTCCAACTGCTAATGAATAGGGAATCCTGGACATGTAATTTATCTCTTCTTGTGTCTCTAGACTCATCTCCTTACTTAGCTTGGAATGGTTGGCTAAAGGTGTACTAACTAGTTTTGAATTTTTCATTCTAAACCTCTGCAACACCTTTTCTATGTACTCGCCTTGAGACAACATCAATTTACAATTTTTCCTATCTCTTGTTATTCTTATACCAAGGATTTGCTTTGTAGCATACAAATCCTTCATTGCAAATGATTTAGTTAGTTTTCTTTTGAGCACATTTATATCCTGCATGTTAGACCCTGCAACAAGCATGCCATCCACATACAATAACAAGATAATATATCTTTCATTATCTAGCCTCTTGAAATAAACACAATGGTTAGAATGGCATCTATCATAACCTTGTTCTGTCATAAACTTATCAAATTTTAAATACCACTGCCTTGGAGCTTGCTTCAAGCCATACAAGTTCTTCTTTAACATGCAAACCAAATTCTCCTTCGCTTTGACCTCATACCCCTATGGTTGCTGCATATAAATATATTCCTCCAAATCCCCATGGAGAAAGGCTATTTTTACATCTAATTGTTCAAGATGCAAATCTTCTACCACCACTAGACTTAAAATAGTTCTAATTGAAGTCATTTTAACAATAGGAGAAAATATTTCATCAAAGTCTATACCTTTTGTGCAAACCCCTTTACAACAAGTATAGCCTTGTACTGCTTCTTTCCTCCATCTTCTTCCTTCAACCTGTAAGCCCATTTATTCTACAATGCCCTTTTTCTATAGGAAACTGAACCAAATCCCAAGTCTGGTTTCTTACAAATGAGTCCATCTCCTCATTCATTCCTTGCTCCCACTTCTTTCTAGTTTTTGCTTGCATTGCCTCTGCATAACATTCTGGTTCATGAGAATCAGTCATCAATAAATAATACAGTGAAGGAGAGAATTGTTTACGCGGTCTACTTAACTTGGTATATTTTATTATAGTTGCAGGATTTTCAAGTACCTGCTGTTGTTCTTGATTTTCTAGTGCCTTTGGAACTTCATTTTCTTTGATTTCATCAAGCACCGTGTACTCTGTGTTTCCCTTTTCCACTTTTTCCATGCAACTAATATTTGTACATAACCCTTTCATTGAATACTACATCTCTACTCCTAATGATTTTGAGATTTTAAAAATCCCATAAGAAATAACCAAACTCATCAACCTCGTATCCAATAAAGGTACATTTATTGGATTTAGCTTCAATATTTGTTCTATCATCTTTATCAATGTGGACAACTGCTTCACAACAAAAAGTTCTCAGAAATGAGTATTTTACATGTTTACCTGTCCATGCCTTCTCTGGAATCCCACCATCCAAAGCGCTTGAAGGCCCTTTGTTTTTTTAAATAAAAAGCAGTGTTTACACCATCAACCCAAAACTATAAAGGAAACCCTGAATGCAATCTCATACACCTTGCACGCTCCATGATTGTTCTGTTCATCCTTTCTAACACACCATTTTCTTGTGGTGTTCCAAGGACTGTCTTCTCTCTATGAATCCCATTGTGTGAACAGTAACTGTCAAACTCCTTTCTACAGTATTCACCTCCATTATCATATTTGAGGCATTTCAACCTTTTTCCCATCTCATTCTCAGCCAAAGATTTCCGCTTCTTAAAAGTATCAAACACATCATATTTTTGTCTAATGTAATAAACCCAAATTTTGCTAGTTGCATCATCAATAAAAGTAACACCCACGAGAGCCACCAAGATATTGTACCTAAGATGGTCCCCATACATATGTATGGACAAGCTCTAACTTTTCACTCTTCTTTTGTTTCCCAACCCTGAGAAATCTAACTCTCTTCTATTTTCCATAAAAACAGTTCTCACAGAATTCCAAACTTACTTGCTTCAGATCTGGAAGTAGTTTCCCTGAGTGGAGAATATGCATTCCCTTCAAACTCATGTGGCCAAGCCTATGATGCCATAATGCTGCACTTGTTTCTATGGAATCTATAGAGATAAAATAATAAATATTATGAGGGAATAAATATAATGTACCTACCCTATCTCCTTTCTCTACTACCAGTGATCCTTTAGTGATCTTCCATGACGTTTCTCCAATCATAGACAAACAACCGCTATCTCCCAACTTCCCTGTTGAGATTAGATTTCTTTCCATAGAAGGAATGTGCCTTACATATTTTAGTAGCCATTCACTTCCATTATTTAACTTTATCTGTACCTTACCTTTTCCAACAATTTACATGGCTCATCATCCCCCAATAAAACATGTCCAAAATCTCCTTGAACATAATCATGAAAGAATTTCCTATGGGGTTTAGCATGACATGAAGCCCCTGAATCTACTACCCAGTAATCGCTAGTATTATCTAATGAAAAAATCAAAGCATCTTGTAACACATCACCTGCTACATTTGTTGATGTAATGGTAACTTCAGAATGTATTCACTTGTATTCCTTATGTATTGTACCCCGATGTTTATTCCGGGAAGTGCTTGTAATGTAATTGAGTCATGTCATGCCCCAATGTTTTGATCAGGAGTTTCTATAATGTAAACAAGTCATGTCAAGTCAATGTGGGTAACCCTCCTATTGCTCAATGGTTAATGTCCCCGCGGTTCTGGGGCCCTAGGGTTGTTAGAATCACCTAGTGAAGTCGGCCCTAGTGAGTCATTGTCAAGTCGGGAATTAGTATAAATAGAGAGTGAGCCTCTCTATTTAACACACACTCACTCACACTTAGTTTTAGCGCATAGCTAAGGGAGAAGAAGTTGTTGGGGCTAGAAATAAAGAGGCTACTGTTGTCAAGAGATCATCTTACCATTTTGGGGTTTTACTTTTGGTGTTGATTCTATCTCTGAGGAAGTTGCGGGGTTTTCTTCATTTATGGTTTCCCTGAGGAAAAAAACTGTGTTCATTGTCTCTTGTGTTTGATTGTTGTGCTTTTTATTCTCTCAATTAAAGATCCTAATATAATGCTAGCTTAAATGCTAAAATCTAACATGGTATCAGAGCTAACCTGAGAAGAAGACACTGTGCAGCTGTGGGAAATAGGGATTCCTACTTTTTGGATCTCTCTCCACAAATTTTCAGCAAAATAAGGTTGGGATGACTCTCCTCCCTAGGGTGCATCTTTATGTCGAAATAGAATCTGATTCTGAGCTTTTCCAATTTTGGACCCGACACTGCTGCCGAAAATTAGGGCTTTCCACAGAAGTGGAATTTTTGAGTGAGCCCAGGCTTGGATTGATATCCTCCTCAAAATCGAAGTTTAGAGATCAAGATCAAAGCATTTGGTTGGACAAAACTCCAGGAAATTCAAACCCTAATCTACTCTTGAACGAGCACTATAGAAATTCAGCTCCAAATCCAGATTCGACATCTTGACCTGGTAAGATCTAAATGTTTTGTATTTTCATTTGAGGTTCTCAGTTAAGATGTCTCATCATACCAAGCTTGATGAAAAGCTTGAGGGAGTTGATAACTTCCGAACATAGAAGTATAGGATCTCCCTGGTCCTGGAAGAAAACGAGTTAGACTCCTACATCAATGAGGAGGTTCCAGTTCCAGAGGAAGATGAGGCTAAGTCCTTACATAAGAAGAAGTTGGTTATGGCAAAGAGGATTATTGCTGATTCAATCAAGGATCACCTCATACCATAGGTGTCCTCCCTCAAGACACCTAAAGCTATGTTTGATGCCCTAACCAAACTGTTTAAAGGGAAGAACATAAACCAGAAGATTACTCTAAGGAACTAGTTGAAGAATGTAAAGATTCAGAATGAGGAGACCATCCATTCATACTTCACAAGGGTGTCCCAACTCAAAGAACAACTTGAAGTAGTAGATGGAGAAGTGGAGAATGCAGAAATTGTGATGACAACCTTGAATGGTCTCCCTAGGTCATGGGATTCTTTCATCCAAGGAATTGTGCTAGGAAGAAGCTAATCAAGTTCATTAGACCGTGGGAAGAATGTTCACAAGAAGAAGCTCAAATTGCAGCTCGAGAAGAAAAGATGGGAAGTGAAGATCAAGCTCTCACAGTACACTCCAAGAAAGGCAGAAGGGAAAATCATCATCACCAAGGTAAGCATTCTCATCAGAAAGATAATTTTGTAAAAAGGGATCCATCCAAACTCAGATGTTATACATGTGATGAAAGAGGACACTTTTCTAGAAATTGTCCCATGAACAAGAGTGGATCCAAGAAGAAGAAGAACTCGAAAAGAAGAAATCATGCTCACACTGCTGAGGATGATGATCCTCCCAGGAAGAAAGTCAAACAAGAAAGTGAAGACTCTTCAAGTAATGAAGAATATGTTCTGATCTTTTCTCTCACGGGAATTGTCACTTATGGAAGAAAATATTGGGTTATTGACAGTGGGGCTTCCAAACACATGACAAGATTCAAGGAATATTTTGAGAAACTATTCGAACATAATTCACCCCATAAAGTGATACTTTGGGATGACTACCAATATCCCAGAAAAGGTAGTGGTGAATCCTCCTACAAGCTAGACTCTGGAAAGTCTATGAAAATGAAGGATGTCTTGTTTGTACCATGACTAAAGAAGAATATTCTCTCCATATCGGCACTGGATGCAAAAGGCATGAGGGTTTCATTTGTAGATGGCAAAGTCCTCATGTGGCCAAGAGGAAAGACTATTGATGATGCAATACTAATTGGAGAACAAGAAGGAGGATTATAAAAATTGAAGGGCCATCCAGAATAAGATTTGGTCCATGAAAAAGTAGAGCCAAATGAACTTTGGCATAGCAGGCTTGCACATGTGCACTACATAACACTACCACTTGCAAGAAAAGATGTTGAAGGTCTTCCAGAAATTCAAGCAAAACATGAAGGAGTCTGCAAAGGATGTGCGAAAGGAAAGAACACAAAGAAGACATTTCCAAGTAGCGAAAGCAAAGCAAAAGGAATCTTGGAAATCATTCACTCCGATGTATGCGGTCCAATGTCATCCGGTTCTTTAAGCGGGTATGTATACTATGTTTCTTTTATTTATGATTTTTCTAGGAAGACATGGATATACTTTATAAAGAAAAAAGATGAAGTTTTCAACAAGTTCAAGGAATTCAAAGCCTTGATCGAGAACCACACAGAAAATAAGATCAATACCTTTCGATCAGATAATGGCAGAGAATTCACATCAAATGAATTCAAAGAGTTATGCAAAGATTCAGGGATAAAGAGGGAGTTATCCACTCCATATAATCCACAACAGAATGGGGTTGCAGAAAGGAAGAATAGAACGATCATGGAAGCTGCAAGAGCAATGCTTCATGATCAAGATCTTCCAATGCATCGATGGGCAGAAGCTTCCAGAACAACGGTGCATGTACCAAACCGTACTCCACACAGAGTACTCAAGAACAAGACACCTGAACAAGTCTTTTTCAGCAAGAAACCGGAAGCCAGCCATTGTAGAATATTCGGCTGTCCAGTATACATACACATTCTGAAAGAAAAGAGGACAAAGTTAGATCCTTCAGGAAAGAAGGGTATATTTGTGGGATACTCTGAAAGCTTGAAGGCTTACAGAATATACTTCCCAGGATTCAAGAATATCGACATAAGTAGGGACGTAACATTTGATGAAGACTCAGCTTACAACAAATCCAGAAAGAGACCTGCTAAAGATTCTAAAGAATCAGAAGCACCCAGAATTCATGACACAACCATGAACGAAGAAACTCAAGAAGAAGATCGAGAATTTGAAGAACCTCAAGAACCTATAGATCCACCTTAGGAGAATAATCCTCGCAAGTGGAAACCTGCTTGGGTACGAGAAGCTATCCAAGGTGCAGAAATATATGGGGCTCCAAAAAAGAATCATAGAGAAAGAAAGAGGACCAGGTCCTGCTCCGGGTATGTAGCTTTATTATGTGACTTTATCAATAAAGAACCTTCCAACTATGAAGAAGTGGCAGAAAGGAAAGAATGGAAGGATGCTATGATCGAAGAGTATCAATCGATCATGAAGAATGATGTTTGGGATGTTGTCCCAAGACCAGAAGGGAAGTCTATTGTAACTTCCAAATGGATCTACAAGATCAAGCATGCTGCAGATGACAACATAGAGAAATATAAAGCAAGATTCATTTCTCTTGGCTTCTCACAGAAAGAAGGAATAGATTATGAAGAAACCTTTGCACCTGTAGCCAGATACACTTCCATCAGATCAGTGCTTGCTCTGGCTACAATAATGAAATGGAAGATACACCAAATGGATGTCAAGACTGCTTTCTTGAATGGTGTAGTGGAAGAGGAAGTGTATGTGGAGAAACTGCTCGGTTTTGAGACACATGACAGGGAGTCTCATGTCTGTAGATTGAAGAAAGCCCTGTATGATTTGAAATAGGCACCCAGGACATGGTATGGTAGAATTGATGGCTTTGTATCCAGTTTGGGATTTACCAAAAGTAAAGCAGATTCCAACCTTTACTACAAGGTTGAAGATGGTAACCCAGTGATACTCCTACTGTATGTATATGATATGTTTGCAATAGGTATGGATGGGTTGATTTCTGATACAAAGAGGAAGCTTGCTGTCGAGTTCGAAATGAAGGACTTGTGTATGATGCACTATTTTCTAGGCATGGAGGTGTGGTAGAATGCAGATGGAATCTCCCTCGAACAAGGGAAGTATGCAGTAGAGATCCTGAAGAGGTTTGGGATGATGGACTGCAAGGCCATGACCACACCTATGGCATCGAACCTAAAGCTATTGAGTGATGCTTCATCAGAAGCGGTTGATGCTACGATGTATCATCAGATGATTAGATCCTTGATGTACCTGACAAAAGCTTGAAGGATTATAGAATATACTTCCCAGGATTCAAGAATATCGACATAAGTAGGGACGTAACATTTGATGAAGACTCAGCTTACAACAAATCCAGAAAGAGACCTGCTAAAGATTCTAAAGAATCAGAAGCACCCAGAATTCATGACACAACCATGAACGAAGAAACTCAAGAAGAAGATCGAGAATTTGAAGAACCTCAAGAACCTATAGATCTACCTTAGGAGAAGAATCCTCGCAAGTGGAAACTTGCTTGGGTACGAGAAGCTATCCAAGGTGCAGAAATATATGGGGCTCCAAAAAAGAATCATAGAGAAAGAAAGAGGACCAAGTCCTGCTCCGGGTATGTAGCTTTATTATGTGACTTTATCAATAAAGAACCTTCCAACTATGAAGAAGTGGCAGAAAGGAAAGAATGGAAGGATGCTATGATCAAAGAGTATCAATCGATCATGAAGAATGATGTTTGGGATGTTGTCCCAAGACCAGAAGGGAAGTCTATTGTAACTTCCAAATGGATCTACAAGATCAAGCATGCTGCAGATGACAACATAGAGAAATATAAAGCAAGATTCATTTCTCTTGGCTTCTCACAGAAAGAAGGAATAGATTATGAAGAAACCTTTGCACCTGTAGCCAGATACACTTCCATCAGATCAGTGCTTGCTCTGGCTACAATAATGAAATGGAAGATACACCAAATGGATGTCAACACTGCTTTCTTGAATGGTGTAGTGGAAGAGGAAGTGTATGTGGAGCAACTGCTCGGTTTTGAGACACATGACAGGGAATCTCATGTCTATAGATTGAAGAAAGCCCTGTATGATTTGAAATAGGCACCCAGGACATGGTACGGTAGAATTGATGGCTTTGTATCCAGTTTGGGATTTACCAAAAGTAAAGCAGATTCCAACCTTTACTACAAGGTTGAAGATGGTAACCCAGTGATACTCCTACTGTATGTATATGATATGTTTGTAACAGGTATGGATGGGTTGATTTTTGATACAAAGAGGAAGCTTGCTGTCGAGTTCGAAATGAAGGACTTGTGTATGATGCACTATTTTCTAGGCATGGAGGTGTGGCAGAATGCGGATGGAATCTCCCTCGAACAAGGGAAGTATGCAGTAGAGATCCTGAAGAGGTTTGGGATGATGGACTGCAAGGCCATGACCACACCTATGGCATCGAACCTAAAGCTATTGAGTGATGCTTCATTAGAAGCGGTTGATGCTACGATGTATCATCAGATGATTAGATCCTTGATGTACCTGACAAACACGAGACCAGATATTTTCTTTGCTGTGAACACCTTAAGCCAGTTCTTGACAGATCCGAGACATGTTCACTTGATTGCTGCAAAGCATATTCTGAGGTACCTGAGGGGTACAGTTGATTATGGGCTCAAGTATGAGGCTAATCATAAGATTAACCTGGAGGGTTATGTTGATTCAAATTGGGCAGGAAATGCCATCGATAGAAAGAGCACTTTAGGGTGTTGCTTCAGTATGGGATCGAGTGTGATCTCTTGGTTTAGAAGGAAGCAATCCTATGTGGCACTGAGTACAGCTGAAGCAGAGTATGTCGCAACTTGTTCAGCTAGTTGTGAGGCAGTATGGCTGAGGAAGTTGCTGTCTGATTTATTTTATCTCCAGTTGGATGCTACTTGTATACATTGCGACAACCAGAGTTGTGTGAAGTTGTTGAAGAACCTGGTGTTCCATGACAAGTCAAAGCATGTTGAGATCAAGTATCACTATATCAGGGATATGGTGCACAGGGGAGCAGTGAAGCTCTAATATGTTGCAACGGATGAACAAATAGCTGATGTGTTGACCAAGCCATTAGCCAGAGTGAAGTTTGAGTACTTTAGGGAGAAGCTTGGTGTTCTCCAAATCGAGGCTCCCTCTAAAGGGAAGTGATGAGTCTGTGAGCCATTATGACATGGTGAGAGGATTGGTTCCTTCCATGGTTATATGTAAGGGCTGATCCATTCTGTCATGGGGAGAGGATTGGTTCCTTCCATGTCAGATGTGAGTGATGAGCCATTCTGATGTGACTGTAGGATTGGTTCCTACATGATCAGATATAAGCGCTGAATGTCATTCTTGGAATGAAGGAACTTGGTCAGTTACCAGGAAATATTAGTCTGGGACTGAGGGCCATTCTGATGTGACTATAGGATTGGTTCCTACATGATCAGATGTGAGTGCAAAGCCATTTTGAGGTGATTGTAGGATTGGTTCCTACAATGATCAGATGTAAGTGCAGAGCCATTCTAAGGCGATTGTAGGATTGGTTCCTACAATGATCAGATGTAAGTGCAGAGCCCTTTTGGCATGGAGGATTGGTTCCTTGCATGGTCGAATGTAAGTGCTGGGACTTTCTAACATTGGTTGTCAGATGTGAGTGCTGGGCCTTTCTGAAAGGGTTGTGGGATGTGTTCCCACATGCTCAGATGTGAGTGATGGACGTGCCTTTCTGATGTGATTATAGGATTGGTTCCTACATGATCGGATATAAGTGTTGGGTGGGCCATTCTGACTTAGGGTCAGATATAAGTGCTGAAAAAGACCTACATGGAGGCTATGCCTACAACCAACATGAAAAAGGGCTGGATTTGTAGAACTTCCTATGACGAGAAGAATCAAGAGATAGCACCCGTGATGATGATCCAACAGAGATGTTCTAGAACCAGAGATGATCCATATTGAGTGATTATCCAGATCCAGTGATGATGATCCAGATCTAGATGAAGATGACTTGAAGATGAAGATGTCTTGAAGATGATCCAGATGATACATAGAAGAAGACTTGTACTGATAAATTGTGTCGAGAGAATACCTTCCTAGTTAAGAGAGAGTGTTGATGTAATTGTAACTTCGGAATGTATTCACTTGTATTCCTTATGTATTGTACCCCGATCTTTATTCTGGGAAGTGCTTGTAATGTAATTGAGTCATGTCATGCCCCGATGTTCCGATCCAGAGTTTCTATAATGTAAGCAAGTCATGTCAAGTCAATGTGGGTAACCCTCCTATTGTTCAAGGGTTAAAGTCCCCGTAGTTCCGGGGCCGTAGGTTTGTTAGACTCACCTAGTGAAGTTGGCCCTAGTGAGTCATTGTCAAGTTAGGAATTAGTATAAATAGAGAGTGAGCCTCTCTATTTAACACATGCTCACTCACACTCAGTTGTAGTGCATAGCTGAGGGAGAAGAAGTTGCTGGGGCTAGAAAGAAAAAGGCTATTGCTGTCGGGACATCATCTTACTATTTTGGGGTTTTACTTTTGATGCTGATTCTATCTCTGAGGAAGTTGTGGAGTTTTCTCCATTTATGGTTTCCCCAAGGAAAAGCACTGTGTTCATTGTCTCTTGTGTTTGATTGTTGTTCTTTTTATTCTCTCAGTTAAAGATCCTAATATAATGCTAGCTTAAATGTTAAAATCTAACAACATTCGCTTCGTGTGTAGTCTCTTTCTTCCTTTCACCTTTCTTCTTTGGTGCTTTGTAGTCTTTCTTCAGATTTCCTTTCTTACCATAGTTCCAACACTCTAATTTTCCGAATCTGGACTTGTATCTGCCCTTTTTAGACTTGATATAGTTTCCTGGGCTCCTCCCTCTCTCCTTTTGTCTCCCTCTTCTCTCCATGGTCAACGCATTACCTGATGTCTCATCTGTGCTTTTTCTTCGCATTTCCTCGCTAAGAATAACACCACTAACATCGTCAAAATTAAGAGTGTTTGAACTAGGGACATAGTTACTTACAGCCATGACCAAGCTATTCCATCTTTCTGACAATGAACACAAGATTAGAAGATCCTAACCTCATGATCAAAGTTAACGTTTACAGAACTTAACTAACCCGTAAATGTATTAAAGTCATTTAAATGGTCAACAACATATTCACCTTCCGACATCTTCATATTAAATAAACGCTTCATTAAAAATACCTTGTTGGAAGTCGAGGGTTTTTCGTAGAGTTTCGCCAATGCGCTCATCACACCCTCTGTTGTTTTTTCTTTCAAAATATTGAAAGCCACCGACGAAGCTAGGCACATTCGTATTGTTCCCAGTTCCTTTCTGTCAAGAACCTCCCATTCTTCATCCTTCATAGCCGTCGAGGTACAAACACGACTGAATAACATCTATGAATTTGGAAGATCGGGCTCCACAACCAACATGAAGGAATAACACTCTTCATAACTCTTTAAATTATATGTAAGAAAGGAGTTACCCCGCATGCATCATGGAGTAAATTCTCTTATTAACATTCTTTATACAAGACAAGTGGGAAAATACCCATACTAATTGCACAAAGATATTATGCCATGTCAACAAGTTCATGTATTTATGAACAATTTTGTGGATGAAATACATTTATAGGAAAACACAAAGGATATAAAACATATGTTCATGTATCTTTCACATGTTCTCCGAAGTTCTAATTTCTAGTCACCCATGATCATTTTACATAGGAAGTTTTGTAGCGATGAAATGAAGTCTTACATCACCAATGGAAATTGTTCATCTTGAAGGTCTCTATCTTCTTCCAACAATTTATAATTCATTTGAGGGATGAGTAATTTACTATGGCGCATTGATAAAAAATATACTTTCCTTATTAGAGGAGATGGGACCCTTACCCTTACCTTACTTTAGCCCAGTCATTTAGCCGCATTGATAAAAATAATTTTATTTATTTATTTAATGGAAAGACAGCATAACTACATTGCTAACATCTAATAAAAAAGTTCTTATTATTAATCGACACCCATCTTCTTTCTAAAAGGGTCATTTAAACTTTCAATTGGCTGCTTCTATCTGAAGTGAAGTTGAGCATGTCGCCATTCACCACTGTGATGAAAATTGGAATAAAAACATTGACTTACAAAAAAGAGAGACCATTACAGAAATACCGATAAGGAAGAACAACTTTACTAAACTTACACTCAACTGCCAATGATTTCAAGTATCGTTTGACATTTATGGGAAAGTAAAACTCCTTTTATAACAAAGCTATTGCATAGGTCTTCATCCATAACTTATGCAATGGGTGAATGAATAGGTCTTGGTCCATAACTTATGCCATGGGTGAATGAATAGAGATATCCCATCCTATTTATTATGTGCTGAAACATATATGATTGATAATGAAATGAATGCGATGTAATTGACTTTTATATCATGTTTTTGTTGTATTGTTTTTAGTTAAGATTACAAACTACAAGTTATATGTTTTAAATGAGTTATTTTTTATAAATTACAATTTATTTGTCTTAACTAAGAGTTATCTATATATCATCTCTCATTATTTATTGTGCTGAGCACTTTACAGCTTAAATGTCGATCATAAAAGATTAAATTTTTAATTATCCTCCAAATAAATGTCGGCCATAAAAACAACTCAAAAAACAAAGACTGTCACAAAAACAACACAATATGGGGAAGATGTTGTAATGTTCCTACTTAGCAAAATAATAAAAAATGAAAAATAAAAAATTAAATTATCCGCAAAAAAAATGTTGGTTGTGCACATGGTTTTAAAACCATGTATGGAGGAGATGTTGTAATGTTCTTTTGTAACAAAATACAAAATAATATAAAATATTATGTGGGCCAAAATAATATTAAATATTAATAATAAAACTATTATATGTCGACCTTAAATAAAAAGATGTGTCTTTTGATCTGAATCAAACCAAAGCTGATAGTTGAGTGCAATACTTAAGAATATGTTTGCACCTCCAAAGATTTGATCCTTATAGCCATTTGATCGAACCTAGGATTTGGATCTATGCTGGTCTATGCATCAATTATTTTTGTATTCTTGTTTTTAATAATAATTTATTTTGAATTTGTAACTACTACCATAAAATCAATCTGGTTTAAAAACAAAGTATATATATATTTTGCAACTAAAAATATTACATATATAAACAATCATAAAATAATTTATATATTTGATTTTACAAAAAGGCAAAATCATGTCAACAAAATACTCAAATAAAAATATGATATATAAATAAAATATATTTACAAACAAAGTTACGAGCAAAATCATGTCAACAAAATAATTAAAGAAAAATACAATATGAGAACACGGCGATTGAAAAAAATATGATGATAGATTTGAAAATGGCTTGCTCTTACATATTAAAATGGCTATTGCTCTTACATAAAATATATAATCATATACAAGCACCTTGGGGTGACATGGCATAGATTTGCCAAGCTATGTTTAATTACCAAGCTATTTTCATTGCATGGTTGCACACTCGTATAAGTTCTCTAACTGAAAATACGCATACACATGCCAGTTATCTATCCTTTTTCTTTTCATTCAGCCGCTGCTGATGCTTTACATGACAAGAAGAAAGAGAGACCAGTTATCTATCCTTTTTCTTTTCATTACTAAAACGTATGGTTGTTTTTCGCTATCTTACTATAGAGTGGTCATATTCAAATACATCTACATACACAGATTGAATTTGACTTTTAGTTGTTGTATCTTTTATCAATCACTATATCTTCTGGGATTTTCCCTTTGTAATTTAGTGTTTGGAAAATGCACTTTTATTGAAGTTGTGATATCATGTGCATAGTCTCACCATTTTTATGTGTAGTCGCTGGGATTTCCCCTTTGTAATTTAGTGTTTGGAAAATGCACTTTTATTGAAGTTGTGATATCATGTGCATAGTCTCACCATTTTTATGTGTAGTCGCTGGGATTTGATTAGCAGCGAAGCCGATTAAGGATCGGTTGGCTTCTTCTGGTAATACGTAGAATGCATGATAATGCTCAAGGCACTGCATGACTATAGACCCAACAGTAGCAATAAACAAAGCATTCAGAAAAGGCCTTTTCTCTGCTGTTTCTTTTGGAGGTTTGCTTATGGAGGGAATTTGTGGGAGGAATTTCTGTGTCCACGGGAAGGTTGGAGGAGAAAAATATAAAAGATGCTAAAAGAACATAACATAGAAATAGTTTTCCAAAAATACATAACTTTGTATCCAAGATGTAGAAAGATAGTTATTGTAGAATCACAATCACTCATACTAAAAGACAACTACATTTTTAAAAACGGGTTGATATATATTGATGGTGAAACGTTTAAATATGGTATATATATTATTCACTTTTAAAAATATAATTGTGCTTAAACCGTTTAATTTTTTTAAATTACATTCCTTGGAAGGCTGCCAAGCATGTGCTCCAATGCTTAAAGGGCATAGCTCATTATGTCTTAAGGTATGTGGAAAATGGTGAGTCAATGTTGCATTGTTTTGTTGATTTTCAATAGGTAGGGGATGCAATTGGTGGGAAGAACACTTCTGTTTTTTTGTTTCAATTTGGATATATATGTATGATTTTTTTTTATTGAAGAAGAAGCGATTGATAGTTATGTTTAGTTCAACAATGACATAGTATATGGCAGTCTTTTTATTAGTTATATTTATTTAAAAATGGTTGTTGATGATGATGATGATGGTTAACGTCCACTTAGACCAAACTTTGTTTTATTAGACCTAAAGAAAGGAATTAATTAGTTTGTTTTAAAATTGTATTCCTATGCTCAAAGAGTTTGGAGAGAACGATCCCGGACAAGTTAAGAAGCTAAAAAAATCAGTATTTTTGTGAATAAATTTACATATACCATATCAAACACTTTTAAAAATATGATTGTACTTGGACCTTTTAAACTTATTAAACATTTTAAATTAACATCGCATCTTTGACTTTGACTAACATCCACCTCATATTCCAGACTTTGACTAACATCGCATCTTTTTACTCAGGTTACTCTCAAAATACATTTTTGTTTTCAACCATCATAATTAAAAATGTCACCTTATCTTTATCCGTTGTTTATATATATATATATATATATATATATCTGTTGTGTTTCTTCATTCATTTTATATTCATACGAAAAATGTTTTTCCTAGCGTGGTCATGGAGCACATTAACTAAGTGAAGAGGGCTTAGTTTTCTAATTAAATAATGAGTTATTTATTGATGTTTTGAATTGGCCCGGCAAGCTGAAAGACATAGTGTAGGTGTACGTGGCTTTAAAGTCCAACCTTTGATCATCAGTTTTGGCGTTTCTGTATGAAGTTGAGAAGGCTTGCATCACTCTAGGGTGGGGAGGGGTGGCATGGCGAAAAATATATTACATGCCTCACCATAGTTAATGCGTTGGCAGCGACATTGCCAGCCATACGATCTCAACCTCCACCAGATCGTATGGCTGACAATGCTGCCATCGTGGGGCATGTAATATATTGTTCACCCCATGACATAAAAGACAGCAATTTTTAATTTCATTACCAAAAGATTTCCTTTACGGTCGATGGAATTCATTGTACTATATTTCAGGAGAGTTTAATGTATTTGGCCATGAATGTGAACACACATTAATCATGATCGTATAAATGTAAATACCCCAAATATTTCCACCCAACATTTCTAATAACTTAGAACTGACGGCATTTGGTAATATTCATTAATAAGAAAATAAAGGTCCTACTTTGATCATACTTTCTGTCTTCAACTTATTTTCAGTGTCTGTTTTTCGTATCGCATCTTTTGCATTGCATTTATGAGACTAGCGAAAATCTTGGTTGGTTTATAGATTCCGATCAATAAATGGAAGATACATTTAAAATTGAATTAAACTTTGTAAAATTGATCCAAAATTTGCTAAAAGTCAAAAGCTGATCAGATCATAACTTTCAATTAAAATTTGTAAATTTCTGATCTATTTAGATTACTTTTTAACCCAAATCTAATTATTTTATAATTTCCACAATCCACAAAATTTGAATCTTCATACAAATTAAAAAATCCCAATTGGATTTAAACTCCGTTTTCTACGATCTAAACATTAATTAAGATTAAAACATGACTCCTGATCTCATCACAACCTCCGTAAGTCATATATCTGCTGTAATAGATTGATTAATAATAACGGGAACGACATCTACGTTTCTTTCATTGAAAGTTCATTAACATAATTATATGTGATACACTCGATGAAAATAAGCATATAAATTATAAGCACAATTATAATTAAAAGTTAATTTCAAAACCAGCATTTTAATAAGGTAACGTAGTTGTATGGTAATTACTTTTTTGCTTTTATCAAAATAAATTCAAAAGCTGTCATTTATTCACATTCTAAGTGGAAGATGTATTTATGGAAAGCTTGAGGGCCCTCAAATTTAACTAGACTATATAAGTTTATTTATAGCGAGGGTTTGCATATATATATATATAAACATTAAATTTATGGGTAGAAATGGGTTTATAAGTTTTTATTACATATATATTTTTAAATTGTCTTATGATTTGGACATTGTTTTATACAATTTTAATTAAACTTTAAAAGAAAATAATAAATATATTTTATTTCATTAAAATTTTTATTGAATATGAAGGATATAAGCAATAAAACAGAACATAAACAAACACATGTAGCACACAACATAATATAATCTTTATTTTTTATTCATTCAATCAACCTTAAAAACATATTACAAATTCTCTATGTATACATAGACACATAATTTATTTATTACTGGGCTTTTCTAGAAGCTCCTTCCACCACCATATTTGAATCTCAAGTCTATGCTCATTCAGAGGCTTCCTTCTACGTGTCAACAACTGGCTCCTTCAAAGCTTGTCCTTCTGCAATTATTGAGCATTCATGTTGAGCTCTTCAAGCCACACCTAGCCTTAATTTCATATGTACAAGTGACGTTTGTGGGTGAAAAATATTAAACGATTAATAAACTATCCAACGATTTAAATTGTCAACCCAAGGAGAGCGTAAACTTGTGAGGTACACAAAAAGTATATGCAGGGTTAGAGTAACACTAACTTAATCGAATTTTTGAAAATAAAACACACACAATGAAATGGAATTTAAATCTAGGAAAGCATGAAATCGGGTGAAAAGAAGCTAATCTAATGCTTAGTAATGAACACACAACTGAAATTGAATCTAGTTTACGAAAGCAAGAAATTCTATGATAAGAAATCTAATCTAGGAAAACATGCAATTGCATAAATTAAACTTGGTAAAGAAAGCATGAAATTAAACAAGGGAAAAATAAGCTATAAAGAAACACATGTGACAAATGATAAATATATGTGAGCTCACATGAAATCTATATTAACAACTCAATAAAACAAATCTATTATGGAGAAATCAAAATATTTACTCTAAAACATCAAGCCTATTACAAAATGATCAAATCCATGAGTAACTCTCAAAAACATAAATTATTTATGTACTTCCACACTAGTAAAGAGGCCTCTCCTCCTCCCAAATGAAGAGAGAGCATATTATTTAATACATGAGTTTCTTTGAAAAAGAGGATAAATGTAGATCCACTTTTCTCTCAACCTATTTTCTATAATTACAAAATATTTATCCCTTTAGATCCTCACAAATCCTCTCACAAATATTGGATGAGATATTCTATCCATATTTCCATAATCATCTCCTTAGAATAAACTTGAATAATTATCTCATTCGTGCATCTTCAAATGGTGGAGGAAATATTTGAAAACCTTTTGAATAACATTTTGTTGAAAATATTCAAATATTCCTACACATCACAAAGCTCACACAACTTTGAGATATAAATGAAAATATGTCAATTTTCTAATATTTAATCATAAATTCTCCTAAAATACTTAAAAATAAATAAATTGAAAAATAACAAGGTAACCCATATTTATTCATAAAAATGGTATAGTGAATGGTTAATGGAGTGACGAATAGGGATGCACGTGAGGAATAGTGAAAGGAAAATAGGATGAAAATGTGACATTTGGGTGACCCAACATCCCCCCCCAACTGAACTTGTTGCATGTCCTCATGCAACTGTGCATAAACGTTTTGGATTCTTAACTTTAGATTTGCATGATGATGTTTTTAACAATAAATCATTCCATGATGTGAAACACATAAGTAGTAGTTGATTTTACTTATGGTTGGTTCTTGTGTGACAACTGTGAATATATCAAATGTTGGTTCTTTTGTTAAAACCATTCATTTCTTTTACTTGTTTGCTTGCTGCAATACAAAAGATTTGAAAGTATACATACATGTTAGAATAATCAACCCATAGTTTACCCACTTAGACATTAATTCCATTATTTTTGTCTTATTTTCCTAGTTCATGTGTCCCACCTTGTGCAAGTTGCTATTTGCCTATCCATAGAGGTCAAACTTGCCTTATTTGACTCATGTAGCGCATGGAAGAGCTAAAGGAATCAATTCTGCTTTATTCCTGGCCTCCTAGGTGCCCTTCTGCTTTTTCTGCTTTATTGCCTTCTTTTTCAGTGTTTTAAGGTAAAAGGAAAAACTAGACTAGGTGAGGTTGACTTGTTTTTTGTCCTACACATCCTCCTCTCTTTTCTCCATGCAAAAGCATGTATGAGCTTCCATTCCACCACTCTTTAGCTTGCCTATGCCTTTTTGCCAATTCGTGAGCTCCATGACAGATTTGGGATCAGCTTTTTACACCTATGGGGGATTTGCTTATTTTTGGTAAGCTTGCTTTATGCTAGATTCGAATTGCTCCTCATGCATTCGAATCCCTAATGTATGTTATTTATTCAGCAACCTATTATTCTACAGGGTTGGCTATTGTACACTTACATAATACAGTGTAGTGTTACAGCTCCATTTTCAGTCTCTTTTGTGAGTGATTTTGCATGATCAATTGATAATTGTTGTGAGTACAATTAATCTATTGCTAGCCTTAATTTCCACCTGGTATCAGAGCCATTGTAGGTTGTTTCTCTCCTTCAAAAATTGTTTTACAGGTTCGACATCAAAGACTGGGAGCCTTTTACTGACAGTCGGGACAGATTTTCTAGAGCTATGGATCAATCACAGAAAACTATGTTGAATCCCTTCAATTTCTTTGAATGGAAAGCAGAGATGGAGATACTATTGAGAGCGAAAGGCCTCTACAGGGTGACTATGGAAAAAGAAGCAGAGCCCAATGCAGCTGCAGAGAAGATAAAATGGCACAATAGGAGGGATGAGGCTTATGGCCTCCTGTGCCTGAGTATTTCCAGAGACCTCCTTTTCCATCTTGATGGATTGACATCAACGAATGAAGTATGGGAGAAGCTTGCTGATCTTTTTGGAAATACAGATGAGATGAGGGGACATCAAATCGAGAATGAGTTGATTTCTCTGAGTCCAACAAGCTTTGAATCCCTGCAGCTATATTTCTCCAAGTTCAAAGCACTAGTTTTGCAGCTGAAACAGTGTGGTATTGAAAAGAAAGATGATCATCTCGTACTGGCCATCCTCTCGAAGCTGGGCCCTGATTATTCACTGTTTGTTTTGACCTTCTATGCCACAAAACTGACAGCTCGAGCCTGGAAGATGCCTAGCCTTGTAGATTTCATGGAATCTCTCACACAAGAACAGGACAAGCTGGTGATGATGGGAACCATCAAACCATCCAAAGATCAAGCTTTGATTGCTGGAGATTCGAGGGTGGATTCAAAAAGCAAAAAGAAAGCTAAAAAGCCACCTGAGAAAAAGAGAGACAAGAAACAGTCTCCGGAGGATCTACAAGGTCCCAAGAAGAATAACCAGAAGAAGAAGAACAAAGGTGAAATGAACAAGTGCACATACTGCAATAAGGGAAATCACACTGAAAGCTCTTGTATGAAAAAGCAGATAGACATGCTGACCAATCTCCTGGAGAAGAATGGCATCTCCCTTCCATAAAACTCAAAGAAGAGAGAAGGAGGATCAAGTTCAAATGACAGAGAGAGATTTCATGCTCTAGTTGCTGGCACATCAAGCTCACCCAGTTTTATCATTGATTCTAGAGCTTCAAGACACATGGTTTCGACTAAGGAGGCCTTCTCCTCACTGGACATGTTGAAAGGACCATCTATTGTACTGGGAGATGACTCTCTCACTGAAAGTAAAGGCAAAGGAAGGATAGATCTTGATCATGGTCAGTTCAGCAATGCGTTATATGTCCCTGGTCTCGCCTCCAACCTCCTGTCAGTGTACCAGATGACCCACACTGGGTCTCCTAAGAAGGTCATATTCTCCCCCGATGAAGTTGAGATCACAGAGATTTCAACTAGTAGAGTCATTGCAAAAGGAGTTGCAAATCATGCTCAAAAGGTATACATGTTCTCACACTTCCTACCTTACTCAAACCCCTCTGCTCTTCTCATTCATGCTAATGAAGCCAGCAAGCTATGGCATGAAAGATTTGGCCACCTTAACTACAAATATCTTTCTGATCTTAGTGAAAAAGAGATGGTCATAGGGTTGCCCAAGATAAAATTTTCCAAAGGAGTCTGCCAAGGCTGTATCCTAGGAAAACACCCAGAGCACAAATTTGAGAGAGCTAGACATGAGAGAACCTCTGCACCACTCGAGCTGATCCACAGTGATGTTGCTGGTCCATTCCCTCATATGTCCATGAGTCAGGCCAAGTATGCATTAACTTTCATTGATGACTTTTCTAGGTATTGCTAGGTTCACTTCCTGAAACACAAGTCTGAAGTTTTTGGCCTATTCAAAGTCTTTAAGGCTTTGGTTGAAAACCAGTCTGGAAGGAAACGCAAGGCCCTCAGATCTGACAATGGTGGTGAGTATGTCAAGTCTGAGTTTATTAACTATTGTGTAGATGCAGGTATTCAGATGCAGCATTCTATCCCTTACACACTACAACAAAATGGTGTTGCTGAGAGGAAGAACAGATCACTGAAGGAGATGGCAACATGCATGATGGAGGCCAAAACTTTGCCACCAAAGTACTGGGTCGAAGCTATCAACTGTGCAGCCTATATTCAGAATAGGGTGCCTCACAAACAGCTTGATGGTATGACTCCCTTCGAAGCATGGAGTGGGCATAAGGGTGATTCCATGAAGATGGGTAACACTTTTTGGCCAAATTTGGTGATGAAAACCTGATTTTTTACTCATGTGCTAGATAGAAGCCCTCAAAACGCACATATGCCATGTGAATTTTGACTTGCAGTAAAAAAACAAATTGTAGAATATTATGTTGGCTTCATGGTTATATTTTTTTAAAAATATTCCGATGTCATTTAATGTGTGAATTTTTGCATTTAATAAACCGTGTGACCTTAAAAATTTGAAGAAGCTAATAAGTGGCTTGTGTCCACGTAGAGTAATTCAATCTTGCATTAATAATTTTAAAAAACTATTTATATGAGCATGATCTACA
>LPNX010411281.1:15698-26011 GCA_001517045.1 Pseudotsuga menziesii
TAGCATTTATTTTAATTGGATTTATTACTCAAAAATGGGATATGGTCGTGCAACTAATGGTGTTATGACACAACATGAAGTAAAATGCACACCTAACAATCAATGCAAATGCATTGTGTCCATGAAAATAGGGTATGCTACTACAAGAAATGCACAATTTTTCTTCAAATGATGAATGCAAGCTTTCTTATATGAAGTCCTAACTAATACTCCAAAGAAAATCTAGTGCAAGTGAAATGCAAAATGCAAAATGCAATGCATGATGATAAGCAAATGTTTTTGGATTTTTTGAAATAAAACAAGATGCAAAAAGAAAAAGAATGATTGTACAACCCCTAGACTCTGCAAGAACACACAAAAAACACTCGAGAAAAGCACTAAGTTAAAATAACTCTAATGCACTAATCTCAAACAAAAAATAAAAAATGCCATGACAAGAACCTTCTTAAAAAAGAAAAATTTAGCCTAAAAAAAACATTTTTGGTCAGAAACAGAGGTATAAACAGACTCAGGCAGTGCCAAAGGAGACTCAGCAAATATCATTATTAACCCAGCAACCATTTAACTTCCACAAAAAGGCAAAATCAAAGGCATATGCAACTATTCACAGTAAACCCGTGTGTATACGTGGAAATTGAAGAGAAACCCACGTGTATACGCAACTGTGAGTTAAAAACTCGCGTACAGGAAGAAAGGTGCATAAAATCAAGGCAAATAGACAGGATGAGACAAACTTCACACCAATCAGAAACTACCAGGCATACATGCCCCCATACCTGACACAGAAACAAGAGAGAAAGAGCAATTCAAATTCATTGAATGCCAATAAAACAACCCCCAAAGGACAACTACTAGGAACTCCCTAGTGGAGTCGCCAATTCTGTTACGGAGAGACTGAACTGAAGAAACTGGAGAAACTGAATCCGCTAGTTGGGCCTCCACCACTTCAATCCTCCATCTCCAGATAGCAAGCTCACAAGCAAAAGGAAATCTTGGGAAGAACACAAAAGTGCTCCGAGGGACAAAGGGATGCAGACTCAAGAATAAGTTCCGTCAACAATGAACTATAGTTTCTTTGCTCTCAATTCTCTCTTCTGCCTTCAATGTACCAAGGGGTTCCTTATATAGATTTTCAAAGGGGTAATGAAAGGTCGAATCCGAGTGATCTCAAGGCTAATGGAAGGCCAGGAGTCAAATGAGTCAGATCCATGTCAAGGAAAAATCCAAAAGGATTTGGATTTATTACACATCCCGACGTACACGGTTTTAGTGGTCAAACCCGTGTATATACGTGCTTATAGGTTTAAAAGTCACGTGTATCATTTTTCTCATGTTTTTAGGGATGGTCAAGGAAACATCAAAGGACAAAAAATGGTCCATGGGGTCTAAGGAGTCTGCAGCGGGAAAGGGGAAGGCCATACAAAGTGTGATTCACCTAGAGTGGTGAAATCAGCTATAACAAGTACAACCCAGCTAATGAGATAAGGACTCCTCTACAACCAAAGGACTCTGGGTTTTGCTGCTCCAATACTTCTGAAGATATACCACCAGCATAAATTTGCTCTCCAATCTTCATTCCTTATTACCCACCCCAAGGCCTCTATTAATACTTTGGGAAATAGAGTATTTTTGAAGGCTGGGGTGGTTGAAACACTTGGGATAGTTAAATATTAGGGCCCAACTAATCTCATATAATTTTATTTTATATTTTTTAAATCCAAACTAAGATGTATGTGACTATTGATATAGGCAACCCGCGTATGACACGCAAGTTGCTCGAAGGAAACCCTTGTACATTGGTGTCCGCAGGTTGCAATGCAGATAGTCGCGCATAGTACGCGAGTAGTAATGAAGATAGTCGCGTACGCAACTAAACATTTAGAAAAATATATAGTAAGTTGGTTTAAGAGGTAAATGCATCCCAAGCCATTCCCATCTATAGTACTTTGGCAAACTTCAATATTAGTTTGTCCTTTTGTGCACCAACATAAAGAATGTTGGCACTTGGATGGAGAAGTGCCATTTGGGTTGATAACACACCATACCATGCACAAGAGAATGGGACCATCGAAGCATTTAACAAAATCTTAGAGACATCATTGTTATGGAGAGAAATTCCTGTGGCTTGGGGTACCACAACAGACAGCTTGACTCCAGAAATCAATCCTTTCCAATATGCAATAGAAATTAAATATCTAACACTAAAGGATCAGACCTCGTACCTTATTCCGGATGGTTGAAGTAGATCCCCATTGAGCTTTCCAACTTCAGCTTGAATTGATATACTATCTCTTCAATAATAAGTAAACAAGACAAGCATACTATATATATTGGTGTTAGATCTATTCTAGCATATATAATCAACAATGTATAAGCATTTGAAAACATCCCATGGATAAAATATTCATTCAAACATACATTATTGGATAGGAAAATATATTTCTATTAATATAAAATGAGAGATTACAATGGATACAACCTCTGTCGGCATGTCTACGAATCAGAGAAACCGAATCCCCCACTTGGGCCTCCACCACCTCAATCCTCCATCTCTCGATAGCAAGCTCACAAGCAAAAGGCAAGCTTGGGAAGAACACAAAAGTGCTCCAAGGGACAAAGGGATGCAGACTCAAGCATCAGTTCCGGCAACAATGGACTATAGTTTCTTTTCTCTCAATTCTCTCATATGCCTTCAATGTACCATAGATTTCCTTATATAGCTTTTCAACGGGGTAATGAAAGGTCGAATCCGAGCGATCTCAAGGCATAGGGAATTCCAGGAGTCAAGTGAGTCGGATCCATGTCAAGGAAAACTCCAAAAGTATTTGGATTATGCACAAATCCCGATGTATGTAGTTTTAGGGGTCAAACCCACGTATACATGTGATTAGGGGTCTAAAATTCACGTATAGCAATTTTCACATGTTTTTAGGGATGTTCTAGGAAACATCAAAGGACAAAAAATGGTCCAAGGGGTCCAAGGAGTGTACAAAGGGACAGGGGAAGGCCATACAAGTGTGATTCAACTGGAGTGGTAAAATCAGCTATAACAATCATTGACTAAGGTATGTAACGCTAACTGTGATGACTGGGACCTAAAACTTCCAGCTGTACTATGGGCCTATCACACTACTTGTAAACGGCTAACTAGTCAGACACCATTTAAGTTGGTCTATGGGAAAGAGGAAGTCATACCCATGGAGTATATTGTTCCCAGCTTGCGCATTGCCACAGAGATGGGCATGAATAATGAAGAAGCATTAGAAGAACGCATTGTGCAATTAATACAGCTTGAAGAAGACCATTTTATTGCTAGCTTCCACCATCAAGTTGTGAAGGATCGATAGAAGGCGTGGCATGATTGCCACATTAAGAAAAAATAGTTTGCGATAGGAGATTTGGTGTTGTTATACAACAATAAGTTCATCAAGCATCCAGGTAATTTGCAAATGCACTGGTTAGGTCCCTATCTTGTTCATTCCATTACTTCTGGCGGTGCAGTTCAACTACATCAATTAGATGGTGTAGTCTTACCAACGCTTGTCAATGGGAATCTCTTAAATCCCTACAGGTTGGGTTCGGTGATGTGCACCACTTAAGGCGCTAAAAAAATTGAATATTTTAGTTCAGAATAGTGAGGCGAGCCCCGAGGGAGAGGCTACGCAAGGTTACAGTTGTTCATGATAACTGGTCGACCACCTGCAATAGTTGCAGGGCTGTGGGGTGGTCAAATCAAGTAATAAATGCAGGTAGTTAAATCAGTTGGCTGGCGGTACTTGTTGAAGAGACCCGCATTAATGAGTAATCCGACCGTTAGAAGAGTAATATCCTTAGTGGATTTGGGGTCATTAATACCTGATTTACCAATAATAGTGAGGATAGATTTTGCAATGATGAATTTTGGACTAGAGGTGGCTATAAAACAATACGCGGGATGCGTGAGGATGGAATTGTTCAATTCAGTGAGCAGAGAGTGTGAAGAAAAGCAGGTAATTACATAGTGTGGTGAGAAGTGTTGAGTGAACTGTAGTGTTGCAGTTTAGAGCCGTCGAGTGCAGTTGAAGGGTTGAGGCATGGGGAATGCTGAGCGACCTCGATGCCATAGATATTTTCAGTGAGTACAAGTTCTTGACTTAGCCCACAGCAGTTGAAGAAGAGAAAATGAGTATGCTAGTTGGTTCATCATCCATTCCCAAGTGGAAGTGGTAGGCTCAGAGGCCCGGCCCAACACCATCGCAGAAGAGGCAAACTCGCACCTCAGCGAGAGTGCAAGGTGAAGGAACTGCATAGACCAAATCATCGAGCTCGAGAGTTGTTGAGTCTGCGACACCTCAGGGTGTCTCTGTACATAAAAGTTTGGGCTATGTCACTCCTACGCATCTAGGAGCCAAGCCAAGGCAGCTATCAAAGAATCAGAAGTACCCACCAAAATTATCTTCACTACCGGAGCGGATGAAGTGCTCAGTCGACATCATCCTTACACTCATAAGGTTGAAATTTGAAGACCATGACCTGCTACTACTCAAATATGTCAGGGATGAGCCTTATGATTCAATCCCTACGAGGCTTGGTGCCCTAATTCAGTGAATTCCTCAACCGTGGGAGAGTGGGTTGGATAAATCAGGATTGTTGGGGCCCGTCAATATTCCTCATTTTGGGTGATTGAATGAAGCCCATGTGTGCATGAAGAAATTATTGGCTTGCTTTCATGGAGGGACGCTTTGGTTGAAAACGTTGATCCCTGTTACCATATATTTGATCGCAAGCATGACAGGCTTGCCGAAGGCCAGGGAAGATTCAGCACAGTATATCCGCGTGTGAGATACAAATAAAAAGCTTGCCAAGAAGCTGAAGGAGTGCTTTGGTTTACAGCGTGATGTTCATGCTTATCGCATCAATAGGATTAACTCACAGGCGGTGCACATTGGTGCATGGATTTTGGCAAGCAAATTAGTTTGGGGAAACCAACTAGTACAATGCGATTCGGGTGGTGTTTCCTACACCCAGAAGTGTGCTGAAGGGGTGCAAATGAATTGATCTCTATTTTTGCTGAACCATTTGCTCAAAGATGCATTGGCTACTCAAGCTGGCTGGTCATTTTCATATAGTTGGTTGCTGATCCTTATTGCGCTAGTTTCCTGGATGGAACTGACCGATTGCCAACCAATGGTGGTTGATGCAGCAAAGGTATTCCAGGGCACATGATATCAAAACTTATGGTGGGTTGAAGAACCCAGTCAATAGATGGACTGTGCCATCCAATTTTGGGTGTATTGGGAAGCATTGCAAGCTGCAGCCATTGCCATTCCCTGAGTCTCTCCTTACGCTGCAGCCAAGTACTCGTGGATCCTTCAGTTTTCCATTGGGCCCCATTCTATCTATATTCAAGTGCGATGGGATCCTGACAAGGAGTGGTTTCCCTTTCCATACAAAGTCACAACAGAGGAATTAGATTCCATCATCCAAGAGTGGTTGACAGAGTGGTGAAATCCAGTAAGTCAAGAGGAAATATCTGAGGAGAAGCCACTGGATGCCCCAGAATAGCCAACCCAGAAGGACATGAGCACTCACGACTTCGACAACAAGTCATCCACAAACCCATAGGATGCAGCACAGTGCATGCAGGAGGAGACTCACACCAAATGGCACTAAGAGTATGAAGTAAGTAGTTGTACCAAGTCCGGGATGGAGGATCAACTGCAGTGACTTATCAAAGCGGTCACTGACTCATCCGTTGATGCAACAAAGGTGATCCAGGAGTCAAACCATGAAGAATTCAGAGTGGTAAGACATTGATTAGATTCTATTTTTGGTATTATTTCTATCTAGACATCTATGCACCCCATACTGAAGGACATTCTGTCGATTAGCATTGAGCCCCGAGTTGGGAACGTGCAAGTTCCCTCGACTACGATCGGTGTGAATAATGAGGAAGTTCACCAATTGTTGTGACCAATCCAGAGCATGGATTTGGACCTAAACAAGTTGTCCACTATGGATTTAGTGGAGTTGCAGCACATTGCCGCCCTGGAAATGGTGAAATGACAAAGAGAGCTGACTGAGGGTTATGTCCATTCCTAGAGCGTCACAAAGAAGCTACAGAAATAGGCCGATGAGCTACATCAAGTCTGAGTGCAACTGGCAAAAGAAATAATTTAGGAAATCGAGGCCATGAAGGCAACACAAACTGAACTGCAGTGGAAGGCTACTAAGGATATTACAGAATTGAAGAAGGCATAGGATCACCTGATTGTTGAGCAGGCCCAGATGTGTTCCAGGTGCGACGAGGTCGAGCAAGTTGTTTCTGAATCCTACCAGCACATTTTTGAGAACACGACCGACCTCACCCCAGTAAAAAAAGCCAAAAAATTGGGGAAAACTATCGTTCAACGTCAGGATAATAACCTAATGCTCCAAGCCCTGGTACAATAGACGACACCATCAGAGCAGGTTACGGAAAGGAAATCCTCCATTGAAGACATTGCGATTAAGTTTTAAGGCATGGAGTAAGAGGCTAAAACCATTATGGAAGTGACAACACAACTTTGGCAGAGTGTTTTCCAGGATGAGAAGCTTGATTAGTTGACTGTGCAAGTACAAGAAGTAGAAGGTCAACTGACAACCTTGAAGACACCGTTGAGGGATATGCCACTGAAGGTGCAGATCACATGGGCCGAGGAATTGAAGGATTTATAGTAGAGAGTCGCTCGAGCAAAGGAACGCCAACAAAAGTGTCACACTCAGCTTGATGAGTTTCAATAAATCGGTGGACAGTTGGCTATCAAAGCAGTCTCCATGTTACAGGCGGTTCAAGAGCATCGATAGGTAGTCGATAGCAAGGCCCGAGAGGAACACTCAGTGAAGCAGGCTTTGACTAATTATTAGAGGAATGCAAATAAATTCTAGCTGTATGTACAAGAAATTGCGCAGCAATTTGAAGATTTCAAGGCGCGGACATTGGCACACACCCTGTCAACCTGACGTGGTTTGGGGATGAGCCACAAGACTATGTTGGGGGCCTATTGGCAAGGGTTTTGGTTAATTGAGTTGTGCAGCATTGCGGTAGCTGCGCAACCTCACGTGGTACCATTCAAGGCCAGATTAGCGCGATGGGTGGAAGAATAACCGCTTTGAATATTTTATATGTTATTTGACCAAGTTTTGTTGTAATAGGTCATTGCAGTTATAAGTTAGTTAGAAGTGGACCCTGAATGTAACGGCCCAAGCCTATTTATAGATCTAGTTTTGCAAATAGAAAAGATTCATGATGAGAGCTATTGACTGAGTCTAGGAGAATCACATCATAGGATAATCGAGACATTAGATTTGGCACGATCTGATTTTGTGAAGAATACCCTGTGTACCTGTAATTGATCTAGGTTTTGGTTTTGGAGAAGAATTGTGTAATGTGGTTCTATTGAACAAGATTAATATGATATGGTGATTGTGGCACAAATATTGTCTATTATCGTTGTTGCGATCTTAACTGTTATTGCTGTTGTGATCTGATATGTTATGATGCTGCGATCTTACCTGTTATGATGGAATAATGTAGATGTGATCTAGTCTCTTCCTGTTGTATCAATGTGATCTATTTTGATGCTATGTCAATGCAATTTGTTTTCTGCTACTGTCTGTTACGCGATGAGTAGATATGTTTCATGAATAATGTTGCTACATTGTGATAACTTTGTGATGATATGATGATTGCATAAGTTATGGATACCCTCTGGAAGTTGAAGAAATAGTGTAAAGTCGACTGCTAGCTCTGGATTGGGAAGTTATGGTGTCCCTCTGTTGGAACCCCATATCCTCCCTCTCCACTGCCGAAAACTCAGTTCTGACAGCTCTCCCTTGAACGCCTCGGGTGAGACCTCATCTGATCCGTAGACGTTGCTAGGCAGGGTAAAACCTGTCTAGGCCAGTGCTCAAGGAGATTGCACTGTAGGCCATCGACAGAGTGGGAACCCCTGTCGATAAGGATTTTTTGGTGGGTTTTGGAAACAACTAGGGACTTCTTATATTTAGCGGACTCAAAATCATGGTCAAACTCTTAGACAATGACAATCCATTTGTTAAACTTTCCCCTGATTATTCGTCAGGATAATACATATTGAAATGGATTTACGTCCGCAACTACTATGGTTTTCTTTAGTAGAATGTAGTGTCTCAACCTCAAGATGACATAAATTTCCACTTGTCGTAATCTCACAGATCGCAGAGGGTTACCGATAATACACATGGAATCATATAGACATAATAGACACAAGAGACAAGAACATAGATAAGGAAATAATAGATTATATTATAAAATGAGGATCCATACATACAAAGAACTGAACCGAGTTCTCATCTAGCTCAATAGCCTAATATATATGATTTACAAACAGTTACATATAACTACCCATCGGTTCGTTCAACCAGCATGACCTTATGTGGTCGACCTAATCTCTAATTTGTCGGCTATTAGACTAATCGGCTCACCAACTAGCTCCTCCAACATATCCCTGAGGAACAAAATATTTCTTTGTCCCAAAGAAACAGGGGAGGTACGTAACAATATACTGTCTGAGGTAGTTTCTTCTGGTATTCTTTGTCTTCATGGACTGTGTAGTTGGATGGTTGGTCATTTCTGCACACATATTTCCACAATTGCTTCTGTTGTAATAGCCAGTTGATGTTGGAATTCTGTCCAACTCTGTAGTACTTTTTGGATGTCGATAGTCAATGTTTTGATCCTTGACAGAGTCGACATCTTTTCTTAGATGGATAAGTATACAAAACACCTCTCTACCCTCACAGGAATCAATGATCTGATAGATGAAAGATGTGGCGTATTTGTCCTTAGGAAAAGCCTTATTGAAAAATTGAAAATATGTACAAACACATATAATCCCTATTTCTTATCTACCACAACGGGGTTGGATCCCCATTTCATCGGAGAGATCCAGAAAATGAAACCGGCTTTCAATAATTTTTCCACTTCACACTTAACAACTGCCTCTTTCTATGGATTTACAGGTCTAATATTTTTTTGAACAGGTTTCACATTAGGGTAAGTTTTTATTTCATGTTCCACAATTGATGGATCGATGCCTGGCATCTCCTCATATGACCAGGTGAAGACATTGCGAAATTCATTAAATAAGGAAGTGTAGTTGGAAATCTATTCAAGAAAATAGTTTACAGCAATATGCACGTTTTCCACAACATATAGTTTTGTAGATATTGATCAGTATAGTGGCGTAAAGTTTTTCCATGTTCCCCTCAGAAAATATCCCCTCTTTAGGAAAAGGATTAACGAGCAGATCAATACCTTCCCCTAGTCTTACATGGAACTCAAAATTTTCTATCCTACTCAGTTCCAAAATAAAGTAGGACTTATGATCGAGATATTCACAAATTTTCTCAGGTACAATCATGGCATCCAGAATGGCTTCGTCGGATGGAAAAACCATGTCTAAGCAGTCATTAGAATATGTAGAGTTCTCTTCCCATTTAGTAAATTCAGCTTCATCTGACTATTATGATACTGAAGGAGTTGATATGGAATCACCAATAGCATAAAATATATCTTGGTAAGCTACCTATGCTACTGATAAGGGCACTTGAGGTTCTTCTTGCGAAGGGAGGACCCACGAGTCAGTTCTATATACAACCATAAATATATTCTTCCCAACACTTGTCAATCCCAAGTAATTTACAGGATCGTGTATATCAAAGGTTCCCATCATTGATGTATACATCCCAACTCCCAAAATTTCATTTGTCGTGCACGACTGATCAATCATGGGTATGGTAGAATTAGTAGTCTCCAAACAAACCTTTCAAGTATATGTCAACTGGTCAACATTAACCAACTTTCCTTCATGTGGCAACAAAAGGACTCAGAAAATAGACGATGGAATAGTGCACATCACATATGTCCAACTTCTCCCCAAAAGTAAATTGTAGTCCAAAGGGGAATCAACTACTTCAATTTCAATAGAGACCGATTTCCCTGCCATTTTTATTTCAAAAGATGAAACAATACCATGTGGACAGAAATACCTTCTGTCAAAAGCAGTCAGCAAAGTGTTTGATGGGACCAACTTAAGGGATCCCAGATCTTTTCAACATGAAATCGACATCACACATGTGGACACACCTTCGCCAATCACTGTTCATCCAATGGCTTTTTCTCCATGGAAAGCATCAATAGAAAAGTCCCCATGCATTAGAGGAAATTTCAACTCAAAATGGGCCTCCTAAAATGAACTAATAAAATAATAGTTAAAATAATAAAATAATATTTATTAATTTTGGAAGAAGAA
>LPNX010411281.1:26250-449646 GCA_001517045.1 Pseudotsuga menziesii
GGTAGATGTAGTTCAACCTCGAAATGATTAAATTTATCCATCAAGATCATGGACTCCATACTACCTATACCTTCCAAGAATGCATCTCATTGTGAAATAAAAATATGGATCACTTCTAAGGCCGACATTGCACAAGGGGTTTGGGATAAATACTCTACAACTAAGTAATTCAAATCAACCCTTGTGTTAGGGTTATGAAATGTATTTTTAAAGACACCCTTGGGTATTTTAGGCATAGTATCAGTCAGTTTTTCAATTGAGAGTGGGGCTGATGTATCGACATTTTACTTATATTTCTACTGAGCCTCTGATTCACAATTCTTAGCTTTGGTTTGTAGCAAAGTATGTAGTCATACCATATTGATATAATATTGATCAGTGGCAGGAGAACTTGACCGAATAGGATCATCGTTCAGTGAGTTGGAAGAGCACCACAAATGGAACATCGTGACATGGTCATAGGTTCCTCACCAGTTTTCCCTTCAAATTTAGGAATGCCTGAAAGTGATTTAATGGGGACTGGTGGCCAAGTCGAATCAGGTGTTTTGACTCAACTGAAAGAAATGATGATGTAAAAATTTGAAAAAAATTCTATTCAACATGATTTTTTTTCTTTTCGAAACAAATGAAATATAATTAAAACCTTTGAAAAACAAAAGACATATTTTTTATACTTTTTCTTTTTGAAAAATACTTGAAAAACAAGCATATAGAGAGCATATATGAGATTTACAATGAAACTACAAATGCTTTGTTTTATTTTTATTTTTAAAAATCAAAAACTAATGCAACTAAGAAAGCTAGAGCATATTAATATGTATAAATGCAAGAAAGAGTATTCATATATCATAATCACAACTATGACAAACACTGCAAAGCTAGCCTAAAACACTACTTAGGTTGAAATACTAGGCTTGGAAGATAGGTAGATCAAAAGGTTAGAAAAGGTGACAAGTTTAGACTACTATAAAAGAAATCAGAAGCACAAAATCATACCAGAGAATTGATAGAGGTCAATAACATACAGAACATGTTAGCACCCTGTAATTTTCCTATGGTTGCGGTAGGAAGTCACAGGGGTATCCATTTCAAACCAACCTTTAGACTGCATTCTATCCAATGTAGTTAGAGATGTCTCTATCATGTCACAAGGCGTATCACATATACATATGCCTTTCAAAAAGCATGTAGAAGACTAGATTTATGCTAGTAACAGAGTTGTTTATGAATTAAAAGATTGAAAGACGAACAAATAATAAAACCATTGGGCGATGGAGTCACAATCTAAACCATTCAAGGACATTACAATAGATAATGAAAGATGATTTTCTCTTTTTATTATGAGGAAAAATAAGTGCAGTATAGATCCAAATATCTTTAAGTGATGGTATAAGGAAAGCAGAAAAGCGCAGTACGACAAGGGGCACCTATCAATTGATGAATCCCTTGCAACATCTTTAGCAGAATAGCATAATGAGGGAAATGGCAAAGATGGAGCATCTAACTAGGATGAATTCCATGACAACCATAATAGACACATAACAGATGTTACATCTGACAAAAAGAGTGCTTAGTGAAACGAATTCTTTTCATACAACTAGAAATAAATCAGCAAAAATTAACACATATGGAAAATGGCATAAATAGAGAACACCGACTAAATATGGAAACCGTGATGAATCTCATAACCGTAGAAAATAATTTTCATTACCACTCCCAAAAATTTTTGCAGAGCTACAATTCCATCACTGAGGCCTCAAAAATATGAAAGTCAATACAACCTCTATCCTCCTCTAAGGAAGTTCTATGTATAATGCAGGGGATCCTAAGACTATCCTCGAACCATAGCCCTAATTTTGTTACAAAATTTGGGGATCAAATCCTGAATCATCATAACTAATCCTAACAAACTTCCTGAAATGAAATATTCGACATGATTTACACATACAAAGGGAAATACGGCATGACAACCACGTTGGATCAAAAATAGCAATGCATCGTCTCGGATGCAGGCTCATTTGGCATGCCAATGATGTTTCGGATCACCTTTAACAACTTTCTACTGACTCAGCTTGGCTCGTTTCTCCTTCTACCTCTGACTTTTATGCTCATTCTATGTTTCATGTTCATGTTCTTCCTGATTTCAGAGCTGGTAGGAAGGTTTATACTCCTTCTGTATTGGGTATTCTATCAAGTGGCTATATTTCTTGGTAACACTATTATTTGCATAGACAATGGGGATGATATCCCCATTTATCAACAGCACTAAATATTTGATGGGCTTATCATTCTCTTCTGCCTTGATTTCTATTTTGAATTCCCTTTCTTCCTTATTTCCATCGGTACCTTCATATGGTGACAACAATCATGGTCGTATATTTTCTCCATGAGTGTTCTTGAACATTCCCCCATGTGGTCCCTACTCCATTTTGTGATCCATTTTCTTGCTAACCTTCATGCATATTTCCCCTGCAAAACAGATTAGGACCATTGATTAATTATCCCGCCAAATCTCCATCGTCGAAGGGGCATGCCCCTATGAGATTTCGCATTGTCTTGTTCCCTTAACCATCATGCTCCTTCCTGCTGTGAAATCATCCAGTACCTTTGATCGTATCGTAGTCAGATTTCCATCGTTCAAAACCATGGAGCCCTCCACCACTTTGCAGCCCCACCCCAACTTATCTATCCTACAATTTTTGGAGGCGAAATGATTCTCCTCCGCAGATTTGATTCGACCAAAATTGTGGCCATTGGGATGCAGAGAGAACGATGGATTTCACACACCCTCATAGATAAAATTTCTGCACACATCCTCCATTGTGAAATCCTTAGTACCCGTTGATCTACGCTACCTGCCCTTGCAACAGCCAAAATTTCTCTTCGTTTTCTTGCTCTACCCATGCCAAGCTCATGCACCATGGGGAATCCTGATTTTGACGATCGGGTGTAGGAAAATCCTTCCTAGCATCCTCAAACTCATCAGATATAGAAATTGTTTGGCTACAACCCTTTCTGTAAGGAAGTCGTTGCAGGCACCTATATAAAAACCCAAAAATTAGCACAAGTGCTAAAAGTGGCTCCAACTCAGGGATTATATCCTCCCTATGAGGTAGAGAAGAACATATGTAGATCATGTTCCTGATCCATTGGATTTACCCTAATTATTTCTGAATACATTCCCTCAGCGTGCTCTGATAACCAAACTGAAATGATACTTAAAAAATAAACTAAAATAATTTCTTAAAGCAAATGCTCGTCATGCCGAGCTTATTCATATCTACCTACCCTACCTACTTTTTGAATCCCCAACTGTGTATGTGGCTAATTAGGGTGTTTAAGGCTTGCAACACACGAAGAAAACCCAACCAAAGGCTTCAAACAATCCCACACAGGTATTGTTCTATCCTCTAGTTGTTTGGGATGGTAATCTCCCACTTATACTTGTGTAGCCTTTGCTGGCTTATGGATGGATTTGATCCACAAGGGGATCTGTTTTCCAAAATGGAAAACAAAGAGTTAAGAACAAAAAAGGAAAACTAAAACCTAACTAGGAAGAAGAACCTAATCTAAATCTAAACTACTTTGAAGAGGTGATGAATGAATGACAGGTTGTCTTGAGCTGTGTGAAGGACAAGCAATTCATCATATTGACAAAAATGTAAATAAAATGAAACTCCACTTACTAAGATTACAATTTTTTAATAAAAATTAAATAATAGTAAATCATAATTAAACCATTCAAGATAACCTGCAAGCACTCAAGTTAGTTGAAAAACCAACATATAAGCCATGAAACTTTTACTGCTGAAACATTTGCAGAAATGGATAAGGACAGTTCATAAAAGAAATTTCATGAATTTTTATCCATACATTAATAATTAAAAGAGATAAATCAAAGTTAAATAAACACATTAACCAATTGCAAATGAATCACAGTACTCAATGAACATTTGGAACAAGAAAACTAAAACCTGTCAAAGAAATTTGATAAATCAAGTACAAGAGATAAGAATTGCAACACTGTATTTATTCAGGATTCTCTGTAACAAATTACACAAAATACCTTGGCAAAAACTAAAGTGTTGTTCGAACCCTTGTATCAGTCTCCCTTCTTCCAAAATTCAAAAGTTCAAGAGTCCTTAATACATTAGAGATCATTCACTTAAATAATTATTACAAACAATAGAATTCCCCCTAAAGGGGATCAAAAACCTAAACAAGGCTAATATCCTAAGAAATCTTTCCAGACGCTCCAAATTCATAGCATCTCCTTGATATTAGGATAATTGGTTGATTCTATGCCAAGTTGAGCATTACACTTATAATCTTCGGCTTCATTCTTAGCTAACTTATGCCAATCTCGGATGTAGACGTGGATCTTGATTTGTACTACAAATGGCTATTTGATTAACTGCTCTGCATCGTGTATGCTGATGTGATCAAGATTCTTGATCTTATCCTCCTATTCATCCCTTCATTGCTCTACTTGCTCGATCATGAGTCCAGGTGGACATGCCTTTTCAATAAGCACCATGGTAGGAAAGGATAACTCAATCATGATATTATCAACTGCATACCATCTTCTGCCGCTAATAGCCAGAGCTTTCTTTATAGCTTCAACTACTGTTTCATTCAAGTATTTCCAAGCTCTCAAAATAGTTATGGCTCTTTTAAACTGAAAATTAGTGAGGAGAGCGATATTATCAGGCTTCTCCTTCATGTACCTTTGCCAATCTGTGACCTAATCATAATCTTTTGAAGCTTGCTATCTTTTCTCAATTAGGTCTTTCAGAACAACAAACATCTTGTCAAAAACTGTGTGAGTATAAAATATATCATCTAGAGTTCTAAATAACTCACATACCAAATCATAGTGTTCCATGTTAGTTATGATAGCAATCTCCTTAAACTCTTCTTAGGAAAATTTGGAAAATGAAGATGAAGCTGCACTTGCAGTTGCATCTTGATTTTGCCTTTCTAATACTGCAACTTTCTGAAGCAGAGTGGCATTACCATTCTTTTCTCTTTGGAACTCTACAGTGAGAGTAACATTCTTCATTTGAAGTTCATCCTGCTTGGTCCCATGTTGTTTCTTGAGCTGCTCTAGTGCTTCTTTCAAACTGACAATTTCTACCTTTTATTTATCAAACTCTGTGTTTAAAGAGTTGACAGCATCTAGATTGGCTCCTATGAACGCTCCTAGATTAGATGTTGCATCTGTAGCATAGGCTTGTGGGTCACTTGATTGTTGTGTCCATACAACTTCACTTACCACTGAAATATCCATATCATTCTGATCTCTTCTCCTCTTCTTGCCCCATTTTACCACTGATCTATTAGCATTACTATATCGATATTCACCTAAAGATATCACAAAATTTTTATTGAACTCATCTCTGACCTTATCAATGGGGGGTATGCTAAGACCTGTGGATATCAAAGATGAAGTTTGAGTTTTGGTTTGAGAATTTATAGCCACAGTGATATGAGAGGTAGTAGGGGAGGGAGTAACATTCTGAGCAAGAGTTACTTCAGGGGTTGAAGAAATGTCATGAACAGAAGCTTCCACAAATTAAATTTGCACAGTAGTGGCTTTGAGTAATGATGATGGTGACACTATTGAAATTTTCTCAAACATAGGGGATGACACTGAGCTGATTGAAGGAATATGTAATGGTATTTTAAAAACTGGAGTGACAACAGATGAAGGAACGGGCTTATCCATAGGAACAAGTGTGATTGATTCAGGTAGGCAAGTGGCATTTGGATAGAGCTCAGTCATAAAAGGTGTCACAAAAGAACCATCAGAAAATGATGATAAATCCATTATTGATGAAAGAAGTATTGCAAAAGAAGAGGGTGTAGAAATTCAGGCCAGCAGTAGATTAATTTTACCCACAACAATTATCAATTGATCATGCAAAATTGCTAACAATGGAGACTGAATATGGAGCTGTAACACAAAATTATATTAACTGAGTGTACAATAGACAACCCTATAATAACATAGGTTGCTGAATATATAGAATACATCAAGAGATCGAATGCATAAGGAGGCATCCAAAACTAGCATAAAGCATGCTTAACCAAAATAGGCAAATCCCCCATAGGTGTAAAAAGCTGATCCCAAATCTGTCATGAGGCTCATGAATTGGGAAGGGAATGTGGGAAAGCTAATGAGTGGTGGAATGGAAGCTCATACATTCTTTTGCATGGAGGAAAGAGTGGAGGATGAAAGGGAAAGAAAACAAGTTCACCTCACCTAGTCTTGCTTTCCTATGTGCCTTAAAACACTGAAAAAGCAGTCAATAAAGCAGAAAAAGCAGAAGGGCGCCTAGGAGGCCAGGAATAAAGCAGATTTTATTCCTAAGGCTTTCCCAAGCGCTACATGAGTCAAAGATGGCAAGTTTGACCTCTATGGATAGGCAATTAGCAACTTGCACATGGTGGGACTCATGAACTAGGAAAATAAGACAAAAATAAATGAATTAATGTCTAAGTGGGTAATACTATGGGTTTGATTATTCTAACACCCCCCCTTAAGCCTGACTTTATGAGTAATAAATAAAAAATATAGGGCCTAGCAACAAGGCTTAGTTACCCTTTTACATACTGCAAGTCCATATGAAACAAGGAAAGAGGCAAAACCAACTTGGGAAAATCCTCCCTTAAACATGGACTGTAAAACAAAATTGTAGAATCTTGTCTCCACTCATGCCTTTACAGCATGATCAGCAATCCATAGCAGTGATTTGAGATTGCTGAAGGTCTTCTCACAAAATGCTTTGGTGAAGATATTAGCTACTTGTTCTGAAGATGAACAGAAGAGTAGGTGAATGGTGCCATCATGCACAAGCTCTCTGATGTAGTGCATGTGAATCTCAATGTGTCTGGTTCTCTGCTTCTAAATTGGATCTTTGCATATTGGAATGGTACTCTGGTTATCACAGTAGATGGTAGTTGAGTACTCAGGTTCAAAACCACACTCTCCAAGTAAACCCTGCAACCATAAACACTGAGTTGCTGCATTAACAACTCCTCTGTACTCAGCTTCTGCAGATGAGAGTGCAATGGCACTCTGTTTCTTGCTTGACCAGCTGATTGGCCCTTCTGAAAGCATGAACACATAACCTGAAGTGGACTTTCTTTCTGTGCTATCACCTTCCCAATCACTGTCAGTAAATCCAATCAAATCAAGATCAGATTTTGCCTTATAGAAGATCCCATGTGTCCTTGTTCCCTGAACAAAGTTAAGGATCCTTTTGGATGCTTTCCAATGGATCTCATGAGGCTGATCCATGAATATAGAAGCCACACTTACTTCATAACAAATATCAGGTCGATTATGTGTCAAATACAATAAACATCCAATCAATTGTCTATACAGTGTATTGTTTACCATCGGTGGAGAATCATCTTCCTCCAGCTTTACTCCTGAAAGAAAAAGGAGTTTTGCTTGCTTTGCAGTCTTGAATTCTGAATTTGATCAGAAAATCCAGGGCATACTTGGACTGGTGCACCTTTATTCCAGCTTTGGTTTGAGCAATCTCAAGCCCCAGAAATTGACTTAAGAGCCCCAAATCTGTCATGGAGAAGGCTTGGTTCATAGCTCCTTTTAAGGAAGCAATCTCAGCCTGTGAGCTTCCTGTAATGAGGAGTTCATCAACATATAACACAATGATCATTAATGAACCATTAACAGACTTCAAATAGACATTTGGATCTGATTTGCACCGAACAAAATTCATAGATAGAAAGAAGCTATCTATCTTGGCATACCAAGCCCTGGGGGCTTGCTTTAGCCCATACAATGACTTTCTCAACCTGTACACAAGAGAAGTGTTAGTAGAAAAACATTGAGGCTGCTGCATATATATCTCCTCAGTGATATATCCATTTAGAAAGGCACATTTTACATCCATGTGATGTACCTCCCATTTCCTTGAGGCTGCAATGGCTAGAGCTAGCCTGATGGAATCCATCTTTGCCACTAGGGAAAAGGTCTCATTGTAATCAATGCCATGAAACTGTGAGTAGCCTTTAGCTACCAATATATCCTTGTACTTCAGTGGTGAACCATCAGCAACAAATTTGGTCTTATAGACCCACTTACACTGTACTAGTTTTCTCCCTGGAGGAAGATCCACTAGCTCCCATGTGCTGCTCTTCTGGAGTGAACTGAACTCCTCCTTCATGGAAGCTTTCCATATTGGATATCCTGATGCTTATTCATATGTTTGAGGATCAGACTCCACCATCAAATATCATTTTTCAGCAAACATAGGATCCTTCATGCACAGACCACTCTCAAATTGAGATCTAGTCCTCCTTGGGTCATTGGGATCCCCAGCTAGCTCACCTACTGCATGTAGTGTCTTGGCTTCCCATTTAGGCCTTTTGGGGATGTTTGGGTCTGCAATAAACTCATATCCATCAGAAAAATCAGAATCAGCATGTTCAACAAACTCTTTACTTACTTCTTGAGGTTCAGGTGGTGAAGAGGCTTCACCAATTTCCACTTCTGCAAGGGGTTCTTCTTCAAACTGAACACACCTTTCAATGAAGGCTTTGTTTGTGCTCAATTTTATCAACTTGTACCCTTTTGAATCTTCAAAGTATCCAACAAAAAGACACTCTTGGATTTGGGGCTGCAAATCCTTCCTCTTCTCTGTCGGGATTCTAGCCCATGCCTTTGAGCCAAAAATCCTGAAATGGGTCACATCTGGCTTGTGCCCACTCCATTCTTTGAAGGGAATCATGCCATCAAGCTGTTTGTGAGGCACCCTATTCTAGATATAGGCTACACAGTTGATAGATTTGGCCCAGTACTTTGGTGGCAAAGTTTTGGCCTCCATCATGCATGTTGCCATCTCCTTCAGTGATCTGTTCTTCCTCTCAACAACACCATTTTGCTGTGGTGTGTAAGGGATAGAATGGTGCATCTGAATACCTGCATCTACACAATAGTTAATAAACTCAGACTTGACATACTCACCACCATTGTCATATCTGAGGACCTTGAGTTTCCTTCCACACTGGTTTTCAACCAAAGCCTTAAAGACTTTGAATAGGCCAAAAACTTCAGACTTGTGTTTCATGAAGTGAACCCAACAATACCTGGAAAAATAATTAATAAAGGTCAATGCATATTTGGCCTGACTCATGGACATATGAGGGAATGGGCCAGCAACATCACTGTGAATCAGCTCGAGGGGTGCAGAGGTTCTCTCATGACTAGCTTTCTCAAACTTATGCTCTAGGTGTTTTCCTAGGATACAGCCTTGGCAGACTCCTTTGGAAAATTTTATCTTGGGAATCCCTATGACCATTTATTTCTCACTAATATCAGACAGATACTTGTAATTTATATGGCCAAATCTTTCATGCCATAGCTTGCTAGCTTCATTATCATGGATAAGAAGAGCAGAGGGGTTTGAGTAAGGTAGGAAGTGTGAAAACATGTATACCTTTTGAGCATGATTCGCTACTCCTTTTGCAATGACTCTACCACTTGAGATTTCTGTGATATCAACTTCATTGGGGGAGAATATGAATTTCTTAGGAGACCCAGTGTGGGTCATCTGGTACACTGACAGAAGGTTGGAGGCGAGACCAGGGACATACAGCACATTGTTGAAGTTACCATGATCAAGATCTATCCTTCCTTTGCCTTTACTTTCAGTGAGAGAGTAATCTCCCAGTACAATAGATGGTCCTTTTGACATATCTAGTGAGGAGAAGGCCTCCTTAGTCGAAACCATGTGTCTTGAAGCTCCAGAATCTATGATAAAACTGGTTGAGCTTGATGTGTCAGCAACTAGAGCATGAACTCTCTCTCTCTGTCATCGGAACTTGATCCTCCTTCTCTCTTCTTTGAGCTTTCTGGAAGGGAGATGTCATTATTCTCCAGGAGATTGGTCAGCATATCAATCTGATTTTTCATACAAGAGCTTTCAGTGTGATTTCGCTTCGAACAGTATGAGCACTTGTTCATTTCACCTTTGTTTTTCTTCTTGTGGGTATTTTTCTTGGGACCTTGTTGATCCTCTGGAGACTGCTTCTTGTCTCTCCTTTGCTCAGGTGTATTTTTAGCTTTATTTTTGCTTTTTGAATCCACCCTCAAATCTCTAGCAATCAAAGCTTGATCTTTGGATGGTTTGATGGTGCCCATCATCACCAGCTTGTCTTGTTCTTGTGTGAGAGATTCCATGAAATCTGCAAGGCTAGGTATCTTCCAGGTTCGAGCTGTGAGTTTTGTGGCATAGAAGGTCGAAAAAAAGACTGAGTAGTTAGGTCCTAGCTTTGAGAGGATGGCCAATACGAGCTGATCATCTTTCTTTTCGATACCACACTGCTTCAGCTGCAAAACTAGTGCTTTGAACTTGGAGAAATATAGCTGCAGGGATTCAAAGCTACTGGGACTCAGAGAAATCTGCTCATTTTCGATCTGATGTCCCCTCATCTCATCTATCTTTCCAAAAATATCAGAAAGATTCTCCCATACTTGATCCGGTGAAGTTAATCCATCGAGATGGAAAAGGAGGTCTTGGGAAATACTGAGACATAGGAGGCCATAGGCCTCATCTCTCTTATTGTGCTATTTGATCTTCTCTGCAGCAGCATTGGGCTCTGCTTCTGTAGCCATATTCACCCTATAGAGGCCTTTCACTCTCAACAATATCTCCATCTCTTCTTTCCATTCAAAATAGTTGAAGGGAGTCAAGATAGTTTTCTGTGAATCCATAGCTTTAGAAAATCTGTCCCGGCTGTCAGTAGAAGGCTCCCAATATTGATGTTGAACCTGCAAAACAATTTTTGAAGGAGAGTAACAACCTACAATGGCTCTGATACCATGTAGAAATTCAGGCCAGCAGTAGATTAATTTTACCCACAACAATTATCAATTGATCATGCAAAATTGCTAACAATGGAGACTCAATATGGAGCTGTAACACAAAATTATATTAACTAAGTGTACAATATCCAACCCTGTAATGACATAGGTTTCTGAATATATAGAATACATCAAGATATTGAATGCATAAGGAGGCATCCAAAACTAGCATAAAACAGCCTTACCCAAAATAGGAAAATCCCCCATAGGTGTAAAAAGCTGATCCCAAATCTGTCATGAGGCTCACAAATTGGCAAGGGTGCATGGGAAAGCTAATTAGTGGTGGAATGGAAGCTCATACATGCTTTTTCATGGAGGAAAGAGTGGAGGATGAAAGGGAAATAAAACAAGTTCACCTCACCTAGTCTTGCTTTCCTATGTGCCTTAAAACACTGAAAAAGCAGTCAATAAAGCAGAAAAAGAAGAAGGGCACCTAGGAGGCCAGGAATAAAGAAGATTTGATTCCTAAGGCTTTCCCAAGTGCTACATGATTCAAAGATGGCAAGTTTGACCTCTATGGATAGGCAATTAGCAACTTGCACATGGTGGGACTCATGAACTAGGCAAATAAGACAAAAATAAATGAATTAATGTCTAAGTGGGTAATACTATGGGTTTGATTATTCTAAAAGAGGGAGAAGACTGAAAAAAAGGTTGAGATTAAGAGAGGATGAAATATTACCATTACTATCATTGGTGAGATTTTGGAAATCATTACCAGTCTCAACAGTAACAAGCACAGGAGAAATTATGTCCTCCTCTTCCTCTGAATGAGTTAGGTCAATAGTAGGAACAGGAATGGAGATCTTTGTCTTTTTTAAAGGTTTGTCCTCAACCTGAGTTTGTTCAGGTAGAGTCTTTTCAATCATAGTGGTTACCTGGGAAATTTCAGGTGACTGAGAGCTTGCCACTTCTTTAGTATCTAATGTTGAAGTCATTATGTTCAGCTTCTCCTTTATCTTCTTTGAAGTCTGCAAATAATATTTAACCTGTTGTTCCACAGATGTCTGGGAAATTTCTCCCATGGGATATTTCCCTTTATCTAAGTCTAAGTTGGTTCCCATAGATGCAATTTTGGATGCTAGAGCCTCTTTTGTTGCAGCTCGAGTTTCTCTTTCTTCCTTGTCTTTTTTCATCCTTTCCAGGATGTCCAAGTCCATAGACCTGTAATGTTTTACCCTGTCCCTAATGTCATTTTGATACTGTAGGATATGTATTTGCTCTTATTTGCTCTTATCTCTTGCCAAGACTTGAAAAAATGTATCTACTCCATGATAAATGAAATCATCCACAGTTTGCTCATGAACATAACCTGTTTTAAAATGGTTCTGCTTCAGGTGTAAATTAACAATCCCTTTGGGATCATGCTGCCTTTTGCTTGCAAAACCAATTTTAAGTGACATTATGTGGTCACTCAACTCGGATGTCCTAGTAAAAGTGGGCACACTCAAGGATCCAAGGGTAATAGGAAACCTGGGCCAAACTTTCCTCTTCGGGGCAGCACATTTCTTGTAAATCCCCTCTGTCACTGTCTGAAATGAGATCCCTTCTAGGACCAACCTGTCCGACACAACCTTAGGAAACATGTGAGAAGAATTGCTGCCATAAACACTGATATAGGTGAAATAATCACCTACATACTAGTCCCCCATAGTGGATATGAGAGCTTTTGCTTCTGGTGAGAACGTAGGGGCTTCTTTGTTGAAAATCAGAAAATACACCTGGCCAAGGAAAATTTCACATATATCATAGAACCTAGCCACATCATTGCTATCCCAGAGCTCGGAATGATAAATATGTACAGGAGGGGCCAGTAATTCCCAACTCCATCCCAAATTAGGGTAACGGAAATCAACATAGAATATGTAGACAATGAAGACAGTAAGATAAAAATTGGGATTTTTCTTAGCAGTCGCTTTCTAGAACTCTTGTATGGTTTTTTTCAAGTTCTAGTGACAAGATTGAGGCCCAGAGGAAATATTCACCTGTAGTTATAATATGATGAGCGATGGGAGCCCATTCCTCTTTAAAGAAAAAATAGCTTGGGAGACCATAAAGCCTGCACAACATCGCTGCAAGCAGGGATTAAGGCTCCTTAAACCATTTGATGAGGTATAATTCGTATTTCCTCTTGGAAAACTTGCGGGGTTCAGTCATCCAGGATTTAAGCATTTGGTTGAAATTGAATTTGGATTTGGCAGCTTTAACAAAGTCTGCATCTAGGAGCTAGGTATAAGGTTTAAGAGCATAAATCATGACAAAGGTTTCAGAGCGGAAACTGGATTACTGAGACCCGGTACTGGTATTGAATGAACAATCTTTCACATTAGCTTGGTCTATAATCCACCTAACAACACCATTATAAGGTAGGATGGTCGGTCTTGCAGCAATCATATGTAGGCCAGAATCTCTAATTCTTTCGTCATTAAGTTGGTCACTCTAGAAATTTGAGAGGTCATTGTTATCGAAGATAGAGTAAACTTGAGACCAGTCCAAATGATAATTTTCAGTCACTCGACTACTAGTATCAGAAAAGACACCAAAATTCGGGTCTTTGGTGAACATGTCCTTCTGAATATTTTTACTCCTGGTAAATCTAGGGGTTTTGGACGTCGCCATGTATTGTTTTGAATACTCATACTAGAAATTAAAACTAAATTACATAGGAAGTACAGTAAACAATTCAAATTGTGAAAAGTGACCTGGTAACCAACCTGAAACTGTAGAAAACACTGTCGGAATCGCGTGGTAAAATCTAGAGGTAAAATCACACGACAGAAGAAATTACAGTAGTAAAAACAGTAAAAATCATAAACAAAACTATCATATTTATAATTCCCAAAAAATAATACAGACCATCAGACGACGGTGAAAAAGAACGGTCAGGATTAGTTTTGAGGGGTAAGGGATCAAAAACGAAATTGCAAGTTTATTAATCATTCCGCAACTTGCGGTATGCGGAGTGTGGAATAGAAAAATAGAAAAAATTTATTCAATTGGCTCCGCATTCTGCATTCTACATATTGCGGGATGTGGGATGTGGGATTCGAGATGTAGAAATATGCAAACCGAAACGAAAACAAATGATAACCCTTCAACCCACATTCCACAACTTGTGGGATGCGGGATGCGGGTTAACTAAAGTAAACACACATGGAAACTCTACCACATCCTCCATTTGTGGGATGCAAGATGCGGATTTGAAAAATGAAATATCAAATAAAAGGTTTCCTGCATTCTGTAACTTGTGGGTTGCGGGAAGCGGGATGTTAAAAATCCAAACAAAAACCCAATCTTTTTACATTTAAAACAAAGAAATAAAACATGGGTTTTTTTTGGAAATTTGGTTAAGTTAAGGAATCCCAAGAGTCAAATAAAAATCTTAATGAAACGCTTTAAGATTACAAATGGTCTCACCAAGTAATCTTCGTATGTATAATTGGGCTCCTATGTCAAAATGACATGGGATCTATTGTACCTACAACACTACTAAGCATCAACACTCAGTCAAGTAACTTCTGACTTCCAGTCAAGCCAATCAAGAAGATGACACCATAGGTGAATTTTCTCTTCATGCTTGGTCAAAAACATCAACGATGAGTTGAATGGTAAGAGGTTATGGCTGAACATCTGATCTTTACTGGGAATAGCTAACCCACCACTATCATTTCTAAGCTTCTCCACATACCCAGCCACTGGGTTATGACATCCTCTAGAAAATTATGCTACGTTCCTTCCATGACAAGGTCGCTCCATATACTCAGCCACTGGATCATAGAATTAATGACCATCTTCAAATTTTCTTGGCATTTGTTGGCTCCAAGATTGCTGCTCAAATTGTAAACTCCCCTGCGCACTATCCCATTGTTCTTCAAATAAACCATGCAAGGGAGACTCATGACCACTTGCATAGGAGACATTGATTGCTTCATTCCAAATTACAGAACCAAAAACCTGCTCCTCCTCATGCATTTCACAGGCAACATCTTTAATAAAATCTAGTGAACTAAGCTCTTCCTAGTATGAATATTATGTATAGAAAGAACAGGAGGAGACATCCCACACATGACCCTCATCTTCCTAGTATTCGTCCTCATATTTATCATATAGCGAAGGACTGAAATCTTAGTCAAAACCCCTATAGATAGGACATGCAACAGGAAGGCTGCTTTCTTCATTAATCAAATTACAATACTCCTCCTGCATGGTCTTAGGATACTCATTTGTGATCTTATAAATGGGAAAACTAAGATGCACAACAAATCCTACTTGTTCACCCCCTTTATTCTCCATTCCCAAAAATGCCATGAAATCACTCCTCACCTCTAATTTTTGTGTCAAATTAGAAACCCTAAACCTTTGTTTCAGAAAATCAAATGTGGCAAAGCATAATGGAAAACAGTCACCTTCCTCTTGTTGATTGTATTCTTTATGAAAGGCATGAGTGGGAGGCAAGGGATACTTTAACTATTTATCTTCTTCCTTTTCCATCAATAGAGAAAGCCATGTATGTTTCTACAGATACTCAGGTGCATTTTTAGTTTTCTCAGCAGTTGGGGGCCCTCTAAGGTGTTTCTTTCTCATGGGAGGTGAGTTGTGGTTTACAGTAGATACCTCCATAAAACTCGCCATGGCCTCTATTATCACGTTCATTCTGGCTTCTAGAGTGCTAGGGGGAGAAAGGTAGGTGAGATCTTCATTTTTTATTCTTTCTTCCTCTTCCCTACCCTTTTCTCTAGCAGTAGTTAGGTTTATTTCTACCTCTATGGAATCATTCATCATGTATTCTAGGGATACTGGTCTTCTTTCGCTCAGCCATAAGGAAAATTCACTATAAAAATACTCTGCATACTGAAGTTGAGAAGCACCAGGAGGAGGCTTGAACTAGGTAGGGATGACATTATAAAACGTTCTGAACCTGTAAGAAAACTCCTGGATAGATTCACTCTCCTCCCTCTTTATGGAATAGAATTGGGACAAGCACTTCCTGAGGTATTTATTTTATGTCCATTGGTTCCTAAAAACCTCCTCCAAATCTTTATAGCTCAAGATGGAGTTGTCAGGAAGACTGGCAAACCATTTCTTTGCCCCTCTAACAAGGCTTTGAGCGAGCAGTATAACTTTAACATCCTCATGGTCCACCTTTTGTAGGTCAATCTAGTCTGCAAACCACCCTAGGTGTTCTTCAACTAGATAACCCCTTTCCCTAGTAAATTGCTTGAGTCTTTGGGCGTACCTCTGGGGAAGTTTATGCAACACTGTAGGGAGGAGTAGAGGGGAAAACCATTTAGCCTGTGTTGGGGTTATAGCAGAGACTCCAAGAGGGACTATAGAACTAAATGATGAAGGTTGTTTAAACTATGAAGTAAGGGAAGACAAGGTCATAGCAGCAAACAAGGGTTGGAGGCCCCTATATGGGGACTTAGCAAAAGGCACAGATTCAGCAGTAGCATTACGAGTCTCATGGGGATGATTATTTCTCTTATGGGAATCAGATGAAGGGTTTGGGCCCAAAACTTATGTACAGGGCGAAGGGATATTTTTAGTTCTTAAAGAAGAATATACATGAGTAGGCCTTTGGTATTTTTCTGAAGGAAATAAAAAATGGCAAGCTTCTTTGAGCAACTTGATATATGACAGGAGAAAACCTACTAGAAAAGACAAGATATCTCAGAGGAAAACAATAGAGTACCTCATTTTTCAATGTTCCCTCCCCGTTCTTTCTATATTGGGATCATTTTCCCCAATAGAGTCGCCATGGAACCTTTGAAAAATCTGTGCAGCTTCTGGGTAATCAGTGTTCCCAGTGGAGTCACCTTCAAAGGATTTAAAGTGGATTCGCCAGAGAATTTACAACCAATATGTTCCTAGGACCGGCTGCTCAACTAGGTCGTAGAACTAAACAATGTCGTTCTCCCAAGGAAATAATAGTGATTATATCCCCGGCAACAACGCCAAGATGTTAGCACCCTATAATTTTCCTATGATTGCGGTAGGAAGTCACAGGGGTAACCATTTCAAACCAAAATTTAGACTTCATTCTAGCCAATACAGTCAAAGAGGGATCTCTCATGTCACAAGGTGTATCATAAATAAATATGGCTTTAAACAAGCATGCAAAAGACTAGATTTATGCTAGTAACAGAGATGTTTATGAATTAAAAGATAGAAAGACGAACATATAATAAAACTATTGGGCAATGGAGTCACAGTCTGAACCATTCAAGGACATTACAACAGATAATGAAAGATGATTTTGTCTTTGTATTATGAGGCAAAGTAAGTGCAGTATCCAGCCAAATATATTTAAGTGATGGTAGAAGGAAAGGAGAAAATCACACTACAGCAAGGGGCACCTATCAATGGATGAATCCCTTGCAACACCTTTAGCAAAATAACATAATGAGGGAAATGGCAGAGATGGAGCATCTAACTAGGATGAATTCCATGACAACCATAATAGACACATAACAGATGCTACATCTAACGAAAAGAGCGATTAGTGAAATGAATTATTTTCATACAACTAGAAATCATTCAACTAAAATCAACACATGGAAAATGACACAAATAGAGAACAAAAACAAAATACAGACACCATGATGAATATCATAACCGCTGAAAAGCATTTTCATTACCACTCATAAAAATATTTGTAGAGCTACAATTCAAGCACTAGGGCCTCAAAAATATGAAAGTCAATCCAACCTCTATCCTCCTCTGAGGAGGTTCTATTTATAACGCAGGGGCTCCCGAGACTATCCTAAAAAAAAATCCCTAATTTTGTTACAAAATTTGGGAATCAAATCCTGAATCATCATAACTAATCCTAACAAACTTCCTGAAATGGAATATTCACCATGATTTACACCTATAAAGGGAAATAAGCTGTGAGAGCCACGTTGGATAAAAAATAGCAACGCGTCATCTGGGATGCAGGCTCATTTGGTGTGATAGTGATGGTTTGAAGCACCTTTAATAGCTTTCTACTGACTCATCTCATCTTGTTTCTCCTTTTTCTTCTGAATTTTATGCTCATTCTATGTTTGATGTTCATGTTCTGCGTGAGTTCATAGCTGGCAGGAAGTTTTATGCTCCTTTTGTATTGGTTTTTCTATCCAATGGATATATTTCCTAGTAACATTGTTATTTGCGTAGACAATGGGGATGATATCCCCATTTATCGACGGCACTAAATCCTTTATGGGGTTATCATTTTGTCTTCCTTGATTTCTATTTCACAGTCCCTTTCTTACTTATTTCCACCGGCACCTTCAGATGGTGACAACAATCACGGTCGTATATTTTCTCCATGGGTGTTCTCAATTGTTCCCTCATGTGGTACCTACTCCATTTTGCAATCCATCTACTTGGTAACCTTCGTGCATATTTCACTTGCAAAATAGATCAGGACCGTTGGTTAATTATCTTGCCAAATCTCCGTCGTTGAAGGTCCTGGCCCCTATGAGATTTCACATCATCTCGTTCCCTTAACTGTCATGCACCTTCCTGCTATGAAATCAGTGAGGACCATTGATCAGATCCTGGTCAGATCTCCATTATTCAAAACCACGGAGCCGTCCACCACTTCGCAACCCCCCCAGACTTGTTTATCATGCAATTTTGGGCAGGGAAATGATTCTCCTCTGCATTTCTTTTCCACCCAAACTTGTCATTGTTGGGATGCAGAGCGAATGATGGATTTCTCTCACCCTCATAGTTCAACTTTCTACACACATCCTCCATTGTGAAATCCTTAGTACTCGTTGATCTACATTACCTTCCCTTGTGGAAACTGAATTGTCTCTTTGTTTGTCTTGCTCCACCTACACCAAGCTCACGCACCATGGGGCATCCCTATTTTGATGATCGGACGTAGGACAAGCCTTCCCAACATCCTCAAACTCATCAGATATAGAAATTTTTGGGCTACGCCCCTTTTGGTAAGGAAGTCATTGTAGGGTCCTATATAAAAACCCAAAAATTAGCACAATTGCTAACAAAACCACTTGCACTTGAACCGATAAAAATAAGAGGAAATACCTAAAAAAAAAATCACACGAATTCAAAGCTAACCTACCTAACACAAACTTGTAAAACAAGTTACAGTGAGATGCAGCATGTGACAGAGCATCACTGACTCAGGAAGCAAACCTATAGGAGTATTCAAACCCCAAAAACATTCAAAACAGGAGAAAAACCTAGATTTTGGACACCTCCTACAGGAAATTGTGATTGTCCAGTGGAAAACCCATCAGCAAATCGTGACTATTATGAAGGAAACCTGTGATTACAACCTAAAAGCTGTGACTATAAACACAACAACCCACTAGTGACTTTAAAAAATTTCAAAAGAAAAATCAAAGAACCAAGGATCTTAAGCATATAACAATACTAACTGAAACACAGATAAAATAAAATCACCACAAAAATGAAAGAGCAAAAGAATGGGCTGAAAACCAAATTGGAAAGGACCCAACACAAACTAGACTCACCAGTGGAGTCACCAGTTCTGTTGTAGGGGATATCTACCTTATGACATGGGGTCCTATGGTCAGCAACATACTAGGTTTTGGCTTGCATACATAAATTATTACAGAAACATATATGAGAGAAATAGGGTGAATGGAATGTGTACTTTATTATTGGTGGTCGATCTAAGCTCTAGACGTCTTCCTCAATTTATCTACAAGCTCCTGTCCTTCTGTAGCTTCAAAAGAGATATATGTTTATCCAGAGAAATCTTGATTATTATATAAAGAAATATTAAAAGATTATAATTGCATATAAGAACAAATAGCAATACATTTCATAATTCATAACAACAATAACATGTACAAAGACAATGTGAGATAAATTCACTCTTTATTCGGAAGTTGCAATGAACATTACAACCCTATATGAGACAAGCCTCTCTGTTGATCAGGAAACTAAGTTCTCTTGCTCCTATTTCCAATGTATTCCTCTGGCATAACCTTTCTCTTCCAACTTTGTCACCCATCCTCTACCCCTCCCTTCTATTTATACTTGCTAATGAGGAGAGGTTACGAGGCCTAGGATGGTTAGGGGAGTTGGGAAAGTTGTGTTTTCGAACCCAACTTCCCCTAAACCAATGGTATGTGTGTGTGTGTGTGTGTGTGTGTGTGTGTGTGTGTGTGTCTGTGTGTGTGTGTGTGTGTGTGTGTGTGTTTGTCTTAAGGAACTCATGGGTGCATATATAGGTAACCCATGAATGACTCACGACTTATATGAAGGAAACTCGTGATTAAAAAATTTCCTAGTTGACTCATGGATTGCATATGACCATACCCTCAAGTGACATGCGACTTGTTACAAGAAGAGTCATGAGTGTAAGAAAAAATTCTTTATAAACATGGAAAATTCTAAAGGAAAGAGTATGTATTAAGGCTTCTCTTCATCTATAGTTTTTAGGCTACTTCAATCCACATTGTCCTTTTGTGTATCGACACATTTTGTGTCAGTACTCGAACAGAGAAGTTTTGTTTCATAGTATAACACAATTCTTGCATTTCCACCTCATAAACACTATGTACTTCATTTATAGGAATTCCCTCTAGTCATGATGTCTCTTGGACTCTTTTTGAGTATTGGGGTGATTCGGATTGCATTTCTTTTGGGTCAATCGAGGGATCCATCTACTAAGAATATTGTTGTATTAATGAATCAACAAGTGTGGAATCTGAATCAATGAATCATTATTGGCTTGTGTCAATCTCGTGTGACACATGTTGTTGTTGTGGAACTTTCTACTGAATCAATATCCCAATAGCGTCAAGGATTTATGATGGATCATATGTAAAGTTGATAGTGGAGGGTTTTGTTTTTCATACTAGAACTGATGAGGAGGAAACTATAGTGAGGGATGGGACGGTTATTGTCTTAGATGCGAGAAATTTTTGGACAACTTGAGGGAGAGTAGTGTAAACTAGGGTGGGGATTAAGGTGGTTGCAATCATAGGAGCTATAAAAGAGTTTTTACTTATGTGTGAATTCATGGGTCCATAAATATAGGATATGACATATTTGAAATAGTTTATAGGGATTGTACTATTGTCATAAATGGTTGTGGGTAAGGGTAGATGACATGGGCGTTATGGTTACATGGGATGGGATGCCTCTTTAGAATCGTTTTCATGGGATAGTTATGCTTTTATTTTATGCTTTGAGAAAGGGAGTACATAGGAAGTACATTTACTTATCGTTATATTTTTTACTCCATTCCAAGAGTTGATTTATTTATGAAACAACTCTAAGAGTAAAAAAAATGACAAGGCATGGCATTTGAAGACTTGCAGATCAACGTCTCTTGGTCAGGTAAAGGTGTTGTAGTGATCAACAACAAACGATACCGTGTTGACATGTCATTTGGAATTTCCTCCATTGCTACTACTTTGAGGTCATTGTACTATTTGGAAAATGCTTTAGTGTTGAATGTTATGTTAGGAGCATCACATTGAGCCTTTTATGCAGTGGAGCTTTGGGAACCCACCTTTTTTAAAGGGATGCATGGGAAATTTTGATCAAGTGGTGGTATCCATTTACACATAAATAGAGCTACAAAAAGGTACTGAAAATGAAATATCCTTCTAATTTTTGTGCATATGTGCATGCTTGAAAAAGATCACCCATTAGGAACTTACACCAGTTAAATTGTATGCCTTGGATGCAAACTTTTGTGATAGAAATTGTGTCTAAGGTGCATTTCCCTTTTTTTTATTTCCTCATGAACAGGACTTTGATAATATGACATTCCATTTCAGTTGGAAGGTGGTTAATATCAGCAGTGATCTCCCCTTCTCCTCCCTATTTGGTGCCATACTTCTCATACAAGTTTCAAGATCTGAGTGGTTCGTTGCCCACTTGATATCACCCTAGAAAACTATGGTTAAATATTTCCTTTTCATTGATAGGCTTGTAAGCTGTGGAATGTCATCTATATGGATCTTATAATGTTGATCCAAACACAGGGAGTATGCATGCATGCGACTGATCAAGAACTTGGTGCACTTCTATATTTACGTCATAGTTTCAAAGAGTGGAATATATTCAGGGTCATCAACTTTGAATCCCTTAGTGGTATGAAGTACTTTTTCCATTCTATTATGAATAACTCATTCGTTGCTAGAATAAAATTCATGTATTCATTGGGGTGCATATCTAGATACAATTTGGGGTTTGAAAATCCAACATCTTTGATGTAGTTATTTCTAAAGGTTGAAAAAAACAGAGAATAAATGTAAGGATTTTGGGGGGTAATAAATTTTGACTCGGTTATCCATTGGGGCTCAAATTTAGCAGGATGTTGTGTTTTGAAGTGTTCAATAAAGTGACCAATAAGATCCTTCTATTGGAGTTTTTTTGACACTTTTCTCTGGCCAAATCCATTCATATAAGGCTTCAAATTGAGGTTTTAATGTTTTGCAAGAATTTTTTAAAATTTGTAATTAAGAGTTATATATCAGTTTATAAACCTAATTAGAAAAGCAATTTCATATCCATGTGAGAATTTTCTAAACTTAGCAATTTTCAAAAATATCAGATTTCGAAAATCTTAGATAGTAGTCATAAAGGGTTGGAACTTCATTGTAATAGTTAGGATGGAGAATGAATAAAAAGATAGTTATTTTTTCCACTCATGTGTTTACATGGTTTTTATATATTGTGAATTGAATCAAAGCTGATTGGCTGCATCATCCGGTATCAAAGTGAAAATATGGATGGGAGAGGAAGAGGAACAATGGGTCTTGCTCAGAAGCATAGAGATATGCACAACCTCCAAAGGAAAGTAGCAGATATTACATATATGATGGATAATCAAAGAATAATACAAAGAGAAATGTCTAATGAGGAGACATACCAAGGAGGTGTAGATCAACACACAAAACATGAACAAGAAGAGGTAGAGCACATACCTTTTGAAGAAAGGATTCTTAGGGCTTTAGAAGGGAGAAATGATGGGCATTAGAGGAAATTTCAACTCAAAATGGGATTTTTAACTTTAACTCAAATTCCATGTCATCATGTGTTAGCCAATGGAATTGCTTTAAATTTGAAATACTGTATAGTTCTTAAACACTTTTTTAATATAAATTTAGGGATAGGTATCATAAAAAAAACTACTTTTTTTGTTTGTATTTTCGACATATCTCCCCGTGTTTTTACTCAAATTTCGATCAGGAGAGATCGTTGGATGCGGAATTAATATCCACATCCAACGAGTACCCACTCGGCACACTTTTGATGAAACCCGCTACCCCAAAAACAAGAAATACCTGAAAAAACATGATGATGACATCATCATCAGGATTTTTTAGGTATTTCTTGTTTGTTGGGTAGTGGGGTCCATCAAAAGTATGCCGAGTGGGTACTCATTGGATGCGGAATTTCATTCCACATCCAATGAGCTCTCCTGATCAAAATTTGAGTAAAAACACGGGGAGATATGTCGAAAATACAAACAAAAAAAGTAAATTTTTCTTTTCTTCCTCCAAAATTAATAAATATTATTTTATTATTTTAACTATTATTTTATTAATTTAACTATTATTTTATTAATTTTTTTAGGAGGCCCATTTTGAGTTGAAATTTCCTCTAATGAACAAAATGGAAGTTTCGAACTGTGCATGGAGTCATAAACCAGAGGAGTTAATCGATTGGTTGAACTTGATGGATTTTTTTTTGAATGGAATCCTATGATAGAAGAAAAGAATATGGAATCCTAATCAGAAGAAATGACCCAATCAATTGTAATCATACTTCCAGTGAAGCCAGGATAGAATCCAACCGATTGTACCAACTTCTTACAGGTAGATAGAAATCAAAGAATAATTTATTATCTGAAACAGAAATTTAATTTGCAAAGTGTATTCTACTTTGATTCCAAATTATAGAAGGATGAACTTTTTGATAACCATGAGTCCATGTAAATGGCCACTGGGTCCCTCCAATTGTGTGGTTGATGTAAAAGAGAAGAATTCCTCCATATATTTTCTGCTCCATGGAGGATATCATACTTCTTTTCTTGAAATGTTGCAAATCAAGAAGGATAAAACAAAACATTTATTCCCTTATATTCAGCTATAATAACCTCATCTTGTTTAGTGCATCCTTCAATAGATACAAGTTTATTGATTTTTGGATACTGTTGTTCAACAACTAGTAAAGAATAAAAATGTACAAGCTGCTCTTCTAACTCCTTTCCATATCCTTCATTGACTTCCCAATAATATTATTCATATTCATCATACACCAGTTCACTGTTGGAAACTTCCACAGGTGCTGATTCAGAAAAATTGATACTCTGAATCATCTGGATACATATCATAAATGGGTTGACTTACATAACTCTCTAGACGATATTTGACAGAGTTGATTTGAAAAATATCCCCAATAGTTTCATAATTAGAAATATGCTGGAAATTCTCTTGAACAATGTTCTCTTGAGATACATCTTCATTACTAAAACTTTCCCCATCATGGACTTCTAAATAAAACACTTCAATATCATCATCATACACATGAGAAATTTGATGTAATTCTAATGATAACGATGAAGCTTTGTGTATATCACCAGTATGATCTATATCACCAGTATGATCTTCTACAAAAGTTTCCTTAATAAAAATATAATCTTCATAAGTATTTGTAATAATAATCGCATCAGAAATAAGGGACTCTTCATAACGCTTTTAAGTAGCAAAATCATCTTGAAAATAATTAGAATCTTTTTGAGATTGATGAGAATCAAATGCTTCTTCAACGATGCCTTCATTAAAAGGATGATCTTCACTTTTCAAATAATCATCCTCATAATTAGCGTCATGTTTGCAAACATGAAATTCTTCAAAAAAATTATCTGGCAAATAAAAACTTCGACAAACATTGGGAGCCATCAAATTCTAAACATCACTACAAAGAATTGAGGCTTTCTGATTTTGAGTATCCACTGCTAGACGCTTTGAAGTAACAGCCTTCTTTGAAACAAGATAATCAATATCACTTTTGGCATAATCCTTAGGAAAATTATCAACATAATCAATTTTATAAAAACTATTTTCAGAAGAAGCAAAGTCTGATTGAGCGATCTTAGGGTTTGAAAAACAAGAGACATCAAAAGATAATATATCATCTCTTTGAAGCATATTGAAGCCAAATTTCTGCTCTTGGTTTTGATCGTGCTCTTCTGTATCCAAACCTGAACTTTTTGGTTCATAAGCTTCCTCTTTCAAGTATTCATTACAAATTTCATATACATACTTTCCATAAGCTCGTAGGTTATATTCTATTTCTTTGGCATCATTGAACATCTATTGCAAAGTCATGGACTTTCAATCCATAAGAAGAAGTGCTAGATCTAAATGAAAGGACATTGCATAACTTAGTCTCGCAGCAACCTCAGAAGGTTGGATCTCCTTAGGAATATTGTAATAAAAACCTAAAAATATCCTATTAAACATACAAACATTTTCATCCTTCTATCTTTTCATATCACAAAACTCTGAAAGATATTTATCCAATGATTTTCTCTCACCCCAAAAATTTATAAATGCATACCTTAGTTCCTCCCATGAACTAATTGACCCAGGCTGCAAATGCCTAGACCATTCCTTAGCATCCCCTTGCAATGACTGAGAAAAAGCTCTTATGTAAACATCATTATGCTCAATTTCAAACACGTCCATGAAATGTTAAAAGGCATGGATGTGTTTTTCAGCTATAAGGTTTTTTCCATCAAGCATAGGGAGATACTTGTAATTCTTTGGAGGAAAATCATGAAGAATATAAGGGAAATAAAGAGACCTATATTTGTCTTGGATCTTGGAAGATATAGGATTAAACAAAGGAGGTATGATATCATCCTTGGTCTCTTGAGGCTCACAGTGTTGATCATATGCATTACATGACTCAGATGAAGGCTTTGGGTCAAGATCAGGTATACAAAGAGAAGGTATATTTACAGCTTTCAAGGAAGGATCTTAAAATGCAGATTTTGGGTCATCTTTTGAATACAGTAAGAAATAGAAAATTTTCCTGATATGTTCTGAAAAGGACAAGAAGTAATTGGAAAAAAATATATTTACATCCATAAAAAATATTAAGGCTGAATAGCTTGTTTTCTCTCAGTATCGTTTCATGTCTTTGTCAATAAGATTCATCCTCCAGTGGAGTCTTTGAACTTGATTACAACTTGATTGGAGTTGCCAGTGGATCTTTCTTTCAGTGGAGTCACCACTTGTTTTTCTGAAATTCAATGAATGATTGTAGTCTACAAATATTTCCCAACTTTGTTCACTGTAAAAATTAGGAGAAAATATATAATGCTTGGGGAAAATTTTCAATTTCGTCCCTAGCATATTCGCCAAAAGATATTTATCCTAGAGTTTACTAACTAGACTACGGGATAGAAGTGTTCAGGAACCTCAACAATCAAAAACAATTTTTAAGGTTTTTGGATAACAATGTAAAAATCAGATAAGGTAAAGACAATATACAAAGACAGAATAATATGAAAACATAAAAAGATATATGTATAAAGACAAAACATTTCAGAATGAATAACAGTACAATTTAATGTCTAGGAGATAGGTTTTAAAACATACAAATACAAGTAATAAACAAACAGTTTATCATTGCAGCATATGTAAAGGTATAGGTACTTGAAATAACATTTCAAACATCAATAAGTATCAATATCCACTTGTAGACATAGTATCTACATAGAAAACATATATATAAACAACAATGTAAACAAGGGTTCAAATAGAACCAAAGAATATCCACATAATATAAGTTCAAAACCTAGCTCCATATAGATATATTAATTCATTCATAAAACAAATAAGTTCTTAGACATATAAGCATTGCATGATTGCACAAGCTCCAAGCATATCGACTCACATCTATGTCTCCTCTATTTCATTACAAAAACTTACAATATATAGGAAAAGTGGTCCTTAACTAAGTTGTTTCTAGATCCACTTTCCTAGGATCTAAGTCTACTAAAAATAGAAAGAGTATCAACTAACTATGACATGTGTATTCCCCAGATGCGGGTTTGAGTCAGACCCACGTGGAGGCTAACATGGCCCCTCCAGCCAGCGCTCAACCCATAGCCATTAATGGCCTTTAAAACCCAAAAATATGTGGCCACTCCATAGCTCGACAAAAGGACAAAGCTATCTCATCGTAGCTTGGACGCCTTAAATCCTTTGCCTGGCTGCTATTCTTCACACAAGCGCCATTCAATTGGGACGATGGCCCTCCGGATTTATCCCACTTTTCTGCTCCTTTGGTTCATTGTCATTCTCCCAGCTCCTCTAGCTCTCCATGATTGCTCAGTGCAACAGGGTCAACACCCTCTGCTTCAAGCCACCCTCACCTGTCACTCTGCTGCTCTGCGCATTCGCACCACTCCCCATTATCTTAGATCACACACTTAGAGCCTTGCTTAATCTAGTCATCTCACCCCTCTGCCATGCCTAGAAGATAGAGAGGCACTTCATACAGGGGACGAGGACACCATGCATGGTCAGAAGGCCATATTCCCCTCTCTTCTCAAGCTAGAAACAATGGCTTCGACCTGGAAATTCCGAAGGAGGTGCAAAGAATTGTCTCAGACTTGGATGATGAATTGTTTGGAGCACTTGGTGCTTCTGAATGCATGATGGAGCAACGACATAACTACTGGGTCTTAAAAAACCTACGCATGTGCCTAGTCCTTCGATTCCATCCTCTGGTTCCACCACGTCCTACCCCTCCTGTTCAACCTCCCCTAGCCCCCTAAGAGACCGCACCACCCGGTCCCCAACCAGTCCTATCTCAAGCCTCGCTTTACACCTTAGTTCCACCACAGAGCTCCATTCCCCCTCTGCACATCAGACCCTCCTCCAGCTCTGCATGCAACTTCTTGTCTAACCCAATTGTCTCGAAGAAGACCTCTCCATTACCCACCTGCAGTTTCGGGGAAGGAAACCTCTAGATCCAGTGATGAGTAAATGGCGACTTATAATGACAGTTCGGTGACTTCTTCAGGCGAGCTAGAACACACAGCATCTCTAGGTTACACATGCCCAATCACAAAAGAACCATGGATTGGGCAGAAACCATGACCCGTGGTATTCACGGCCATGTGTCCTTCTGTCTGCTGCATGAGCAATGTTCAGGTTCTTTCCGGCCACGTGCCACGCAGTTTTTTTTATGTTTAGCTTCCTTTGTTTATGTATTGTCCATGTGTTGGATCTTTCCACACCTTCTCTGAACTGTGAGCATTTTTGTCTATGTTCATTTGGCACACCTGTTTTCCCTCCGAGAGGGAGGGTCATTTTGGACCTATTTTCCCTCCCGCAGGGAGGGCCTAACTATACTTTGATACTCCACACCTGCTCCACCTGAGTAGGTCGGACTGTATTTTTTCCTATACTATTATTTTCCTATACTTACAAAAAAAAAAACTATGACATGTGTATTAATCATATATATGGCAAGATTTTGTCCTCTTTCATTTTGAATCATGTAGCTTGTGATATCTTCATGATTTTCTTATTTCCAGTCTATCTTCAAACTTCCAGAGTGGTAGTTCATCACCAGATGCTAGATTTTTAGCTTTACAATAGATGGTTGAGTGTTTTCCTATTCATGCAAAAAATGACAAGCATTCCAATCTACTACTGAGACATGCATTGAAATTAAATGATAATCTCTTCCATTTGCTTGGCTCCAACTCCAAATCTGAAACTGTTTCAATCCTTAGACTTCTAGTTTCTGGAGTACTTACTGAAACTTGTCTCTTTTCACTTATAACAAGAAAATTGCAAGGAAACTGAGAATTTCGAGCTCATCAATTTCTATGGGTAATGGTAAATGAGTTAGTCATACCAATGTGAAGGATGTCATTCCCCCAAGCTTCATAACTTGCTCTTGAAACACAACACAAGCCAAAAGAACTGCTCTCAAAGGACTGACAAGATCAATTTCTAGAAATATTTGCTCAGACTCTATCACATAAAGGCAACTATTTCCTTCCTGGGATGGTGTATGAGAGTTTGTTCCTTGCAAAATTCCAATCACTTGTTTTATGTATCTTAGATATGCAATTTCTTGTCATGACGACAAACATAAATAAAAATTTCACAACAAGCTATATAATTCTAAAAAACTGGGCAGAATTCTAAAATTGTTCCATTCTTGCATTTCATGAAATATGAATATCCTACAAGTCTTCTTTTTAATCATTATTCTCATTGTCCATTAGCTCATCCAATGAGAACTCATCTTCCTCTAAAATATCTCCATCTTTCCCATCCCATGATTCATTTTTCTCAGGAACAAGAACAAAATCTAGGGGAAGATTACCTGCCCTACATCTTTTACAAAATCCACAAGATCTTTAAACTCAAATGCACTGTGAAGTGGAGCGTAGAAACCCTTTTTAAGGTTCAAATCTATGAAGGATGGATACCAATATCCACCAACACCAACTGCCTTTTCAAGAGCAAGTTGTTTCTTGTTGTTTCATGTTGATTCTTTGCCTTTAATGAAATCTTTGAAATCTTTAACTGAATATTTTAATAGGAGGTGAATTTTGGTGAAATCACTAGTGGAAAATGAGATATTAGTGACCACGAGACCAAAACTTTTGGTCACCATAGTTTTTTTAAAGGGATAAATGACCAAAATTGATAATTCTAAGTGAGCTGACTAAAAATGACCAAGATAAATGACCAATTTTGGTCACGGGATAAAAACCAACTAAAAATGACCAAGATAAATGACCAAATTTAATCACAGGATATCTAGACTACAAATGACCAGATTACAATTGGTCATTTATTTGGTCAATTTTAGTTGTGTCACTTTGGCAATGGAAAAAATTACAAATTTGACAATGAATTTGTACATTTTAATAAATTCTAACACTGCAGATGGATTCAAAGACCCCTTTTAGGGGTCTCTGAATCCATCTACAATGAATTTGTATATTTTACTAAATTCTAACACTGCAGATGGATTCAGAGACCCCTTTTAGGGGTCTCTGAATCCATCTACAGTGTTAGAATTTAGTAAATTGTAGACCCCCCATGTGTCATGGCTTAGCTATTAACAGTAATTTAGCTATCATAATCAAGAAATATTTATACAATAGTGTCACAGCTCAATAATTAAAACCAAATTAGTGTTATTTATCATGACGACGTCCTAGCAAGACACCAAATTGATGATGTGTTGACGATCATCAAGAATGGATCATGTTCAGAATGTCAATCCACCTCCGCTCATTGATGATATTCTTGTCCCTTTCCATTTGGGACTAACAGATCGAACTTTCATGTGTTGCAAGGGCGTCCAAGCCACAAAATCCATCAGATGAGGGTCCAAACATGCCCTTAAATATATTCAAATGTATCTTCAAACTGTTGGGCAATAGGGCAGACCCGGGTTTAATCCTTTTATGTCGCACCAACAAAGACCCACAGTGTTGGCCCTTTCGGCAACAACCTGCGTGCAGGTTGCAGTCTCACCCGAAACAGCTATGGGGTGCCGCAGAACCAGGTTTCTGCAAGCAGAGAGGGATATTAATGTACCTTAGCCTTTAATAAACTTATTAATTAACAATTACAAATATTTATCATTCACTCATATACAACTTCACAGATATATAAACAACCGTGACTTGCTTAACCCGCTACGGGGAATTCACAGTGAAGCTTGTTATTAGCAGTGATCTAAGTTATCAAATGTATACAGTTATTAATGCATAAAAGACAACAGAAAAAAGAAGCAACAAAAGAAACCACAACACCAGATATAACGTGGTTCACCCCCAGTGTAGGGGTTACATCCACAAACTACATTTTATTCAACTTGCTACAAAACCACAGTTTGATCTGCACACTCAGCTGCAGATCCCTTCAGTATTTAAAAGCCATGCACACAGTAGAAGGCCTCTACGCACACAGCTGCAGATCTTTCCTTAACCTTCTTACAACCAAAACCCCCTACGCACACAGCTGCAGAGGTCGTCCACGCACACAGCTAGGACTTAACCTTTTCTTACATAATCAGCCTTAGCTTCACGTTTCTTTCTTTACATCAAAAATCCTAACCTCTCTTATTTACCCAAGTGCCTATTTATATCGCACTATTTAGAAAAACATGGATTCAAACCATGGGCACCCAAAACCCTAAACCCTGGTCTTAAGCCGCGGGTTTATTACAATAGCAGACTTTGACTCAACCCCCGACACCCCTAAGACTATTTTGAGTCAAAACTCGCGGAGTTACCCATCTTAAGGACCGTTGAGGTGCACGCCCCAACAAGCCCCTAAGACTCACCAGTGTCCCATCCCGGGGCACTTATCTTCTTGGCTGGTGGTAAAATTTGCTTGGCGAGGACACTGTGCACTGGTTCCTGGAGTCCTTCCTGCTGGTTGTCGGCTGCCTGCGTCTTTCCTTTTTGACATTTATGCTGAGCAGGGCCCTGCGGATCCATCTACAACCCCATCCTTTGCTCGGGTTGGCGACACTTAACCATCCACAACTTGGGGTCCCCTGGAATTGCGTGTCACGCTGCATAAGACACATAGCTGCCACGGTTCTGCTATGCCGAAAGACTTCAGGGCGAGGCTCCCCAGAGTCAGCTGGCGAGGTCTTATGGACTTCGTTGCTCCATGTTAGAGCAAATTTTTTCCTGCCTTCGCCTGATTTAGAGCGAACTTCTGCCTGCCTGTGTACCTAAGTCGAATACAACTGTACTGGCGGATTACTCAAAAGGTGCTGCAGAGCTCTCTCGCTGAACTCTCGTACTAGCTTCTGGATGTCACAATTGTTTGACATGGCTCCAGTCGAGCAAACTCCAAGAGTGCTTCGAGGAAAATTTCATGAGACAATGTAGCTTACTTATGGAATTCCGTTACAACATCTGTCAACATAGTGTAATAATGACACCAAATATGCTTGAATGCCAAGAATCTCGTCACACCCGGCCTCAGATTTTCCCAAAATCGCATAATTACAGGTATTGAGAGCAGCTCACGTGCCACTGCCGCCAATTTCATTTTGTCCCATCCATCACATTCTACGCTGCGACACAGTTGGGACCTACGACACAACGACCACCTTCCACTTCAGCACGGTATGACCCTGCGATCCCTGACCAACCTTCGACTTTCCATACTTCATCCTTTAGACTGCGACATTCCCTAGTGTTATGAGCAGCTTCTCTTATGGTCCAGTCCCCGATTTCAGTTGTTCTGGGTATGTAGACTTCTCTTTATTGGTGCTACCTCCGATTTTGAGTACCTGGCCTATCCCTTTACTTTTTTAGATGACTCCCATTTATCATAGAAGGGGGAAGTTCTCCATTTAACTTATCTAGTTGTACTGCGCCCCCATCAGTAACTTTTTGTACTATATATGGTCCCTTCCAATGTGTCTTAAACTTTCCTGGGAACTTCATGAATTTGCTGTCATAAAGGAGCACAAGATCACCCTACTGGAATTGTTTCTTCTTGATGTGTCTGTCATGCCACGCTTTTTCTCGATATTTCTGCACCTGTTGCTGGAAACCTGCAATAAATCTATCTTCTTCGAGTTCCAATATCTGTTTCAGTTTCTCTGTCATTATGGCTGGGTCATCCATCTCAGTGAAAGCAGATATTCTAAGGCTGGGAACAATGTATTCCATGGGCATGACGGCTTCTTGCCCATAGACCAGTCGAAAAGGTGTATGGCCTGTCAACTTTTTGCAAGTAGTTCTGTAAGCCCATAGCACTGCTGGGATTCGAAGGTCCCAATCGTTTCTGTTAGCATTACAAATATTTTTCAAAGCATGTTCAAGGATCTTATTAAAAGCTTCGACGGTCCCATTTGCTTGTGGATGATAGGCCGTACTCTTCTAATGGTATACTTGAAATTCTTCAGTCAGCACTACAATAGTTTTATTTAAGAAGTGTGATCCTTGATCACTCATAAGGACGTGAGGACACCCGAACCTGGATAAGATGTGATCGAAGATGAATTGTGCAGCTGTAGCAGCGCTGCAGTTCTTGATTGGTTGGGCCTCAGCCCAATGGGTGAGGTAGTCAATAGCTGTAATAATATATCGCGCTCCGGACTTCTTCGCGGGGGGGTTGATAGGGCCGACAAAGTCAATAGCCCATTTGTCAAAAGCTTGTAAGGTTACCTGTGGAACTAGGGGCATTTCATCTCACCTGGATGGTTTTACTATCCTCTGACAGATGTCGCAGCTGTGGCAATATTCTCTTGCATCCTTATGAACTGTGGGCCACCATAGGCCGGCTGTCAAAATCTTCTGTGCGGTGGCTTTCCCTGCATAATGACCTCCTGCTGCACCAGAGTGTGCTTCAGCCAAAATTAGTGGCCGTTCATGCTCCAAGACGCATCTGTGCAGTATTTCATCTGGTCCCATTTTATACAGCTGTCCCGCTATTAAGGTGAAGTCCGCTGCTCGAACCACCAACTGCTTTTTCTGCTGTGTGGTCATTTCGGCGGGTGGAAAACCTGTAGACAAGTAGTGAACAATATCTTGAAAATAGTCATCAACCATTTGGATAGCAAATAGCTGGGCATCAGGAAGACCTTCGTCCAAATTGGTAGGTTCTTTGCCTGAGTCGAGCCTTGACAAGTGGTCAGGTCCTAGGTTAAGTCTTCCAGGCTTAACGATGATCTCAAAATCATATTCTTGGAATAGGATCAACCACCGACATATTCTTCCACCTAGAACAGGCTTGTTAACCAGATACTTCAAAGCAGAATGGTCAGTAAACATCCTAAAATGAGATCCTAGCAGATAATGTCGAAACTTCTGTAGTGCATATACCATAGCGAGACCTTCGCGTTCTGTCGTAGTATAATTTTTCTCTGTTGTGGACAATTTTCTACTTGCAAAAGAGATGGGGTGATCGATATTACCTACTCCTGACTGAGCTAGCACAGTACCCAGAGAAATGGAGGATGCGTCGACATGCACATGGAATTATTTGTTCCAGTTAGGAAATACTAGAATAGGGGCGGTAACCATTTTTTCCTTTAAAATATATAAGCTTGCTTGACACTTCGGTGTCCACTCGAACTTGGTATCTTTCTTCAGCTACCTCTCCAACGGAGCGGTAATCTGAGCATAGCCTTGGATGAATTTCCTATAGTAGCCGATGTGACCCAGCGTGGTGCGAAGTTGTTTAACGGACTTCGGGGGTGGCAGGTTCACAATGATAGCGATCTTCGCAGGATCCATCATTAATCCCTTCTTACATACAACGTGACCAAGAAGAATTCCAAACGGTGCACAAAAGATACACTTTTTTAGATTCAGGGAAATCTAGTGTTGTCTACACTTGTTCAACATAAGCCTCAAACTGGTTATATGGTCTTTTACTAGCCCAAAAATGGTCCAATCATCAAAGTAAAATTCGAGGAATTTATGAATGTATTCCTTGAACGCGGAGATGACTACTCTAGAAAATATAGCAGGTGCATTCTTTAACCCAAAGGGCATGACAGTATACTGGAAGGATCCCATTTCGGTAGCAAATGTTGTCTTATGTCGGTCCTCTGGAGCAATTCGGATCTGATGGTAGCCAGAAAAACCATCTGTAAAGGAGTACACTTCTTGACCCCCGACATTGTCGAGCACTTCGTCTGTAAAGGGGGTGGGAAAGGGATCATGCAGGCAGGAATCATTGAGTTTTCGTAGGTCTACACATATTCGGATTTCACCCTTAGTCTTTTTCTCCTGGACTACCATAGGACTGACCCACTCAGATTCCTCAACAGGCTCAATTATTCCTGCGGCGAGCATCTTATCCAGCTCTACTTTAACCTTTTCTTTATACTTTGGATTCAATCTATAAGGACCCTATTTCACAGGTTTTGCATCGGGTTTCAAAGGGATCTTCATTACGCCAATATCACCCAGTATACCCTTCATTTCGGAAAACTTTGTTGGAAAGAGATCTTGGTACTCGTGGAGAAGTTGGGTTACCTTGCTGACCATTTCATCATCCCAATAGTCGCCAATTGTAGCAAGCTTAGGCTACTCTTCAGATCCAATGTTAACTGTGCGCGTCTTCAGAGGCTGAGTTACTTCCGGGGCTTCGACTGCTGGTCCATGCACGTCGCAGCATCCTTCTGACTCAGGGATGGCGATGTTGCGCGGGTTGTCGTCTTTGTCAGCTGCGAAGTTATAACATTCGACTGCGTGGTCTACTTGTGTGGGCCAATCAGGTCGATGTTCTAGTACTTCTTGGTCATCAAATACCTTAGTATGAATTATCCTGATAGCTGCATCTAGTGCTGGACAGACATCATTAATAGATAAAGTATGCATAAAACTATGAACAAGATAGTCCCAACTTACAGTGTCTTGGCGGAGCTCAGCCTCCACGTACCAATTCTTTGCTATTGGTTCTAGCGTGTGCACAAATCTATGTACCCATTCATTTCAAGGGACATACTTCCATGCCTCGTAGCATTTTGCCAAATGTTCCTGAGGACTAGAATTTCCATCGAACTTGCTTTGCAGCTCCTCCATCGGGCCCTTAAATCCCAGGTATAGGAGCTTCTGACAAACTTCCCAGCTAAGGATCTATTTCTTATGGGCCTTCCACCACCTGGATGTCGTGGCTCGAAATGCGGAGTCCAGAGCCGCCAGTTTCTGTGACTCGGGTATCAAGCCGGAGACCTGTGCAATGAACGGGTCAAGATCGGTCAAGCCATCAAAAATAGGGAAAGGGTTGGGTTGTGAATTGAGCCATCTAAGGGACTTGGTATTCCGGGCACGGCTACACCCATGGGGCTCATGTAAGCGGTTCTGCCAGCTCTCTAAGTCATCTTCAGAGTCTGTCATACAGGAGCTACCAGACTCCCAACCTGAGGTAGGAGGATCCTCATAACCGTCTTCCTGTGCGGTGAGAGTGTAGATGGGCGCCACATCAGTCTGATCCTCTGGTCGGAGTGGTTCTGTGTACAATTCCCCTTGTGAGGGATCCAGGGGTAGGATGACTCTCAAGTCTTTCCCTTCAAAGATCATCTGTCGCTTCTTTAGGTTAATAACTGCGGCATTTTCCATTTCCCATTCAATTCCTAACAAGGCGGGGTAGGGAATGCTGTCATCAATGATCTCAATTGCTTCGAATTCCACGACAATGCTGACCCCGGCAAGATCTATTTGGACACTCAGGAATCTTCCTAGAGGCACAATCCTTTGCTGGTTGGCTAGCCTCAGCTGGATAGGGGACCAGGCAAGGGTGGGTTTTCCCATTTGTTCCCAGGTTTGTTTAGTTAACACATTTACATCGGACCCTAAGTCCAAGATAACATCAGCCATGTCATATGCTCCTATCTGAGCATTCAATCTCATTTCCCTGCCGATTCTAATGACTCTATGAACAGTTTTGTCCGGACCAGAATTTTGCTGAGGTCCGCAGGAAGCAATGACTTTCTGTAACTCAATCAAAGCATCCTGTTTTCTTGAAAGCTTGAGGTAACTCTGTAAAAAGGAGGATAGGGTACTTACGTTATCCAGCAGGGATTCCTAGGGCCACGAAGATAGTTGCTATGGTTGCGCAGGTGCAACGGATGTGCTAGGGCCAGCAAAATATTTCTTGACTTCCATAAATGTCTCTCTTTCACGTGTGATATCAAATACTGGGGATTTTCGCTGGAGCCTTACGAACCCAAGTGTCGGCCGGCTGGTTTTCTGTATGCTGTGGGTGTGTCATAGCTCCACTCCGTGTGACAACATTGATGGTTGTGGCAGGTCTGGGTTCAATTGAAATCATCTGGATGTTCTGCGTAGGGGTACTCTATCGTGCCTGAATCTTAGCTATGAGCTGTGGGAACTGCTCAATCACATGATCTACCGCGCGGCAGTACCGACATGTCGTAGTGGGGTTCTGACAGTCACGAGCCAAATGCCCAACTTGGTTACAATTGTAACACACCAACTGGCTGCGACCTCTTCCGGCCATGCCACCACGGCCTCCAGAAGAACCTCTACCGGAGGCACCCCCCTGGTAACCATAGCTATCATTACTTGGGCCATCATTGTGCACCCAGTAGGCATCATAGGTGCGGCACTCATCCTCATTATGACCTACAGACTTGCAGAAATTACAGTAGGGGTTCTTAGGTCCTTGTCCATACCTTTGCAGTAGGTAACAGTTCTCGGGGCGGTGCTGACCTGTCGTTCTGCAGAGCTCACAATATAGTACTTGTGGTGGAAATGGGTTCGGCGCACCTGTATGCAGGTACTTGCTTACCAGAGGGAATCGTTCCTTGTCGTGACCCTCGGTCCGACATTGTGTACACCAAACCACTTCATGGTCAGGTGTTCCCTTCTTCATCTCGCAAAGTTCTAGGGCCATCGCTGCTAGCTGCGCTTGGATTTGAGCAATACCAGAATCATTTCCGACGGGGGCAGTCTCGAGCTTCATTGCGATTTCCAGAGCCTCTTGCTGGTCAGCAACCTTCTATTCCATTAGGGGATTTCTGATATGTGGTAATAAGGCTGCAATAAACCATTCCTTGTGCTGCGCAGGACTAATGGTAAAGCTGAATTGGTCCAGTAGAACTTTGAATCTCTGGTCAAAGTCCCACACTGATTCGCCGCGCCGCTGTTGAATCTTTTTGAGTTCAGTGATGCTCTGCGATTCTGATTTAGGCTTCTTAAATTCTTTGGTTATTGCTGACTTAATCTCATCTACGTAGGGCTCTGAGTACTGGAGAATTTCATAAACCAAGTCAAATCCCGGTCCCGGAAAGAAGTAATTAGCTGTGTGGCTCTCACATCTGGGTCTATAATTTTCTTCGCATTCCACACTGCTTCACATAAAAACCAGAATTGTTCTGGGTCCTCTGATCCCATGCCTTTGAAGATGGGGAGCTTAATGTCATCAACTAGGTGGGCCATGGAGGTTCTAGGAGGGTTGGGAGGGGGACCGGATGTCGATGGCGGGGGGTTTATGGGGGCAGATTGACCTGTGGCCAGAATATGCGGACTGGGTTGACTGTCAGACGGTGATGGAATTTCAGGGGTAACAGGGCTTCGCTGCGGGGTGGCCGGAGGGTTTCCAACCGAAGGGTTTTCTTCAGAGTCTGACTCTTCAGGATTTACAGGGGAATACGCGGTATCCTGACCTAAGGAATAGGAGTCAAAATCTCTTTTGTACCTTTTCCCACTTCGCAGCAAACCACTTTGCTCGTCAAAGATATTATCACTTGCAAACATATGTTAGTACTACTAAGCTAGCAGTCTGATTCAAACAACAATATACCCTTTTCAGCCAATAGTATTTTAATCCTCAAGCTTAATGAGTTCAAAAACTTACCACAGTGGCCTTTGAAGAACTGCCATTCAGCTTTGCTGAAAGAGGTACTTGTGTCAATGGCAAACTCTGTCACGAAGGCTTCCAATGTTTGCATCGTCCAGAAATGAACAGTGCAGGATACCTCATTGTTCACGTGTTGCACAAGATTGACCCTTGTGGGGGTCCACATGGGAACCCGGCGAACTTGAAAGTGCGTCCTTCTCTCTGCTAATCTAGACAACCACTGGTGCAACTCTATGTGGATACTACCAAAGAAAATTTCATCAGCATCACAAAAAACATACCTTTGTAAAAAGTCACGTGCGCTACAACGCGGATTTGTATTCTCTTTCTCAGCAAATTTCAGATAAGTCTCATCAAGCCAATCCCCAAGTTCCTTCGCAAAGGGCCTCCAGAACATAGCCCTCGAGGTACGACGTAAACCCCTCTTGAGCAGATACTGAGTTCAACCGGCAACGGAACCAATTTGTTGGGCAATAGGGCAGACCCGGGTTTAATCCTTTTATGTCGCACCAACAAAGACCCACAGTGTTGGCCCTTTCGGCAACAACCTGCGTGCAGGTTGCAGTCTCACCCGAAACAACTATGGGGTGACACAGAACCAGGTTTCTGCAAGCAAAGAGGGATATTACTGTACCTTAGCCTTTAATAAACTTATTAATTAACAATTACACAGCTTTATCATTCACTCATATACAACTTCGCAGATATATAAACAACCGTGACTTGCTTAACCCCCTACGGGGAATTCACAGCGAAGCTTGTTATTAGCAGTGATCTAAGTTATCAAATGTATACAGTTATTAATGCATAAAAGACAACAGAAAAAAGAAGCAACACAAGAAACCACAACACCGGATATAACGTGGTTCACCCCCAGTGTAGGGGTTATGTCCACAAACTACGTTTTATTCAACTTGCTACAAAACCACAGTTTGATCTGCACACTCAGCTGCAGATCCCTTCAGTCTTTAAAAGCCGCGCACACAGCAGCAGGCCTCTGCGTACACAGCTGCAGATCTTTCCTTAACCTTCTTACAACCAAAACCCCCTACGCACACAGCTGCAGAGGTCGTCCACGCACACAGCTGGGACTTAACCTTTTCTTACATAATCAGCCTTAGCTTCGCCTTTCTTTCTTTACATCAAAAATCCTAACCTCTCTTATTTACCCAAGTGCCTATTTATATCGCACTATTTACAAAAACATGGATTCAAACCATGGGCACCCAAAACCCTAAACGCTGGTCTTAAGCCGCGGGTTTATTACAATAGCAGACTTTGACTCAACCCCCGACACCCCTAAGACTATTTTGAGTCAAAACTTGCAGAGTTACCCATCTTAAGGACCGTTGAGGTGCGCGCCCCAACACAAACTAACATAGACCAAATTACACTAGTTGTTCAGATCCGACTTAGTTGCGTATAAAAAATTATAATATTAAAACATATATTATATTGACAAGAGCATGGTTTAATAACAAGCAATGAGATGAGGCTGCATGTTAAAAACCCTCCATGGACACTATTGTAAATGTGACTTTGTAAATATAAAAATTATCTCTAAAAAAATTATACTAATATGTTATAATATATACATTATATTAAATATCTTATATTATTATAATACATACAAAATAATTATATTTATAAATATATAAGTTTTATAAAATATAACAGTACATAAATAAAAATATAATATATAGCTATAGACTAGTTAGGATATACAAAAAAAAACAAAACAAATAGTCAAAAAACTAAATGCAATATAACAAAACTAGTGGAAAAGAGGGCATTTTGGTATCATTGTTGGAAAAAATTGAAGGCTTTAGTGCGAAGATGTTTTTGAACAAATGCTTCATGTCTCTATGAATTTCTCGAATAGAAATTGCATAGTGAACCAGATATGTATTGGCTTTCTCTTCTCCAACACATTCCTTTGTCTCAGCTTCTAATCCCGAGATTGGCACCCATGATACTCCTCCCTTATTCTTCTTATAGTGGGTGAGCAGTAGGGTTCAATCATTTTATCATTTGTTATTGAGGCTGAAGTGTATTCAAAAGTACCTACATAAAATTGGGGCTCATCACGCAAGGTCCATTCTCCTTGCAGACTATTCTCATGGATTGCATTAAACAAATCTAAATCTCTCCATTCCTTGTTTTCTCCCTTGTGAGGTGTGATTCTCCCGCCTAAACTTCTATTCAAAAAAGACCATCATCACAAGCCTTCCCAATGGTTTCAAAATTGCATCTAAAGGTTCTTTGGTATGTTTTTTCTCCATAATTTATTTATTTTGAAATTGCTTCTAGGAATATACCCCGAGTCTAGGTTGCACTGGCATATTTAATTTTCTTCCTTCCGGTAATGGAATTTAAACATTTCTTCCCTCCAGTAATGCACTTCAAACTTCAATCTGTTTGATTCATATTCAGATATTGTTTGGATCAAAGCCCAATTGCATCGATTGGATTGTATGTTGATTGTGGTTTTGTTTATGAGACCCCATTGTACAACATGTGAACTCACCTTCTAGAATGAATGGAGTTCAAAACCACAAAGAACCGAAACCATATTTGGATGGTGTGCGAGGTGGAAGCTATTGTAGGAAATTCCACCAATAAAGAAAAATATCCAGGTTCAAAGAAAATATAAAGAAAAACATTCATAAAACATGTTTCTATGTATCTTTATGCACAATGCAAAGTCACCTATTGTTTTTCAATGTTGTTGAATGAAATCAAAAGAATTGAAAATCCTCGTTCGTTCTCTCGATGACTTGATCTAAAATTTTGCCTAATAAACATATGGAAATCAATCCAGAAAGAAAAAATTAGTAACGAAGGATATTCTAGTTAGGGTGAGAAATCTAGAAGACCCCATCTTAGGAGATATTCCAAGTGACTAGAAAATCACCTTAGTAAAGACAACATGATGAAATTGACTTCTTTATTGTATCCTTTCTAAAGTACACCAAATAGTACATGAATCGTTACCTAAGATGTCTATGGATTAGAGAAACCTTAGAAATGGACAAACTTAGAAGAGGGATTGGGAGCATATCTATAACCCTATATGGGGTTTTATAAATTTTTCCCCAATATGGTCGATTTTGTTGCATTATTAGCATATTCCTTTAGCGACAAAAAGAGGTTGGCGTTTGGTAAGGTATAGTTGGAAGACGAACAATCTTCATTGTACACCTACTTCTATAGTTACCCAGTTTCTTCTTTGTTGTCACTCTGCATTCCCTTTCCCTTTGCTTGCAAGATAAAGAAAAACAAATTTGGATACTTTTTATGTATATATAAATGGACATATTTTGGTTTCATGTAATGGCCATGTTTTCTCTATTAATAAGGCCATGGTGAAAATGGGACGTGGAGAGAATAAAAGCAGAATAGTGGATTTGGACACATGGAAGCTTATTATATATTATAAGGATTACACCTCTCACATTCTTTCTTTCTGTCAACTGAAATTTCATCTTCCCACTAGTATTTTAAGCCCAATCCAGTTTATCATGTCCCCAGTTCGAATCCCCACAGTTCAAGTGACTAGTTATTGGCATATCTAAGCCTATAGAGCTATATATGATGCATTGATTACTTCATTACATGCACATGATTTGTGGGGGCCATGGAGGATAGTGAATCTGATTTGCGGAAATGGCTCATAAAGCACCTACTATGGAATCCATTAACAAAGAAGATGTGGATTTGGTAAGCAGGACTTGCAGGGCTTTTATGGTTTTGGTTTGGCATTTCTGGTTGAGTCTGATTTTGTGAGGTTTGTGAATGTAGGAAAATATTCCCATTGAGGAGGTTTTTGGGAATCTAAGATGCAACATGGAGAGTTTGAGCAACCAAGATTTGCAGGAGAGGATCACCATATTCAGATAAAACAAGCTGGAAGAGAAAAAGGTAAGAATTGATTTTGAAGAGATAATTTATTTCTAATTTTGAATTCAGTTCCGGAGTAGAGATCTACAAAGAACTTATTTTCTAAGGTTGTTTTAGTCTTAAGATATGTAGAGTAAAGGAGATTCATTGGTTCTACAGTGAAGTAATTTTCTTTCACTATTTGATATTTTGTACCACCATAAAGTAGTTTTTAGTGAGTTTTTATGGTGTATTTACTTATTTATAGTAAATGTGTTTGCTTAGGTTGGTTTGATGTTTACTACAACATAAAATATTTAGGCTACATGAAAATAAATTGCTTAGGCTTCGGAAGCTTTAATGAGGGATCCTTTATCATAGCTTTTCAAAGAGGTTCATGTATTTTGGGTTTATGCTGAATACTTGGGGTTTTTCAAGAATTGGTTAAATTTAACCCCATGGCATCTTTTGGGTGCGTAGGAAATAAAATTCCTCAAGTTCTTTGGTTTTATGTCAAACCCCTTATCATGGGTCATGTAAGTCGCAGTTGTGATGGCCATTGATTTGGAAAATGGAGGAGTAAGCATTAGACACCTCTAATTTCTCTAGTTGATTCTATTATAGAGCAGTGTCAAGATTCATTGTTAATATTCTGTAATTAATTCTCTAAATTTTGTAGTAAGAGTTGCTCCACTTATCGTTTTTCTTGGTCCTGTTCTTCGTATCTTTGCAATCTCAGTCACCACTAGTGATCTGTCTTTCTCATTGGCTAAAAATCTATTCCATACACTGTTAATATCATGTATTTAATTTATCCCACAAGTGTTTTGTCTCTTTCATTGAAATATTTTAGCTATTTACACCATTAATATCATGCGGTTACATTTGTATGTCCTGTTATTGGTTTTCTTCTCTGTCAGGACTTTGCCTAGTCGAGCCTAACATTTTTGCATTCAGTTTAATTCCATTTGCTTGTATTCAACATGCTTGGAGAATATATCCCCCAATGATTAATTCATGAACTGAACACATATTTTCGAAGTTTGGCCATTTTTTCCTTTAATTGTATCCTTGGTAAATTGGTCATGGTTATTCTTTTGATTTTTAATCCTTACAAAAATATTTTGCTAATTTTATGTGTTTTTCTTGTGGTTGTTTGATTGTAAATAGTAGTGTGGATTTTGGTACCTCCTTTTATATGTCCTTCCCCTTTATTGTATATTTACAGTATTAGTTCATCCCCATGGTTCCTGTGTATGTTATCAGAATAAAACTTGGCTTCTTGTTCTACTATATTACAATATTTCACTCTTATGAGTTTTGTAGCCAGTAATAATCAGGGCTCACAATTTCCCCTCTTTTTAGTTGAGGTTTTAATCATAATATTGTATTTTTACAGGGAAAGCCTCCTCATTGGAAAGATTTTGTTGGTATCTTGACATTGATTTTTATAAACTCCACCATAAGTCTCATAGAAGAAAACAATGCTGGCAATGCCGCTTCAGCACTGATGACTTGGTTGGCTCCAAAGAGCAAGGTATGTTCACTATCCTTTGTGTGAGTGGCAGACCTAATATTCCTAGTTTCTATCCTTGGTTTTGCAGTGAAGCATGCAGTTGGATGCTCAGAATCCTATTAAGATTGCAGATGCTTACTTTGGCACTTTTAACTTACGTACTGGTATTTGAACTTGACAAATTCTCAGAGATGGAAAATGGAGTGAAGAAGATGCAATGGTGCTTGTTCCTAGTGACATAATTAGCATCAAACTTGGAGACATTGTTCCTGCAGATGCATGTCTTCTTGAAGGAGACTCTTTAAATATTGATCAGGTCTTAGGAAATCCCCTTTTCTTTACTTCTTTTTTTATAACAAGTGGTGGAATGTTTGTTATGATTTTATATGGTTTCTGGGATGAACTTTGAGTTGTTTGGTATTATTTCTAAGCCATATTTTGTGGAATATGTTTTAATGTCTGTAGTATGCTCTCACTGGTGATTCTTTGCCGGTAACAAAGGGCCTTGACGATGGGGTTTATTTGGGCTCTACCTGCAAACAGGGAGAAATTGAATGTGTTGTCATTTCTACTGGGTTCCATACATTTTTTGGTAAAGCAATGCATCTTGTGGACAGTACAAACCAAGTTGGCCACTTCCAAAAGGTTGGTATTTATTCTGGATTTCTGATTATTTGTATTTCTATCTATTCTCTTATTTGACAAATACATGTTTTTGGAAATACTGTGGTCGTAACAAATTGGCTAGTTTAGGATCCATGGTAATATGAGATGACCCAATCTCAAAATTTATCAAGCTAGTGTCCTTGTGTAAAAATATTTATGTAAATTTTTCTTGGAGGTGACTTGTAGGTTTTGACGACAATTGGAAATTTCTACATTTATTCTATTGCAATTGGCATGATAATTGAGATCATTTTTAAGTATCCAATTCAATGCCATCACTATCACCCTGGAATCGGTAACCTTCTGGTTCTCCTCATTGGCGGGATTCCAATAGAAATGCTTAATGTCCTTTTTGTGACAATGGCCATTGGATTGCACTGACTAGACCAATAGGTTAGTAGACATTATCACACTTGGATTATTATATGCATACTTTTGTTTGGTAGACATTCATAAGAAGTACTAGTTCTTAAATATAATTCACCCTAATGGTACTTCTCTTTCTAGTATTTTCTGGTGCAGGGTGCTATCACAAAACAGATGACAACTATGGAAGAAATGGCTGGAATGGATGTGATTTGCAGTGACAAAACTAGAACATTAAAACTGAATAAGCTTAATGTGGACAAGAACCTTATTGAGGTTAGATGCACACTTTCTGATTTTTCGGTGGTTGCCATAGTGCCAATTTTCTGATGCTTTCCATAGTGTTGTTAATTTCCTTAAAACGAGTACCAGTTACTTTTTTTTTCATGAACATGTTTTTTTACAAAAGGATATGAAAAGAATACAGTTGTTCTGATGGTTTCAAGAACATTCCGAATAGAGAATCAAGATGTCATTGATGCAGTAACTGTTGGGATGCTTGTTGATCCTAAGGAGGCAAGTAGATTTTTGTCATGCCATCTTATTAAACTTTAGTTGATAAGCAAGATTATTTTTGTTTTACTGATTTGAATTTGTTGTTCTGGGTCTTAATATCCATGGATGTAAAGGCACGAGAAGGCATTCAAGAGGTTCATTTTCTTCATTTTAATCTGACTGAAAAGAGGACAACTCTCACTTATATTGGCGATGAAGGGAAAATGCATTGATCTAGTAAAGGTGCCTTAGAGCGGGTATTGTTCTCTGAATGTTTGACCTTATTCATCAAACCTTGTAATGGGATTTGTTGTTTAGAAAGTGCTTAAAAATCTTATTTTTCATTTCTATAAACTAAAATGGTCAATTATCTTTTGCTAAATTCTCAACCTTGCGCATAATAAGTCAAAAATTGAGCGCCGAGTTCATACAGTCATTAACAAGTTTGTTGAATGAGGACTTCGATCTCTTGAAGTTGCATATCAGGTTAATAATTTGGATTCCTTTGGTTTATCCATGGGCTGAATCTTCACAGTAATTTCTTCCTACTGATAGGTATATCTTTATAGCTTTCTCAAAATGTTTGTAGGAAGTTCCAGAGGGTAGGAAGGAGAGTCCAGGAGGGCCCAGGAATTTTATTGGACTGATGCCTCTTTTTGATCCTCCACGCCATGAAATTAATGAAACAAACATAAGGGCTCTTAATATTGGTGTCAATGTCAAAATGATCACTGGTATTTTCAAGTTACGGTGTCACCTGGATCTTTGTTCTTGAGCCGCTTTGTGAAGAGAGGAATGTGTCATCAGCTTCACTACATTTTTTGTAATGCAGCAAGCCAACATTTTAACTATTTATTTGCAAATTTTTACCAGGATATCAATTGGCTATTTCCAAAGAGACAGGTCGCCGACTAGGAATGGGTACAAACATGTATCCATCATCTGCTTTACTTGGTCAGGATAAGGATGAATCAATTGTAGCTTTTCCAGTTCACGAGCTGATAGAGAAGGATGACAGTTTTGCTGGTGTTTTCCCTAGTGAGCAACAATTATCTTTTACTTCTACATTTTTGTGTTTTTAATTCGGTGTCTCCCTCCCAACTCCTCTTCCCTTTTCCCACTCCCTTCTTTCTTTGTTATGCATCATTGTTTATATTATAACTTTGTTTTTTGCAAGTGGGAATGTTTATATTAAATGTTTCATATTTTCATTTCTTTAAGTAGTGTTTAATAACATGGTCTTCCTGATGCCCATGGGGGGTAGGGAAAGTGGTAGAATGGAATTGTTGAAATTGGTTATAAATGGAAGGTCGCGTGTTCAAATCCCCCCAAATTTACCCGTGCGCCATCGTTCGGGCCTTGTGGATGCACCTAGGGATATAGTGGTAGCAGGATTGGATCCTTGGATCCCGTGTGACAAGAGTACCATCCCATCCCTAGCTGTCGATTCCCCTAGTTACAAAAAAAAAACATGGTCTTCCTGATTTTGACTACAGAGCATAAGTACGAGATTATTAAGCGATTGCAGGCTAGAAAGAATATAAGTTGAATGACTGGTGATAGTGTTAATGATGTGCCTGCACTAAAGAAGGCGTACATAGGAATTGTCGTTGTTGATGCAACTGATGCAACAAGATGTGATTATGACATAGTAATGACAGAGCCAGGAATCAATGTTATTATTGGTGCAGTCTTGACAAGTCGTGCAATTTTCCAGCGAATGAAGAATTACACTATAAGGTTACTTGCATTTCAGTGCATGGATGAAAAAATTACTAGCAGTTTCTAAATACAATACATAAACTTTATGTGCTAATTTTGACTAATATTTGGAATACATATTTGTGATGCATATATATGTAGTGTCAATTACAATACGTATTGTGGTAAGTATGTTTTCAGCATTTACATTGATGCACTGATATTATTCCCCTTTCAAAGTATCTTATGTTCTTAAATAAACATGAATATTTCATTGCAAAACTACTATTATGTGGTAGTGATTCCATTGATGCAGCGTTATATGTCTACTAGGTCTACTACTCAAAGCAATACACCTATTATGTGATTCCATTGATAGTGTTATTTGTCTGGTAGGCCTACTATTCGTAGCAATACACCTGTTGTTCTTTGCATCAAACATTTTTCTGTCAAGCCTTTCCTGGGTATCTTTTCTATTATTTTACCTTTTTCACATGTGAACAAGAAGATAGGACTGCAAAACCACTATTCCACGATTCTGTTGATCTATGTCTACAAGATATATTGCTAATTTGTTAACAGAACAATATATCATTGTATTGCATCGAGGTGGCGCCAAAAATTCTAAAATTAGTTACCATGTCCTAATCCAATTATGAGTGTCATCTCTATTATGTGTACCTTCTCTTAAATATTTAGTGGATGAAAACTAAGTTGCACCGAATATGCCCATGGTGAATTTATTTAGATATAACTTTGTAGTGGTTTTTTTATTCCCAGCCTTTTATCAACGCTCATTTTGTGTTTAATGACATGGCTCCAAAACTTCCAAATTTATTTACCATCAAAATCCAACTATGAGTATCATCTCTATTGTGTACACCTTCTCTTGAGTTTTGAGTAGAGGATGAAAACTAAGTTGCACCAAAATATACCCATGGGAAATTTATTCAGATATTAAAAACTTTTCAGTCATTTTTTATTCCCAATATTTCTTCAACACTCATTTTGTGTTTAATGTGTTACATTCCCTTTGAAATGAATGGATGAATTTTAGCGAGGCTTATGTTTGCATTTGTGGTGGAAATAAATTGTTGTCATTTAATGAATAGTATTTGCATTAATTTCCAAATGAATTATAAAATTGAGCACATCTTGGTTCTCTCTTAACCAGGCAATGTTTTTTAGCCCTTCTCTTAATAATTTGTTGCACTTCAGATGAACTTCTCCAAATAAATTCTTCAATTCAGTCTTCATTTCTACTATAATACAGATGGTAAGAATATGGCTTCTTTGTTTTATATAATTAGTGTTAAATTTTCAAGGACCCTACCCCTTCTAATTGAGTCTTTATAAAGTATCAAGAGGCCTTAACTGAAAAGAAGTTTGAAAGTCAAACAGGTCCACAAGAAATATTATACTTTGAATCTGATTACTTGAAGACCTTGATAGTCAATTGCTTCAATCTTGCCAATCTATAATTCAGCTTTAAAATTAATCCAACAACCTCACTAGTGTCTCGCTTGGAAACCAGTAATATTCTCGATATATGAGAGAGATATATAACTAATTCTGACAGTTCCAATATGTTTGATATCTTTGTTGTCGGAAGGGCCTTACCATAAATTTCAACACTGCACCTTCTGTGAAAACAAAAATACAATCTCACCAGTGCCTCACAAGAATCCAACGATGTCTTCTTGTCTGAGAGAGAGAGATGGAAGTTGGATTTAATTCTGAGAGTTACAAATTTACAATGTCCTACATATTTGTTGTAGGAAGGGCCTTACCATGAATTTCTCTAGAGATTTTTTCTGGTAGGAAACCTAGAACTTGCAAATGCCCCTTGTTGTAATCCATGTTCTGGATCACTAACTTTAATGTGCTTATATTGAGCATGAAACAAGACTTAACTCACTGACACTGAACCAATGTCTAACGGACATACTCAACATAAGTTAGAACAACCATAGAGATATCACCAAATATCTGTGAAAAACATGGTTGCAAGCTCGCTCCTGGGCATCAAATAGATTGAAGGGGGTTCTGCTATGTTGGCTTCTTTTATTCTTCCCTTGTATTTTAACCCAAATGTATAATGGAGAGTTGTTTTCATGTAGTGGTTTCATTGGCACATCACAGTTAGTAGAGTTGTTTCTCCTACATTTTTGTTATTTTCCATCTAACAATTCCCAATCCCACTTTTGAAATTCTCTAGAAACTCTTTCATTGTTCTCCCTCTTGAGTGCATTTTTGTAGAATTCCTAGAATCTAGAGAATCGCTTGGGAAAAAACTTAAAAGAAGGTATTCTAGGAGGCCTATGTCCATCTTACAAGGACTACCAAAGTTGAAATGAGAGACCTCTCTCCTTTTTTCATGATGGTTTTTGTTTGTTTTATGTGATCCTTTTAAGTGTTTAATTTGAATCCCTTTTTTCATTTCTCTTTGGAGAATTCTTGTATTACAGTGCAATAGTTGTTTCATCCTATGTTACCATAATCAAGAAAGTGGAAAGCGAATACATTAAAATGAGCAATCGGGATTTAAGGATTTTGGGTGTGAGATTGTATCCTAGGTCCAATGAAAATTAGAATATAAAGTTTCAAATGTAAGTCCAAGTCGAGGCTATACACACACACACACATATATACACTCCGCTCCGTCTTTATGTTTGGCAATATATTTTGGGAAAAAAGTGAATTTTGTCGCATCTCAAGCAATGGTGAGTTTAATTGGGATAGCAGATTTTTTTTATTTTTGTTTTTTTAGGAGAGAGACACATAGAGGGGTAACTTTTTTTTGAAAATATGATGTTTTAACATTATTTCAGTCTTGATAATTAATTTGACATATCTTTAGGTCAAATTTGAAGTTAAAAATTAAAAAAAAATATTTGTATTTGAGTATTGTTTGAATATATGAAGTTATAACTAAATTTTCTTTATTTTGTTTGGTGAACTTAATGGTCACTATTATAATATTTATTTGCAATGATGAACTTTTAAAATTTCATTGTTTCTGTATTGGAACCCAAACAAGAAGAACGTGACTTAGAGCATGCACATGTACATGCACTAGCACTTACTGAAAAGATGAAAAATGCCATACATGTTTTGTTTGATAGGGTTTGTTAACTATTAGGGAAGAGATTATGCTTGGCAACCTCTTTATTCACCCCTCTTATAAATTTGTATGTACCATCTTTCGAAAATAATTGTTATTTTTTAATTAGCCTTAGTATTTCCCTTGGAAAACACTGCACATTTTGCATCTAGGGTCAAGCTGATTTTCAACAGACAGTTCACAATTTGGGCATTGATATTCCTTGTACAATAGAAAGCAGCACATATGGGATTGGATATTCTTCAGTTGGCCTCAGAGGTGGTATATATAGGCGATATAATATTATATGATCATTTTATGTGTATTACAGACATAAAATCTTGAAGAGCTGTGATTCACCATCAAGTTGAGCTTAATGCATGTTGTATTCTTGCGTGGAAGATTGGGTTCATTCTTTAGAATCGTATTTCATTTTTTGTATAATAAGATATAAAATAACACAAGATAGTGGTTCGATATATTGAAAAAACAACAACAAGAATGTTCATATTGTATGCCTTTCAAGGGCCAAGGATGTCTAAATAATAAAGGAAGTTTTTTATTTTGAGAGTAATTTCACATTATTACATAAGTTCTAGAAAATTATGTTGAAAATTAGTAAATTAGTAAATTATTTTTGAAATTGTAACACGTATTTGTTTTTTGGGGGAAAATGTAACTTGATTTATATGCTTTTCCTTCGCAAATTGTTTGATGAAGATGAAGACAAGGAAAATGTTGATCCTTCCTCAAGAAAGCACGTTGAAAGATCTGTATATATTAAGGGTGCTTCTGTAAATGCATTTGTTGATGATGAAGCTGAATATGAAGATAAGGATATTCTAGTGAGGCATGATGAAGATGATAACTCTGAGGAAGATGAAAATGAAGACTTAAAGGATTTAGTGGAAACTGTTGAGGAAGAGTGTCCAATATATCAATGGAGATAGGATGAACTTCATCAAAAATGGTTTGAAGAATAGGATTATGCTAAAACTGGTGATATTTTGCTAAGGATGGGATGTGGTTGGAGACAAAAAGGGGCAAGGAAGCCAGATCTTCTTAGTGAGGAAGATGATGTTCCTAATTCAGTGTTCATGGAATGCTGATGCAAATCAAAGTCATAATGGACTTTTGTGTTTGGAAGGGGCCATGGTCCTGTATTTTTTTGGAGTCAGTATTTGGCCAAAAAATAAGACTGAATTTTAATAAAGTGTGGATTGTGGGAGAAGTTAACTCTCGATGGACCAAAGACTCAACATATAATTTCATCGTCTTTCTTATAGCATGGTGATTGGTGTATAGTTCATTTCTTCCATGTATCATGGCTTCCTCTTCAGCATGTCATCAAGTAACATAGATTGGTTGAAGGTAACATGTTTCCAAGAAGGCAATGCCAGGACTGAAGGTACTAGGTTAAGTATACAAATTAATGATAACTGAAATGTTCAAATATATTACCATATGTTTAGGTGTTATTTTAGTAGTAACTAGAGATATAAGAACATGGATTTGAATCTATGTTGCTTCTTAATTTTCTCATCTTTTAAAAATTTTGTAGTTTTATAATTCATGTGTGCCTCCATAGTTTTTAGGTTCTTTTGCCTGCTCTTTTAAACTGGATTTTTTTACGATATTTTAGACTATTATATAAATTTACAACATTGTTTACAAACAAGAGTGAGAAAGAGATTTCTGAACTCTTTTCTTTCAGTAATTAGAACGTTCATATCATGGTATGTTGGATGAGACACTAGGTTGCTATTTACATTTTGTGAAGAAACTTTCTAATTTGTATGGTTGTTTCTGTGGTATTTCCAAAAGCTTTATGTTTTTACATGCATTTTGTGCTATCTATTTTGGGTCTTGTTTTTTCTATTTATACTTGTTTGTATGCTTTTATAACTCTTATGGAAGGACAAGCATTTGATTAGTCATTTATCCACTAAAGAATAATATTTATCTAGTATACTGTATGTCCATTCAAAATTCACAATGTGCCGGTATAAACATTTGAAAGTAGTGTAGCAAATATTTTTCCTAGAGTAGCTAGGGCATATGCTAGTTACTGTAAATGCAACATCTAGGTTGATTTTCACTGTTCTCTCCTTGGAGGTCTCTTTGGAAAGAAAACCTTGTATTCTGAGGATATTTCTTATGTCTTTCACCCACTTTCTGATCATGTGCAATTTCAAGTTGTTATGTAGCCATTTTTGTCAAAGATACATATCAAAAGCTCTTGCAGAATTTACAGTTTAATATGTTTGATGTGTATTAAAGTAATTACCAATTATTTAAATACAATAATAATTTTGCCTCATTTTGTGGACTCTGTAGATGAGCATATTAAGAGCATTGGTATGTATATCAAGCAGCTTGTGAAATATAATAAAAAAGGGATATATCCTCTGTAACAAGACTCACCGAGTATCATGAGTCAACTTTGATTGCCAGCTTGGTGAGCAGAGTTGACTCTGTAGTCAAAACTCGCTTCTTTTTGGTCAAACCGGAAGGATATTACCAATATTTGCTGAGTTTTCTGGGTTTCATAGTTATTCAATTTTTCTAAGTATATGATCCCTGATTCTCGAGTTTATGATCCCTAAATTTTTATGAAGCTAGTTAATGCTAAGTTTTGCTGTGTCACTGATTTGACTCTCCATTTTGGATTTCCTGAGCTGTTGTTGGGTCTGAGTCTTGATTGGATAAATACTATTTTTATTTCCAATCATTACAGCCCAAAAAATCACAAAGGAAGGCCTTAGATTCAAGTTCGAATTCCCAGGGATTCGAACTTGAACACAAAGCCTTGAAGCCATGAATCCATTGAGGATTCTAGATATAGTATAAGTCTTCCAGATATTTGTCTCTATGCAGTGGTTCTTTGATTGACAAGTGCTTCTCCAATGACACTGTAGAAGAGATTGTAGAATATCTGATGATAATCCTATACTCACTCTTTTTCTTGTCTTTACCATAGACATTATAATTGTTTTCGATGTTAATGCAACCATGCCCCTTTATCAAACAAGGAGAAATGAGCGATATGGAGGGAAATGAATGGGTTAACAACACTATGAAAAATATCAAGATATCTTCTCCAATTTCCTTGAATATGACCTGAAAATCAGTAATTTGTTTTTTCCCACCATCTATTGTATTTTTAAATTTCAATCAATGATATGTTCTAAATAGTGGTGTCTTTTACCATCTGATATATTATGGATATATGCTCAGGTCAGCCTTCTGTATTAGTTGACACCTAAGTCACTTGGTTCATGTTTGTTTTCAAGTTCAAATTTGGTGACACTCAAAAGTTGTGTAAAATAAATCAAAGCAGAAATAACCCCAACTACAGAAGGCATACATTAGTTTGAAATTTTGACACTTATGATTTGAAATGTTACTACAAGTGTCTTTGATCACATGTGATCATGTCTATTGTGTAAGATATTTGTTTGTAATATCATTACTTAAGTTTCTAGAAAATGTGTGTCTAATTCTACTTTGCATCTAGTCTAGATTCTCAGACATTCTTTGGAGTTAAAGTGGTTCAAGTTTATTTACAGTTATTTTTCATAAAAATGATTGTTATCACTAAAAACCCATGTTTTGAAGTGTTGGATAGGTAGATGTCTTGGATTGGAGATGCTAAACACTTGAATCTCATGCCCACAGGAGTGTTGTGTCTTGGATGCTTAGACTTAATGTAGTAAAGTGTTTCCTAGGCCCAATGGATAAGGCACTAATATCCCTGTCTACTCCTCCTTCTTATTTCTTTTCTCATTACACTGATTCTATGAGGGTTTTATTACATAATCACCTTGTGTTTTCCTATCAAAACCCTCGTAGTATTACTTTAGGGAGACACCCCTGGAGCTGGCATGAACCAGCCCAAAGCCCAAGGGAGAGTGGTGAAGTGACAATGGCCACTTCCCTGAGTTACTGAGTTTGTTGTAGGGATGGCTCTCCCTTGCAACTATAAAACCCCTAAAAATTTTCAGCTAACACATGGTTTGAATTTCAGAGAGGTTTAACAATAAAGGACTTCTCCCTCATAATTATTTGGACACTTGTTGAGACACTTTTGGAGTCTTATTTCAAGTCAATTTCAGCAGTAAACTCAGCCCTAGATAAATTCTGTACTCAAATAGCCAATTATGGAAACTCATAACAGTCATATAGCATGCACTGGGGCATTAGACATCACACTCAGGAATATCATACCTGGAACATATTTTCATAACATAAAGGACTTGTTGCCATTGGCACATGGAATGGATTGACCCTTTTCTAAGCATATTTTTGTGATAGATTGGTGAGTTTGTAGGAATGTATAGAAAACTTGGAGGAAACCAAAGCTGAAGATAATCTCAGCACTCCCATAAATCCACACTTGAAATTTCTGTAGCAGCCCTTCTAACAACACAAATATTTGATTTTAGAGTCACATTGTTAAAAACACTATTATATGGTCTCACCCGAAAACCCGTTTTCCCTATTTCTTGTTTCATTATCATTTCTCCATTTCTCATTTCTAGTAGCATGTGGGCAAGGGAGATTCAATTGTAGTTATAGTACATGGAAGTTAGGGGTTTGCAATTGGATTTAGATCACATAAAAGACATCGATCTAGTAATAGTGTGCTCATTTCTATCATTTTCATGGTTCCTTTGGATATGGTTTACCTTTAATGATTCTATGATCATAATTGATGCTTACTCAAGGAGAAATACCTTCAAAGTTTCACTTACTTTATACAAGCCTTTTTGCAACTTTAGAGATTTTTTTGCTTTCATTTTTCTAATTAATTACAATAACTGTGGTAGCTTGATAGATGCTTTAATTATTTTGCATGATTAATCTTTGTGTGTTTATGTTTCTGGTTCCTATTCTTTCAACTTAGAATTGGACCGCTAGGCCAGAACTTTGAGTCATTTTTCTAAAATGTTATGTTTTGAAATTGTTTATCTAGAGAACCATGATAAAATTAGCTCCTAGGATTTTGGTGTCGTATCATTAACTAATATTTTGTAAACGTTATTGTTGTTGGTGTGTCTATTTTAAGTTCTTGTGTTTGCTATATTGTGCTGATACCATGATACTGATACTCATGTTCATAGTTTTTCTAACCTTTAGAAACGAAAAAAGTTTCTGTAAGAAGCTTTCCCAATGCAAAGGTATTTTTTGAGAAACCATGATCTATGTTTTCCTTTAAGTACTGTTATAACTATTGTCAGGAATATTGCACCTTCTGCTGACAGAAGTGTTTCCTCTGGTCTGAATGGTTCAGATCCAGAACAAATGAGTGAACGACAAAGGGTGAAGACCTTCCCTGAATGTTGTAAACACCTAGAATAATGCTTTGATGATGAACCTGTGTACCTGCAGAACATGTCGAACAAATAAGAACATCAAAGCTACTAGGACATTATTTACACATCCATACTAGTGACTAAGGAATCCAGTAACATATACATGTGAGATCAGTACAACAGATATGTGGGAGGGAAATCAGCTTTGCATTAAGAAATCAATGAGGAAGCTTACAACCATTGCCTTAGTGTTGACAAAATCCTCCACAAGACAAACACTTCATCCCCGATAGCTCCAACTTGCTCTCTTGTGCTCTCCAATGGATTGGGCTAGATAGTCAATTCAACAGCATAACATTACCATTCAGTTCTCTCCCTCAACTATGGGACATGAGCTTGTATTTATAGGGCTCAATGGATAGGGATAGTTGAGATAATTGTGGGTGAGGTGGCCATAAGATCCTACCAAGAGGGATCTCGACTCCAACAAACCCATATTGATAGGGATAAGGGAGGACACGAGGCTCATGTTCTAGAAACCTAGAGAATCCTCTTTTTTTCCATTTTTACCAAGGGTACCGCTTATGTTCCTTTATGACAGAGCAGTGAAGGGTACGAACCACTTCAAGAACAAAGCATATACGTGGTGGCACCGCTTTTATATAACAGGACTTAGGTGGTGTTGAACAAGGTACCGCTCATCAACTAAAGGGAAAAAGTGGTGCTAGGATTTTTTATGTAGAATTGACATCCAGAGCATGTTTTCACTTCAAGTTTGGGATTTTAGGGAAAACATAGGTGTTAAGGATCTTATCACATGTTGGTGATAGGATTTGGGTATAACAATAACTAGGATTAAAGCCTATCCATCGAAGAGGATTTTATTGAAGCATGAGAACTCTTGTTCTGTTTTTATTTTTAAGGGCTTAAGGCCCTTCGAAAGGAACTGAGCTCTTCACATCTTGTTTTTTGGTTGAGGGGAAACATACTTAGTGCCCAGTAAAATGCCTATTGACAAACATGATGTCTTCAAAATATGTCTTTAGCTCATCTACGTCTTTTAAGTGTTGTCATTTTGATCAGCGATCTGACATATAGTTCATAACATGTTTTTCACATCTTGGAAGCATATACAAGTTGATCAAATTAAAACGATATGAGAGTGGGGAATATAATCCCAAGGGGAATAATACACTAATTTCCATAATGTCGAAACTCGGGCCATTTATGGCATCAGTGAGCTTAGGGCACAGTGGAGGTGTGGGAAGCTCAAGGACAATCAACAGGTTGAAAAGGCCAGTGAAGCGTGTTGATTGGCTTGGTAGAGAGATGCTTGAGATGAGGATAAGAGACAACAAATTGGATATTGATGATGAGAAAGTAAGCTAATAATTTTTTTGTTTTAAGAGAAATATTTTCATTTGAAGAAAGAAATGAAAGGAGGCATTTATTGTATGCTTGTTTCCTGTTTTCATGGAAGGAATTTTTATACATGGTTCTTCCCTATCATGTCAATGTAAATAAATCGCACGATATTGAGCCAGCTATTATTGATGGTATGGGTGGAGAGTTAGGCCACATCATAGCTACAACCATAGGTGGAAGAAATGGCCACCCTAAACAAGTTTACCTAATAATTGTGTTCACAATGAGAATTCATTAGGTCGCAACCAAGAATCTAAGTGAATAGTTTCTTTATGGATATTTTTTCCAATTGTTTATTTATTCTTTTATTGACTTGACATACCATCAGTTACATTGCGGAACATGTGGTTGGAACAGGGTCTATTGGAGTTGTCTTTCAGGTCATAATTGAATTCTTTATTCCAAAATGGGAATTTTATATAATGTTTCTTTTGTGTTTGGAATGAAATTTTTTGATGATTAGACTATGCAGGCTAAATGCAGAGAAACTGGAGAAATTTTTGCAATCAAGAAGGATCTCCAAGACAAGCGGTACAAGAACCGAGAGCTGTAGATAATGCATATGTTAGACCATCCAAATATTGTTGCTCTTAAACACTGTTTTTTTCTCAACGACGGACAAAGAAGAACTTTACCTTAATATTGTATTAGAGTATGTGCCTGATACTATAAATCACATTGCAAGGCACTACAACAGAATGAACCAAAGAATGCCACTAGTTTATGTCAAACTCTACAGTTACCAAGTTTTTGATATTTAACTTCTTCCCTACATTATACCATTTTTGTGAAAAAATTCAGACATTCCTATCTGGCAATAGATCAAGTTAAAATTTGCAGTCTAAGATGAATTGAGAGTTTGAGAAACTTCAGATATGGAATTATTAGGAATATAATATTTTTTCATCATGAATTGAATACCGATTGAGTTGAATGGATGTGATTACTAGCATGTATGGTTACATATTTTAGTCTTCCATAAAGCTGAAAGATGTAGTATGGCAATCTAGGGAACTGCATAAATATACAAGCAAAGTTATAAATACATAGAAGGGGAAATTTTAAAAAGAAAACAAAAATAAGACATTTTAGTAACCAAACATGTTTCAAACACTCTCGTTGTTATTTCATCATCTTATTGGCTTTAATGGCTAGTCTATATTATAATTGTTTCACTTTTGGAAAGTATATTTCTAAGTATATGCAGGATAATTGCATAACATATTGACCCTCATCTTTATTATAAAGTCTTTATAGAATTCCACGAATTGTTTCCATAATAGAATATCAAACTTCTTACTAAACAATTTTGCATGGTACTAATTACCTGTGTGTATTTAAGGTGCATTTTACCACTACCATACCTATGGGAAAGCATAATAAAGCGTTTCAGTACCTTAGGTATTTTATTCATCCCTAGATATACATCAAAGGTGTCACTGTCTAATCTAGTTCATTGTTTTCTACTTTACAAGTGAGATTTTTTTATTGGATTTTGCAAGAGTGAACTTAACTAAGTGGGCCATTGAGTATGAAGAGCATGTTGTCAAGGCTTTTCCATTGAGTATGAAGAGTCTTCAGCTGAGGATTTCAAGCTACTACGTATGGGTTAATTGAAGATGTTGCAGGATCTAAGTATGGCCTAGCAGCCAAGTACAAGTGGGATGGTTTAGCCATTGTAATATTTTGAAAAGGCATCGATGTACTAAATGATTTTCATGTAAAGTTATATGGAGATAGTTTTTGAGAAAACTCATATTTAGTGTAATACTTGACCTTTCATATAATACAATTTGTGCGGTCTAAAATTTATATGGTTGTACTTTATATTATTTATAAGTGTTCTAATTAACTAATTACTATGACATTTCATAATTCACATGTGTATTAGATGATGATAAATAATGTATGATTCTTTTTTAATTTAAACATAAAATCATATTACAAATTTATATTGATTAATAATGGACACCATTAAAACTACTAAAATATAATAACCACACATAAAACAACTAAAAATGCTTAGTGACCAATAAATGAGATTAAAGACCAAAATTCCATATAAAATGACCAAAAATTGAGAGATACGTGACCAAACAATGAGATGTAAATGACCAAAAAACAACCAAAATTCACATATCAATGACCAAAAAGCAGTTTTGGTGGCTAATTTACGATCTTTTATTACACAACCAAATTTCGTCATATTCTAGTTTGTCATGGGGTCATTAATTTGGTCATAAATGTGGTCATATATTTGGTCATTGATTCAAATATATGACAAAATTAATGACCAACTAACAAGCTATAAATGACCAAAATAAAAATGACCAATTTTGGTCACGTAATAAAAGACTGTAAATTAGCCACCAGCAATCACCAAACCAAAAGTGGTCATTGATATGCGTATTTTGGTCATTTTTTTTGTCACTAATCTCTCATTTTCCACTAGTGAATTCTAGGGAAAATGGTCTCAAAGAACCGCTTGTATTTCATAAACTATGATGGTTGTTGAAAAACGAAAAGAGGTTTTCTAAATCACCTCGTCTGCAAAAACCCATGTTTTGGTTTTTCTAATTTCGTCTCTATTTGATCAAAAATTGCGTCGAAAGTCAACTACCAATATGCCATGAAATCTGGAAATGCTTGATAAAAAATATGACAGAATCTTGGATCCACTTTGCATACACCAGATTTTCGGAGTGACTATCAAAATCACCACCAAGGTCAGCCTTCATATGCTTCAAAACATCAATAACAGACCCCATTGGTATGATGGCTAATCTTGAATAAGTAACGGTGGCACAACCTAAAGTATTTGATTCTTCAAAACAATTTACACCAGAAAGTGGAATTATTCTGCTCTGTTGATGCTTCAAGTTTTGATCTGTATTGACTGAACATCCTGCATCTAGACTCTACTCTAGGTTCTTTCAATTATTTCCCTTTCTTAGTAGCAGAGTTTATACTACCACACCAAATAGCCTCTCGGATGCGAAAAGGAGCAAATGCAGGGCCTTGAACAACCTCATTATTTTTTTTTATAATCCTACGCATAACTTAACCTCGGCAAGCTGGAAGCATGCATGCATTTGAACAATGCAAATGCGTTGCCATCTTATGTTAATCATAGGAAAAATATTATTAAATCCTAACTTTGTAAATATGAAAAGACTTTAATTAATCTATAGGAGCTTAAGTTTAAAAACTAAAATATTTGTAAATGCATAGAATGTTTAAAAATGAAATCGAAACAACACAAACTTTAGGAAAATGAGAAAATAAATCAAAGGATAAAAATTCTAAAGTAAATAATAGGCCTAGGGGAGAAACCTAACAGACCTAAGAGAAAATCTTGATTTTAAGCTTACAGGATTTTCTCCTAATTTTGTTTGAGAAGGTTGCAGAGAGTTTCTTCTTAAGTGCATCAACATCTCAATATGGATTCTTCATTAGCTATGATCCTGACTCCCTTAAACTATCATGAATGGAAAGCCAAAATTGGGATTCTATTGCACAGTAAGGGACTCTATAGAGTTTCTATGGATTTAGAAAATGAACGAAATTATGTTGTTTAGAAAGCTAAGTGGCATAATAGGTTGGAGGAATCCTATGGATTGATTTGCCTCTCTATTTCCCCTGATCTACTCTTTCATATAGATGGTTTGACCACTCCAAAACAAGTATGGACAAAACTTGAGTCTCTCTTTGGATTTCAAGGCGATATAAGAGCACATCAATTAGAGAATGTGTTATTCTCATTGAGTCCAAGGAGTTTCGATTCTATTGAGGGATTCTTCACCAAAGTCAAGCCACTTGTTCTATTTCCCAAGAAATTTGGGATTGACAAAAATGAATATCAATTGATCCTTTCCATTTTATCAAAATTAGGTCCTAAATATTCAGTTTTTGTGTCTACTTTTCATGCTACTATGCTTGTTATTTCTAATTGGAAAATTCCTTCTTTGATTACGTTCTCTGATTCACTAACAAAGGAGAAAGATGAATTGATTCATATGGGTCATATTAGATCCTCCAAGGGAAATGATCATGATATCATAGTTCAAGGAAGCAAGGATATCATGTCCAAAGAGAAGGAAATTGTGAAAGAGAAGAATCCAAAGTCATATTTTGAAGATGAAAGTTTGAAGCATACTAATGAAGGTTCAATGAAGAAAGTAAAGAAGTGTTGTTACTGCAGCAAGGGATTTCATCATGAGAAGAAATGTTTTAAAAATAATATGGGAATCACATCTTAGCTTCTTGAGAATCACAACATCGAAGTTCTTGATGAGCTAAACAAGCATGTTGATTCTTCAGAACACTCTCATAGTGCACACTTCCAAGGTGATATAAACTATGCCTTGAGTTCCAGAGTTAAAAACTTTCCTCACATGTCTGATATATATTTACCCTGATATATCAGAATCATAAACATTAGTTTCTTTCTTTTATAATCCACCTATCAATCTCCTAGATTCATCTCTCAATAGTTGTGATTTTTCACTAGATCCTGACTTGTCTCTAATAAGCTCTTCCCTACTCCATAATTCTAATTTATAATCATGTTTGCATACTTATATGCATGTCATGACACCATACATACCATATACTATACCTCTGAATACTCCTAAGACTATACAAACCCCAATTCAACTAGTTGATTCCTCATTCCTTTCTTGTGTAGTGTTACTTATATTTAATGGTTTCAAGTCTTGCCTATGTTTCACGGGTTGGTTATATATGACCTTAGTAATCATTGGAATTATATTACACATGTTTGTATATTTTATAAACACTTATGTTTCAGATATCAAGTCCATTCATCATTCATATTTTTACACTCAACAGTTTTCCCCAGTTGCTCATACCTTTCCTAGCCTAGCCGCATATCCTCATGGAGACACTGAATCCTTTTTATTTATTGTTCCATTTGATAGTATTTATGATATATCATATAATTTTAATCCTCATATCATATTTTGTAAGGTGCTACATATGATTGAAATAATGATATGTGATACACTTCACAATTTTGGAGCTATACAAGGAACTGATTGTGTTACTGATTGTCTTAATTTTTGTACTCTTTGGGAATGAGTATGCACATATCTCTTTTCCATTTCATGTTGTGTTTTCATATCATAGTTTTTTATCAGCAAGAATAATTCATATAATTCTCCTACTTCATCATATGATGTTATACAAGGAGTCTCTCCTCTTCCTTCTTATAGATTATGCACTCTAGCACATGATCATGGATTTCATGATTTCTTCATCAAAGTATTTCCCCATAAGTAGTTCATTCAACTCATTCAAGTGAAGTTAAATAAATAATTGAAGACATATTTCAAATTTTGTGCCCTGTCCTTTCTCAAGGGAGGATTTTCCCCTTGTGGGTTTTCCTCTTTCCTCGACTTATCTGGACATGAATAATTGAAAAGCGTGATGATAGCCTTGATGTTGGGCCCTATATACACCTATATGCACCATATTCATATGATTATTTTAGACATAAATATCACAAATTCATACTTAAAGAGGGGTGTGGAAATATAATAAACCCACTTCATAACTTAGGATAAAATGTTTTAATCATTTTTTATTAGATTCCTACCTACTAGCCTAGATAGTTGGCATCCACTTGCACCACATGGTCAACACTTTCCATATATACCCTAGGAGCACTTTAATCCTAGTTCTGGTTTGATCTTATAAACTTTATTGACTGCCAGAATTAGTAACTGTGGCTTTCTACATATTCTATCTTTATTCTTATTTATGCCATCTTTTTTGTGGATAAAGTAAAGCTAGTCAACTAGGAAACTGCTATATTTTGTTGCCAATCCATTCTCCATTATTTTATCTCCATATTCTAGGATTAACATGTTTGTCCATCATTCATGAGAAATCACTCATGCTTTTTCTAATTAGTGAGGTCCTTGACTGATTTGGGAAGTGCTTTAGCCACCTATGGGGTTTATCATATTTGGTAGGTTTGATTTATGAGCTAGCATGAATTTTCTTCGACAAACTAAATTTTCATTTATAAGGATGTATTACTATTGTGATTGCACCGAGAGGCACTTTCTATAGCTCGAATGGGATAGATGTGTGTCCTGTCTGTAACACTCACGTGGCACATGTCTGCTCAATAAAAATAATAATAATAAAAAGTAAAAATAAAAAAACTTATAATTAAAAAAATAAAAATAAAAATATTATACTCATATAAGTATACAACCATATTAGGGCAATACTCACAATCTTACCAATTGAGTAATAAAATTCAATTGACTTGAGTAGTAAAAGGAAAAATTGTAGGGAAAAACCAACCTTCAATAATAGATTTATTATTGGTCGACCAAGGCTACCAAGAGCATCTATCCTGCTCACTTTGGCACATTACAATGGAATATTACAACCATATTTATAATGCTAAATACAACTAGCAAGAAACCATGGGCCACTAAAACCATGAGCCTTAAACCACTTACATCCTTGCGCATTACCAAGTCAAGGTTAACCCTAACATGTAAATGTTCATTTTTAGTTATAGAGAAAAGCAAGTCATTTCTCAAAAACATTTGGATAAATGTTTAAAATCTTGATTTGATGGTAAAATGTTTTTCAAATTTCAATTTAATATGGAAATCTAGATTTTAAAATTTTATATGGATTATCTTACTCATTAACTACTCTTGATATTCATTATTAGTTTTAAAGAAAGACAAGTAAAGCAATTTTTGGAAAACTATTTGATTATATGATTATTAATGTTACTCAGCTCATTCTTCTACTCATATTTACCCTATTTTGAAATTACTTAAGCAAGTTGGTCATTTCCCTCCCAAGTAGGAATACTTATTAGACATTTCTGTAAATTAAAAAGGGTTTGCACCTCAAGAGGACTTGATCCCTCTCGACACTTGGTAGAGCCATAGTTAAGATGGATCTATACTGGTAATAAATCAATTCATTATTGGTTCATCATCTATTCAGTTGATCAATAATACTGGAAAGATATTGGATCACTTCTCTTGTATTCAGTCTCTTAGTATTCTCTCTATTTTTCTTGTGCATACTTGTGAGAATTATCTTAGTAGCAAGATCTACCTCCTGTGCTTCTTCTTTGCATCAAGGCTCTTTTTCTAATGGAATCAGAGCTGCAATTTCTACAACAACAACATGTTAGTGACATAGTCATTTTATTTGGTAAAATATACTCCAAATTATTTTATTCGAGTAGAAAAAATTAAGGATCTTCGTAACAAATTTAATGGGTTTGTGAATTACAAGACACATAGTTCCACTATGCAATATGAAATTGTTAGTGTAGGGACCGAAAGAAACCCTCAAACTATTAATATAGGCATTGACTGTACTGCATAGGAAATATATTCATTCATCAAGTTGTTCAAGGAATACAAATATTTATCTGCTTGGACATGAAATAACTTGAAGACTTTCGATCCAACTATCATGTACCACATTATTCCCATGAAAGTGCAAGCAAAACCATTTCCACAAAAACTTAGAAAAAATCATCCAAATCTTGAACCTGTTATTAAGAAAGAGATGAAAATACTTCTTTTTTTCTTCTATGGTCATCTTTCTTGTCTATCACACCCATTGGGTATCCAATTTGGTTCTAGTTAGAAGGAAAAATGGTGAAATTTGACTTTGTGTTAATTTAGACAATCTAAATAGAGCATCTGTAAAGATAATTATTTGGATCCACCCATGGAAATTTTTTTACAGCGTGTCATTGGTTTGGATATGTTATTTGGTCTCTCATATAGATAAGCTCAATACCACATTTAGAACTCAATGGAGGACCTATGCACATAAGAAGGTGTCATTTGGATTAAATGTCAGGGCTATTCCAAAAGGCGATGTATATCACTTTCCATGGCTCAATAAATCATTAAGTTGTCATTTATTTACATGATGTTACTATTTATTCTGCAAAAGTATTAGACCATTTGTCTCATTATGTAAATGTATTACAACCCTACAGAAAACAAAGTATACTCTCAATCCTTAAAAGTTTGTTTTCATTATTACTCATGGTAAACTTCTTGGTTTTATAGTCTCATAAAATGGGATGATGATGGGATCAGAACAAACTCGAGGAATAACTTATCTTTATCATCCCAAATCTAAAAAATACATGCAATATTTTTTAGGGAAAATAAACTTTGTTAAGAGATTTGTATCCAAAATTTCTAAGATTGTGAGACCACTTTAGAATTTGATTAAAACTTGGATTATGTGTTTAAATGAAAGAAGTGGGAAAAGGAATTTTTCATTAAAATCAGAAAATCTATAGTTGAATCACCTACTCTCATGAGTCAAAATTTTGTAAAATACTTTATTCTATATACTTTTTCATCTAATTTTTTCTATGTTGTTGTTCTCACCCAAAAATATGAGCTCTAATTTTAAAGCAATAGAACTAAATTATTCAGTTGTGGATAAACAATCCTTTGTTTCTTCAATGAAGTAAAAAATAATATTCCATATCTGCAGAAATCTAAAACTAAGGTAATTGTATCCTATAGAACAATGAACAATGAGGAATGTTTTGGTCCAAAAGGTGCTTGGTGAAAAATAATCCCATTGGATAATATCTCTTCAAGAATATGACATTGATATAAAACCTACTCAAATTTTTAAAGGACAAGGTCTTTGTAAATTGATTGTTGATTCTTCTAATGCACCTAATGCATTTTTTTTAGAATATGAATTTCCTACTAAAAGTATTTTTTGTGTGTTATGATCCTCATGCTTGGTACACTGATTTATTTATTTTTTCTAATGCATGGTACTTCTCCTCAACACATGGATCCGAGTAAAAGGAGAGCACTGAAGATGAAATTATATCCCTTTCATCTTATTAACAACATATTTTCCAAAAAAAAGAAAATTGATGAGTTCTTGTTGATTGCTTGGAACGTGGAGTTTCCAATATATTCCTAACCGAATTACACTCTAGGCCTCATGGATTCCATCATGTGGGAGACACTAATGTACATAAACTTTGAAGGGATTGTTATTAATATTTTACCTTATTTAAGGATGCACATGCCTTAGCCCAAAAATAAAAAATCTGTCAAAAGGCTACTAGGAAAGTCAAGAAGGTTGTTTTTCCCTTGCATCTTGTTTCTGTTGATGCTCCCTTTCAATAGTGGGGCTTATACATCATTGGAATGATCAACCTTCCTTCCTCATTTTAGTACATATACATCTTTATAGCTAAATATTATACAAGATGGGTCGAAGCAGTTCCTCTCTAAATGGTTAACTCCCGTTAACAACAATCATGTGATATCATGCCTTGAAGATTATATCATTACTTGTTTTGGTGTTCCTAAATCATTGGTTTTCAGTAACGGTTCCTACTTTTTTCTCCAAATTTAATTACTTTATCAATTAGAGAAAGGAATTAAGCTTAAATATTTGGCAAATTGTTATTGTTACCCTCGGGGTAATGGAATTGTAGAATCCACTGATAAAAACTTAGTTAAAATACTGAAAAGAACTGTGGAAGATCACCACAATAATTGCCATACATCATTATTTAATGCACTATGGGATGATAGAGAAATTCCCAAAAAATATTTGGTTAATTCACCCTTATTTCTCATTCATGGGAAAGAATCCATAGTCCCACCAAAAATTCTACTCCCTTAATTGTAGCTATCCCAAGCACTGCAAGAAACCCAATTTCTATTATGAAATAAAAATCAACACCCTACTAAAACTAGAAGACGAGAGAGAAAAAAACTAAACATAGATTTCAAAAACATTAACAAAACGTCAAACACTAGTTTGATAATAGTTCCTCCTCTTATAGATATTTTGTAGTAGGAGACTTTGTACTCAAATGGGATAAGGTTCATGAGGAGAAAGGCCAACATACAAAATTTCAGCTTATGGTTGGTGAATTTTATTGTTACAGGAAAAAATGGGCCCTAGTTGTGTAGTGTCTCCTTTCAAGGTGGCTCTTATACCATGATAAGCTTTCTTGATTGATTAGATGATATTCTAAAACAATTTACAATAGTAGGGTCACTAAAATAAGAACAAGCATAATAACACAAAGAAAAAAATGATTTTCCTTGAGGAAACAACAAGGGAGAAAACCCCACAAAACTTCCTCAATGTAGAACTCAACCAGAATAGTGTAAAACCCAAGAAAAATGCTTCTCTCTTCTTTCTAGCGCACTTCTTCTTATCTCTCTTCCAAACTTGCTTGAGTGAAGTGTGTACAAATGAAGGGGGGAGCCTCCCTATTTATATTTGACTCTTGAATTGACCTAAAACCTAGCAAGGACGACTTGTCTAACTAACAAGGACAAGTTGTCTAGTAAGACACAAAAAATAATATTTATTATAATGACACATGGGTACTATTGACCCGACCTACATCCGAAGGTTTACATTGATTATTTCAATGACTCTTACATGACCAAATAGAACAAATACATCTCCTGAAGGAGAAATACAATCAATACAACTCGAATATCTTCCGAAGTTACAATACTTTAAAAGGAGTCACTAAAGGAAACTAGTTTAAAAAATGGACTAGAGATACATGGAAGTGATAATTTATATGTTTTTTATGTCAATGTACATTTTGATGGTATTGTAACAGACCCCTTATACCTCAATGCCATTATGTGTGAAAAAAGGGTAAAATGTTTGTTTCATTGTTACTACAAAATGAGTCAATCATGTTAGTAGCATATTTTACATGGCATTTCAATGAAGCATGTCCAATCAAATTCAATGATATCAAAACTACATGCATTGTAAAACAATCATTTGACAATTTACATCCATCATCCTCTACAGAAACAAAACATGCAATTTGCATCCAATTTACTAAGATTTCTATTGATAACATAAACCAAACATGCTTATTATGCCTTCTAGTATTCACATGATTATGTAATCCCCTCAATGGCGAAATACTTAGGTGTAGAAATTAGCCTGTCATTTGATACATACTCCAATGTTCTTTTAACCACATTTTATCTACATTAACCTTCGACTAACAATATGGATCTCTCTTAAGCAAAGTGATTGATTCGACGAACTAATCATTGTTTATTTTTAATTAATGAATCATATGAGATGCACTTTCATTCATATCAATAACATATTTGCACAACATTTAATCCAGTTGTTGACAATTTCTTTAATCTAATTTCCTCAAAATATTATTCATAACCACAAGCACTTCATCATCATAATCCTTCAAAAATGACCAAATGTGCGGGCAAGAAATCATCATGATAACAATACATTCCTTATCATTATTTCTAAGGGAGTTAGTCAATTGACAAGGTTGCAAAACAAAATTCTAAGTACACAAACAAATAAGGAAAATGAGACATTTAGACATAAACAAAAGAACACCAATATACGTGGTTCACCCAACCCATGGGTTACGTCCACCAAATCTGTTTCATCATGTATTATTCATCAAACGAAAAGTTACATCCCACAACAACCTTGTTGCCATACTTCTGGAAAAGTATAAACCTTAATTATAAATGGATCCATGAGGCATAATTACCTTTATAAGGGAATGTGAACCCTTATACAAAACAACACCTATGCCGTTCTATTTAAACATATCATATCATTATATCCTCATTCCTACCCACATACCCTGACCATGTTTTAACAAAATTGTACCAAAACTATACACTTTGAAAGGGTTTAGTAACCGGATGTACAATTCCACTCTCATACACCGCAAGTACCCCTCCAATAAGGAGGAAAGTGTTCTTCTAAGAAAACTTCAATACTACCCTAGAGCTCACCCTTCTCAAGTGAAAACATACTATTACTAAAGGAGTAATAGAGCACAAGGGGTACTACCGAGATCCCATTGTCTATAATATAGGTCAAAAATAAATGATGACGTCCTTTACCACCTTAAAAACAAGGAGCATCCTAGCATATTTCAAAGGAGTCCTCCTACCACTATTCCATCCATAAATTGGGATTTTAGAAAAAACGAAGGTAACGTATAAGTGGTTGAACCTTCTTTCTATAATTTATAACAAGTAATTCACTAAACCATCAGAACAATTGAACGATGATGGTTTTGATAGTCCATATGGGGTTTATCTCGATTCTATAGCTAAATGAACCATCTAGGACTTTAGGGTTCCCATGTTGATACAAACTGGTCCGGATCCTAAATAAACTAGTAAGAGAAACCATTCGATTTTACTTCTTAAAACTTTGATTCTTGAGCTGACATTTTGATGGAAGTAACCTTTGTTTGAAGGTGTCTATCTTAAACTTTACACATGCGAGTTTAGACATTCTGACCAAACTATACATAAAGCCATTGCTCCTAGGTTTATCCTCCTTCTATAATATGAAGGATACAAATATTTTGTAGAAAGGATCTGATCTATCAACTTGTTCATTTATGTATTCATGGTATATTGGGCATTTGTTGCTGTCAACAACTGACAGTGAAGATTCTTGGCACTGTAGTGTTTTATTTACATGTAGAAATAGAATTTGGGCAAAATTCATTCCCAAGCCAAAAGGTTCACCCCACAAATCACAGACTCACCTCATGCATCTGTTCTAAATTGGATCTCATGTGTGCATTTAAAGTGTTAATCCCAGACGTTGTTGTTAAGGGCCAATTTACAGAATTCGATGTTATCAGAATACTTGTTTGCTCATAAATGGGGGGGTATGAGTGCAGAGCAAAATCCCCGAATATACAAAAATGACACAAGATAATTTTCCTGCTAAAGACATCAAATAAAACAAGATGAAAACATAGCTTACCCTACTCCACACGATTTCATATCTTGAATATAAAAGCACAACCAAAAGATCGCAGGTTACCCTACTCCACGCGATTTCCAGATCGCGGTTATGCAAATTTAAATTGAAGGTGCAGGCTTGGATCTCCTTAGGGAAAATCGATCTCTGGATCTAGAGTTAAAGATCTTTCGCTCCATATCTCATGTCTATTTCCCTGAGGAAATGGAATCCTCCTCTCGATCCCTCCTCATCTCTTAACATCCATAGCTTCTAGATCTCGTAGAGATCATTCTTCCCTTTTTCCAAAACTCAAACAACCTTTTTCCTTCTTAATGGACATGCCCCCAAAAAGAGAAAAGAAAACCAAAAAAACAGATTCCTCTCGATTTCCTTTTCCCCCCCTAAACCAAATTTCACAACTTCATAAATAACCAGGGAAGCAACGGTTCTTTTCTCAAGGTGCGTCAATCTTCCCCCAAATCAAGGCAATAATTTTGCTTGACAACAAGCACTTATACCTCTCCTCCATAGCATAACAAAAACTTAAGACAAGCTCAGCACGTCTTCATTATTAACTGACCATTAATTTCATCGTCAGTTTATTCCATATCAAAAATAGGTTTTAATAACTACCCAACCAAAAATATTCCTTTCCAAGGAGGATTCCCAGAGTGAAAGGAGCCTCGACAATATTTTATGGAGAAAGAAAATATCCAACAAGGATGCGGATCTCCACTCACACTCCTCCTTAATGCATTAATGGTTAATTAATGCCATAACTAGACGAGACAACATCGTTTTACGTGATTCTTCCGCTAAATAAATAATCCTTTTAAGAATACTATTTCTTATTCTCCTAGCTTCAAATAAGGGATGGATCACATCTTTCATTATGTATTGGTCTACACCAATAGTAAATATTTTATGTTTTCTTTCTTTTTCTAAAAATCATTCTCTTATGTTTATATACCTATATTGTATAGGTAATGCTATCTTTTCCAGTTAACTTATGAGGGGTAAGGTCTAAATAATTTTTTTAGAAACTCCCCCTTAATGGATTCCCCCTTCATCATTTAATTATTCCTTTTAATGATCATTAACTATGTCATTGATCCTTAAAATTTAATCTATGGACCAAGGAAACATTCCATAAATTACTCCCTATATATATCCAAGAGGGAGGGTTTTCCCTATTTTAATGTTCCTCTATTATCGGCAAATAATAACCTTATTTTCCATTATTAGCATAATGGGTCATCATCAGCCTGAGTGATAGATTTCACCCTCCATTACTCCAGTAAAGAGTTTTCTTGAAATTATTTCTAGCAAACTCAAAGGCGTGCACCTACTCACTATATATATATATATTTAAGTCTATAGTGAAGTTGAAAAAGGCCTTTTTGATTTGCAAGTTTTGAATACCAAGGTGACCCCAGATTATCCTTCCTACATTCCCCAATGTCTTTTCCTCTTATCCCCTTAGTCTATTCGGTTTCCTGTCGTAAATGTCCTAAGTCTCCTAAGTACACCACTTAGGGTTTTAACTCATGTAAGTGATTACAAGGTTTTTCCTAGTAGTGCCTTGGCCTTGAGATCCTCACTAGAAAGAAAAATACAATATACATTTTTACAATGCAATGCATTTAAGGGTATGCAAGCGAGACATTACATCCTTCCCCCCTTAAAATTAACACTATCCTCAGTGTTCCTGTTTTCAGCCAATTTCCTTCTTTCCATGAGCCATCTTTCTTACTTTGTCTATTATGTTTTGATCTATGTCGTTCTTTCGTGTTTCTTCTCAAGTTTCTATTCGTTCGAGACCTACATTTTCCTGCACAAGGTTCGGGTCTAGCCCAATTTTTATTCAGTAATTCATGTCCAAAATTATAATTCAAATTACACAAAATCCATAGATCCCTTTTGCATTGTAACAATCTGCAATTTATTCATCAATAAAACACAATTACTACCCTTTGGGTGTTGGTTTTATCTCCAACCTTTGGATAGTTATGTCGTCCTCGACCTGAGTAAATCCTTTCTTCACATTACCCATTAAGCATGTAACAGTCTAATTACTTGGAAATTGGTTGATACGTTTTACATTCGTTATGATTTACAAACTCCCTTAAGTCCCTTTTCCATTCTCGGGTGGACTTACAACGATTTTTGAGGTTACTCTCCCTTTTAACCACTAGTTAAAATTTTTCTCCTCAGTGACATCAAATAGCGTCCTGTCTTCCAGATGTCTAGTTTTGCCTAGGTCTTATTCTTGCCACTCTATATGCCAAACACCAATTTGCTCACGTGGAAATCGCTTGTCGAACACCATTGTGCTCCTGCAGCATATATGCCTAACACCAATGTGCTCACGTGACAATCACTTGCCTAACACCATTGTGCTCTTGCAGCATTCAATTTTTCCTTATTCGTATTTAGTATAAATTTCAACTTTGACTATTCGTAACACACACTCCTTGGTGCTTCGCATGACTTTACTGTCATTGTCTTGATTCGTGAATCGGCTACAAGGTTAGTCAAAGCTTATATCGATAACCCAAAAAATTAATCATCATAATTTCATAAGTTGCAGCGATTTTAAACATCATTCATGAGTCATATAACCCTGTAAATCATCTAGAAAAAGTACTCCTTACTCATTTCTGAGCAATTGAGCACAACTTATATATGCAGGCGGATTTATATACCGTAGTGAACGTCGATTGTAATAGTGGTCATACTCTTAGTGAAGCCTGCAATGTCAGTATACAAACAACATCATCCATAGTTAATCCTTGGTTTATAAAACCTCAAAATTCGACAACTTATAATAAGTAAAACATCACCCATTCTTAACCTCATTATTTGAGGCAGTGAATATTCTTACTAACGGTCAATTCCAACTGATAGTGTACTTAGCATATCTTGCAATGTTAGCATCTAACATTATACAACATTCATCAATTTATTATTTTCAATATCAATATCTTTAGACATCCTTACTTGTCTATATTTGGATAATTACTAGTGAAAGGATATTCCAACTTTACACCACATTCATTAGTGGTAATGCTAGGGACATGGAAATTCCAATAATATAAGTAATTCAAAGTAAATCTGCTTACCATAATTTCATATATCAACTACTTATGTTATATCTTACGACTTTTCTAGTTCATAAAAAATGAGAGCCTTTATATAGGTGCACTCATTCTATACAACTAGTAACATTAGGCACAACACATCATGCTTTTTACCTTAGCTATATTGTAGTCTAAATTCATAAGCAGTCTAGTTTTCTTTTTCCCTTTCTTGAGGAAATACTGTAAGGAATGTTGTCGTTCTTGTGAAAAAGGTATAAGAAGATTAATAACACCATTGAAGATGTATAACTAGCTCAAATAGTCTTTCTGTGCATAACCCAATTTCTTGCACACTAATAATTATATGTAAAGGATACATTATAACAGTGGTATTATTGTAACTAACTTGAATTCTCTTCCCAACAACTCTGAAATTCAAGTCCTACCTTTACTTTGCATCCATTTAGTACGCTAATGGTATTCAACATTCACAAGTTAATCAGTAACTTCTGATAAAGAATTTAACATTTACTTTCCAAGAATTCATTGTTACACACAAGTTTAGAAACCAAATAACATTCACTTCTCTCATCATTCACTTTATTATGCGTGACACTAACCATTTCCAGGTTTATTAGTTCATGATAGCCAGACTAGATTAACAAAAACATAATTCTTCCTTATAACATATGCATTTAGGACCCAAAGTCGTATGTTAGTTATGTGCATACATATAGGTGAAAGAGTTTTGTCCAATACTAATGGACCCAAATCTTGAGAACCATTACTTCCTCCTACCTTTGATCTAAATGCTCAACCAATAAATTTGTTTTGGCTATAATTAGTCATGCACCTCAACCAAATTATTCCATTGCTGACATCTATATGTAATCGTAGCCATTCGACTAACATGTACTGATGTATCCATTTTACTATATGTGATAGCTTGCGGTTAATCTTTTGGAGAGTTTCAAGGGTAATACAGTTACTCCTAAACGATCAACTTATCATGTTCCCTTTAATAGCTATCTTCAAGGAATTTTTTAGGTAAGCTATATATGTATACTTATATATAACCAGATGCCTCTAAGACTTTGGAGTATACTCTCATGAGCCACTTACATTTATTTATTACAATAATGAACCCCAAATTAGGTCTAGAAGACTTATAATCAATATCCAATTCTCATTAGAACTTTAGCAGTCCTATATTTTATTGTTAGTGACGTAACCCTTTCCCACTAGTCCCTAACAACAAATGTTTGACGGTTTTTAATGTAACCTATTACAATTTGTCAACCTTGTAGTTCTAAGAATCCTTTATATACCAAAAGTCATTAGTAGCGGGTTCAACTATGCATGTAGGTTTCAAAGGTCACTTTTCAGCAATTCAAAATCCCACACTACTATTCATGACAGATATTTCTATAGTACCTTTATCAACCATGAGTTTTTCTAAGAAGACTTCTATACTTCATTAAAATTTATTGGCGCAACTCAAATAGAGACGAAGCAATCGCCTTAGCCATTCGTAAACATATTCGAAAGTAATCAAGGAAATAGCCAGATACATGTGTACTTACATCATCGGGCCTGACATTGAACTGGAAAAAGTAATGGTCCATCTTCGTGTGATTTTGAGAAAATGTTACACCTTCTGCTGCTGCACAACTACAAGGTTAATAAATATCTGCGTTTGGTACATCTTAAGGTACCTGTGTTGCAGAACAATGTGAACTTGTTGATTTCTGTTATCACAAAACAAAACTCAATTGTTAGTTCCTAAAATGAAATATGTAGGGGCATTTTGAGCCCAAATAGGCCCAAGTGTTTCAACTCTCGCTCTAATACCATCTGTAACAGACCCCTTATACCTCAATGGCATTATGTGTGAAAAAAGGGTAAAATTTTTGTTTCGTTGTTACTACAAAATGAGTCAATCATGTTAGTGGCAGATTTTGCATGGCATTTCAATGAAGCATGTCCAATCAAATTCGATAATGTCAAAACTACATGCATTGTAAAATAATCATTTGACAATTTACATCCATCCTCCTCTACAGAAACCAAACATGCAATTTGCATCCAATTTACTAAGATTTCTATTGATAACATAAACCAAACATGCTTATTATGCCTTCTAGTATTCACATGATTACGTAATCCCCTCAATGGTGGAATACTTTAGTGTAGCAATTAACCTATTATTTGAAACATACTCCAATGTTCTTTTAACCACATTTTATCTACATTAACCTTCAACTAACAATATGGATCTCTCTTAAGCAAAGTGATCGATTCGACAGACTACTCATTGTTTAATTTTAATTAGTGAATCATATGAGATGCACTTTCATTCATATCAATAGCATATTTGCACAACATTTAATCTAGTTGTTGACAATATCTTTAATGTAATTTCCTCAAAATATTATTCATAACCACAAGCACTTCATCATCATAATGCTTCGAAAACGACCAAATGTGTGGGCAAGAAAACATCATGATAACAATAGCATTCCTTATCATTATTTCTAAGGGAGTTAGTCAATTAACAAGGTTGCAAAACAAAATGCTAAGTACGCAAACAAATAAGGAAAATGAGACATTCAGACATAAACAAAAGAACACCAATATATGTGGTTCACCCAACCCATGGGTTATGTCCACCAAATCTGTTTCATCATGTATTATTCATCAAATGAAAAGTTATATCCCACAACAGCCTTGTTGCCATACTTCTGGAAAAGTATAAACCTTAATTATAAATGGATCCATGAGGCATAATTACCTTTATAAGGGAATGTGAACCCTTATACAAAGAAACACCTATGTCGATCTATTTAAACATATTGTATCATTATATCGTCATTCCTACCCACATACCCTGACCATGTTTTAAAAAAAGTGTACCAAAATTATACACTTTGAAAGGGTTTAGTAACCGGATGTACAAGTCCACTCTCATACACCGTAAGTACCCCTCCAATAAGGAGGAAAGTGTTCTTCTAAGAAAACGTCAATACTACCCTAGAGCTCACCCTTCTCAAGTGAAAACATACTATTACTAAAGGAGCAATAGAGCACAAGGGGTACTTCCAAGATCCCATTGTCTATAATACAGGTCGAAAATAAATGACGACATCCTTTAACACCTTAAAAACAAGGAGCATCCAGCTAGGAGATTTCAAAGGAGTCTTTCTACCACTATTCCAGCCATAAATTGGGATTTTAGAAAAAACGAAGGTAACCTATAAGTGGTTGATCCTTCTTTCTGGAATTTATAACAAGTAATTCACTAAACCATCATAACAATCGAACAATGATGGTATTGATAGTCCATACGGGGTTTATCTCGATTCTATAGCTAAATGAATCATCTAGGACTTTAGGGTTCCCATATTGATACAAACTAGTCCGGATCCTAAATAAACTAGTAAGAGCAACCATTCCATTTTACTTCTTAAAACTTTGATTCTTGAGCTGACGTTTTGATGGAAGTAACCTTTGTTTGAAGGTGTCTATCTTAAACTTTACACATGCGATTTTAGACATTCGAACCAAACTATGCGTAAAGCCATTGCTCCTAGGTTTATCCTCCCTCTATAATATGAAGGATACAAATATTTTGTAGAAAGGATCCGATCTATCAACTTGCTCGTTTATGTATTCACGATATACTGGGAATTTGTTGTTATCAACAACTGACAGTGAAGATTATCGGCGCTGTAGTGTTTTATGTACATGCAGAAATACAATTTGGGCAAAATTCATTCTCAATTGAAAAGCTTCACCCCACAAATCATAGACTCACCTCATGCGTTTGTTCTAAATCGGATCTCGTGTGTGCATGTAAAGTGTTAATCCCAGACATCATTGTTAGTGGCCAATTTACAAAATTCGATGTTATCAGAATGCTTGTATGCTCAGAAATGGGGGTATATGAGTGTGGAGAAAAATCCCCGAATATACAAAAATGACACAAGATAATTTTCCTAATAAAAACATCAAATAAAACAAGATGAAAACACAAATTACCCTACTCCACGCTATTTCAGATCCTGGATATAAAACCACAACCAAAAGATCGCAAGTTACCCTACTCCACGCAATTTCCAGATCGCGGTTATGGAAATTTAAATTGAAGGTGCAGGCTTGGAGCTCATTAGGGAAAATCGATCTCCAGATCTGGAGTTAAGGATATTTCTCTCCATATCTCGCGTCTATTTCCCTAAGGAAATGGAATCCTCCTCTCAAGCCGTCCTCATCTCTTAACATCCACATCTTCTAGATCTCGCAGAGATCATTCTTCCCTTTTTCCAAAACTCGGACAACCTTTTTCCTTCTTGATGGATACGCCCCCATAAAGAGAAAAGAAAACCAAAAAAACACAACCCTCTTGATTTCCTTTCACCCCCCTAAACCAAATTTCACAACTTCATTAATAACCAGGGAAGCAATGGTTCTTTTCTCAAGGTGCACCAATCTTCCCCCAAATCAAGGCAATAATTTTGCTTGACAATAGGCACTGATACCTCTCCTCAATAGCATAACGAAAACTTAAGACAAGATCGGGGCGTCTTCATTATTAACCGACCATTAATATCATCGTCAGTTTATTCCATATCAAAAATAGGTTTTAATAACTACCCAACCAAAAATATTCGTTTCCAAGGAGGATTCCCGAAATCAAAGGAGCCTTGGCGATATTTTATGGAGAAAGAAAATATACAACAAGGATGCTGGTCTCCACTCACACTCCTCCTTAATGCATTAATGGTTAATTAATGCCATAACTAGACGAGACAACAGTGTTTTACGTGATTCTTCCACTAAATAAATAATCCTTTTAAGAATACTGTTTCTCTTTATCCTAGCTTCAAATAAAAAATGGATCACATCTTTCATTATGTATTGGTCTACACCAATAGTAAATATTTTATGTTTTCTTTATTTTTCTAAAAATCATTCTCTTATGTTTATATACCTATATTGTATAGGTAATGCTATCTTTTCGAGTTAACTTATGAGGGGTAAGGTCTAAATAATTTGTTTAGAAACTCCCCCTTAATGGATCCAAGAGGGAGGGTTTTCCCAATTTTAATGTTCCTCTATTTTCGTCTAATAATAAACTTATTTTCCATTATTAGCATAATGGGTCATCCTCAGCCTGAGTGATAGATTTCACCCTCCATTACTCTAGTAAGGAGTTTTCTTGCTATGCTCACATGCGAATCTCAAGGGCGTGCACCTACTCACTATATATATATATATAGATATAGATAGATAGATAGATATGTATGTATGTATATTTTTAAGTCTATGGTGAAGTTTTGAAATAGGCCTTTCGATTTGCAAGTTGTGAATACCAAGGTGGCCCCAGATTATCCTTCTTGCATTCCCCAACGTCTTTTCCTCTTATCCCCTTAGTCTATTCGGTTTCCTATCGTAAATGTCGTAAGTATCCTAAGTACACCACTTAGGGTTCTAACTCATGTAAGTGATTACAAGGTTTTTCCTAGTGGGGCCTTGGCCTTGAGCTCTTCACTAGAAAGAAAAATACAATATACATTTTTACAATACAACGCATTTAGGGATATGCAAACGAGACATTACAGATATATTTTGAATTATGAATAAGTCTAATATGCTACTACTATTATATTTATATGTATTGTGGAATTCCTCTAAAATGATATATCCTTTATATTTATATTTAAGTACATACGTCCTTTATATTTTTACAATTAACTATCATTGAATTTTGAATATTTTCCATGCCGAGGGAAGACACTAACCATGTTTTGTACTATGCCCAATACACCTAATGAGAATGTTTTGTATTCTCTCTAGAATAAAGAAAGTATTTTTTTTCAAAACTAAGTTTGTAATATGAAAAAAAAATAAACTCATTAAATGTTTCATTATGAAATGTGTGAAGGGATGTACAAAATTCTTGAAGAGTGATTAAATGCATGAAGGTTTCAATTGATTTCCAAAATTCATGTTAAGCTACAATATTAATAAAAATACCCAAAACCTTGCCATTAAATTTGTTAATGCCTTCATTCATTTTTAACAAATTTAGATTGAGGTGGTATGATAAATGAGATAGAATATACATTTTGGATTATTTTTGGATAAATATGTATAGCTTTTTCTGAAGTTAATTCCATTAAAATATGATTTGTTGCATTGGGAAACATAAATACATGCACAACCTAATGCTTTTTAATATTTTTGTTAATTTAAAAATGCCTACTTTTAACATTACAATGCTTAACAAGTAATTTTATCATAAAATAAACACAGGTTATGCATAAAATACTATTAATCTATTAATAAGTTACACCAACACCCAATTAAAAGTTAGTTATAAAAACAAATGTTGAGATTGAAAAAATAATACACTGAAAATAAACCACCTATGCTTAAATCATATCCCTCTTCTCCATAATATCCTTCTACCCAAAATTTATTCTACATGCAAAGCCTACAAATAATTTCCTCCATTTTGGAAACATTTTCCCAAACTCTTCCAACCATTACTTTCTAATCGTTAATGGAATAGTAATTATGAAACATTGTTATGATGATATGCCGCACAATAAATAGTAAATAAAAAAGTATTTCATGTAATATCTCAACCATTAATTTCTAATCATTATTGGGATAGTAATTATGAAACATTGTTAAGATGATTGGTCAAACTATGATTCTAAAATGGGTTTTGTTGTGACTTTTATTACATGGGTTATAAGCAGTCTTACCTCTGTATCTTTTGCATTATTGATTAATGGTGTGGATTTTTCCTTCTTTAGATCAGGACGTGGGCTTAGACAAGGATTTCGTCTTGCTCCATTATTGTTTCTTATTGTTATCGAAGGTTTGGGTAGGGATTTATTTTCAGCAAAAGAAAGTGGTGTTTTTCATGGTATTTATTTTGGTAATGGTCTTTCACTATCTCATGTTCTTTTTGTGGATGATATCATTATGGTCTCTGATGGCTCTATTCACTGATTATCATCTTTGTATGAGGTCTTGCTAATTTTTTCAAGGCATCTGGGATGCAGATTAATGAAGAAAAAACCTCTTTATTGCACTATGGTTTGGATGAATTAGAGCTAATTTCTTTACAGAATATTTTCTCTTTATCTGTTGCTAAACTTGAGGTTGGCTCAAAGTATCTCGGCTTTCATCTTAAACCTTGTAGATACCTTCTGAAAGACTGGGATTGGCTGGTAACTAAGGTGGAAAAAAGAATTAAAGACTGGAGCTTTCGATGGTTGTCCAAGGGAGGTAAGCTTACCCTTGTCAAACTTGTACTTGAGGCTATTCCGGTCTATTGGATGCAATTATGGATCCCGATGGGCATTATTGAAAAGATTAGGAAGTTATGTTTCAAATTTTTATGGTCTGGGAACAATGTTTCTTCTGGATTACCCTGGACCTCTTGGAAGGCATTAGCTTTCCCAAATATTTTGGGGGGATGGGGACTGAAGATTCCTGTTGTTTTTGCTAAAGCACTTGCTGCTAACAGTGTATGGAACCTTATTTATGGTTTAGGTCTGTGGGTCCATATAGCCATTTAGAAGTATGTCTATCCTTTATCTTTACTGGATTGGGTCAGAGTCTCTGTTAAACAGAAAAGGCGTATTTCTATCTATTGGAAATTTGTTTTATGGTCCTTTGATCTTATTGGTAATTATCTTGTTTGGAAGGTTGGAAATGGTGCAAATGTTGGACTTGGTTTGGATCCATGTGTTGGATGCAAATGGATACATCTTTTACCCTCCTTATTGGTTGATAAACTTCACTCCTTTGGAATTTATTTTCTTAAGGATATCGGATGTCCTGGTGTGTCTATACTGTTGGAGCAGGGTTGGCTTACTGTTGATTTGATTGGATTAGTGGATAATCATGATGTTTCCTATTGGAATGGATTTCTGGTTATTCTTAAAGCTAGTCATCTCAGGTTATCAAATGATGTTGATGTTCTGGTATGGAATCAGTCTAAATCTAGGAAGTATTCTCCAAAAGTTGGATATCTTTAGCTGATTTTGGATAGGAACGAGGTGGAATTTTCATGGTGGTGGAAGGTCCTATGGAAGTTTAAATGCCCTCTTAAGGCAAAATTATTCTGCTGGATTTTACTATCCGATAAGGCATTAACTTGGGATGTCATCTGTAGGAAGGGCACGGAAGAATCTGGAAGATGTTATTTGCGCAAATGGCTTCTGAGTCTAACTTTCATCTAGGTGTGGAGTGCTCTTTTTCCAGAAGTGTATGGTTTGAACTTGAATCCAATTTACTGCTAAAAAATTTATGGAGTGGAAACTCGATGATTTCTTGTCTTAAGACCTGGTGTTTTAATGGGGAAGTGAAGCACATTAGGTCTTTACCTGTTATAGTATTATGGTTTTTATGGAAGGCAATAAACCAGAGCTACTTTGAATATTACATTCTTTCACCTTCTCAGGTTTCTTCTCTATGTTTGGGTTTGTTGAGTTCTTTTCCTCAAGATAAAATTGTGGTATGAATTAGATCTGTTGTTGAGGAAGTTATTGATAAATATTTTCCTTGGGAGTATTTCGATGGCTCGATAGCAGTTGATCCTCAAATTTGTGGAGCAAGTGATATGCTCTACATTTCTGATGGTCATTATTTTTCCTTTAAATCAAGTTTGGGATTTGGTACTAACAACTTTGTTGAGCTTCTTGGTTTAAAGCTACTTCTCACTTTGGATTTTGATAAACTACTATCTAAGATGCATATTTTTGGCAATTCTCAGCTGGTTATTAATTGGGTCTCTGGTAAGTATAGAATTCAGAACATTCCGCTTGCCCAGATTCTTCTTGAAGTCACCAGATTTTCTTATATGCTTGAGTTCATGGATTACAAGCATATTTACTGAGAAAGAAACTCTCTTGCAAATGTTTTAGCAAAATATGTATCTAATGTTTTGGTTGGATATTGGAAGATTATTGAACATCGGGAAACTGAAATATTTGAGTATGTTATGCCTTTTTAAGCGCCTTGGGAGATGATATGGACTTTCTTTTGATTTTTTCTTATGTATGTCTGGACAGTTTTGTGTTTATGGATGTTTTTGTGAGATGGTGGATTGTTTATGGACAGGTGATGAAGGTTTATGAGAAGCTTTGCTTTGTGCATTTTATGTCTATGGGAAGAGACTATTCTCTGAACTTTATGGTTTTGTAAAGCCGAGTTTGGTCGTTTTTTTGATATGGTCATATGCATATGAGCATATGGGGACTATTCTTGAATGATTAAAATGCACATGCGATATTTTATGACATGTATGAACTCTGTAAGTGATATTTTTTATGAATGTATGAAATCTATATATGATTTACATGCAATCTGTATGATCCATGTCAGGTATTGTAAGATCTTTGATGACATGTATGAACTCTATAAGTGATATTTTTATTTTTTGATGATTGTATGAAATTTGTATGATTTACATGCAATCTATATGATCCAAGTTAGGTATTTGAATTCTATGAGTGATAGTTTTTTATAATGGACAATATTCAATTTTGATATTGGACCATCTAAAGAAAGTAATTCTATATAAATTTAAAATTACGATTTTTTTTGTTAAAAAAAAAAGTCAAACTATAATGACAACCCATAGTAAATAAAAAAGTATTTCATTTAATCTTTCATATAAATTTATGTACCAAATTTCCAAGGATTTTTATGATTCTCTTTTTACATAATTTTTTCTTCATTCTTTTTTTTAAATGTATAATACTTTTTATGCATCAAATTCAACATGGATTTATAAATAAATGAATAGTTTAATTCATTGTTGTTAAGGTTTTATATTTTTAATGGGATTTTTAAAGGTATATTACTTTTTATACATCAAATTCAGCATAGATTCATAAATAAATAAATAGTTTAATTCATTGGTATTAAGGCTAAATTTTCTATTTCAAAGATGCATTCAGAAAGTAGCATTTTCTATTTTAAGAAAATGACTTCTGTGGTAGGATTCAAATGTGAGTGATATTGCATGTTGCTTAACTTTTATATATGTAGAATGTTCTATAATTGAATATAAAATATGAAATGTGAGTTATATTGCATGTTTTTTTAGGTATATTACTTTTTATACACCAATTTCAACATGGATTCATAAATAAATGAATAGTTTAATTAATTGATATTAAAGCTATACATATTCAATGGGATTTTCTATTTCAAACAAGCTTAGAAAAAGTAGCATTTTCTATTTCAAGAAAATGAATTGTGGGGTATTATTCAAATATGAATGATATTACATGTTACTTAATTATATATGTAGAATGCTATATAATTTAATGTGAAATATGAAATATAAGTGATAGTACAAGTTGTTTAACTTTATATATTTATAATGTTATATAATTTAATGTGAAATATAAAATAAGTTGTTTATCAATATGGTGTCAACTTGGCCTAATGGATATGCCCACCTGTTGTAAGTTGTAAATAGCCCACCATTGTTATTCAAGGACAAAAATAACAAGGACCAAATTCTTTTAACATCAATTCAAACCCAGGTAGAGGGAAACATGGAGGTGCGTATGAATTGTGCATGAGGGTTTGGCGAAGGTGAAAGATATTAAATAAGTGTTCAACGGCCATGCATTCCCACTCCACTACATTCTTTGATTAGTTTTTACGTCACAAACCATATTTACTTTTGAACCTATTCACTTAGAAACATCATTTTGTAAGTTTATTTAATGTTCTATCATTTACCTAATTTCATTCATCTCTATGTAATATTCTAGAACTCATTTCTCTAGTCTCATTCATCTCTCATTAATAATGAAGATGTATTGCTCCAGAGCTTCTCTTTGTTTGAATCCATATCGCCTCCAATGCAATCCTTTTCTCTAGAATATCCTTATTTTCAAACTCGTTATTCCTTCACCTATACATGCTCCTTTCGGCTAGTAATCTTAGTAAAATTACCACGCACAATCATGGTGAACACTTGCTTGTACCTAATTGATACTAAATCGTCAACGATCACTACCGCGTTGTTTACCACAAAATATAGGTCTTTATTGGGATCAAATCCAAGAACCTCTGAAAATATAAGTCTTTATTGGGATCAAATCCAAGAACCTCTGAATCAATTTTTAATGATAAATTTCCTTAACCAGCTATTAATCCAAGGAGAGCAACTTATTACATACAACAACTTTCTTTGTGGCTCTTTCTGCATTTCTCCAACAGCATTCAGTTGGATAAGACTCCACGATGAACTCTTGTTGCATTCATATCTTTCATCTCTCAGCTTGGTTTAAAAGGACTCGCACATTGATTCATCAATTTCCCTAGATCCTCTTATTTTCACATATTTATAGGCTCTTTAACTAGGTTGATCGACTTTCTAAAAAAGCTTATGAAGTGGAAATAGGATCTTCTATTGGATCTGAGATCCACAGAGAAAATAATACGCATAATTTAATAACAGACATTCAACAATGAACACAAGGTTTACTGTGGTAAAACCCCCGAGAGGGAAACATCCACGGAGCAATGGTATCGGTCTTCCTTATTATTTAATGAATGAAGATTACAACAGCTTACAACTCTCCGACTCTTCTCTATGAGAATACAAGAAATATATACATTTCTTTCACGGTTACTATTAACTGAACAAACTAAATTAATTCGGTAAGTTAGTTATGCAGCCACCGAGAGAACAGTTGTCACCCGTTTCCAACAATCTCCACCTTGACAACAATTTACTTGATACCTTGCTCATTGCTCTATTCATCACCTTTCCTACAAGCCTAGAGATGCTAGGCACCACCGTAGCTTCTCTAACGTAACCGACTTCATGAACATATCTGCACTATTCTCTTTAGTGTGAACCTTTTCAAGAAACACTCCACCTTCATCAACAACATGTCTAACAAAATGGTATTTTATGGGAATATGCTTTGTCTTACTATGATAAGCTAGATTTTTAGCCAAATGAATAGCACTTTGACTATCACAAAGAACTTTTATAGTGTTTTGAACTTTTCCTAACTCACCCAGCAAACCTTTTATCTAGACTGCCTCTTTGCAAGCATGTGAAGCAGCTATATATTCTGCTTCTATAGTGGATAAAGCAACAATATTTTGAAGCTTTGACATCCAACTAATAGCTCCACCTACCAGAGTAAAGACATAACCTGAAGTGGACCTCCTCTTGTCCAAATCACCTGCAAAATCAAAATCAACATAACCACAGACTTCATCACTACAACCATCAAAAGTGATACAATAGTTGCTTGTGCCTCTTAGATACTAAAGCACCCATTTCACTACTACCCAATGCTCTTTTCCTGGATTTGCCATGTATCTACTGACAACACCAACTGCATGTGAAATATCCGGTCTTGTACTTATCATCGCATACATTAGACTTCCTACTGCATTAGCATATGGTATATGAGACATATACTACTTTTATTCATCATTTTTAGGACTCAAACCTGAAGAAAGCTTGAAATGAGAAGCTGAAGGTATATTAACAGGTTTCACCTTAATCATACCGAATCTATGAAGTATTTTCTCCACATACTTCTTTTGTGATAACCACAGCTTGCCATTTTTCCTGTCTCTATGTATCTGCATGCCCAAGATCTGATTTGCTGCTCCTAGATCCTTCATATCAAATGTCTTAGCCAACTGAGCCTTTAACCTATTCATTTCAAACATGCTCTTGCTTGCGACAAGCATATCATCAACATATAACACCAAAATAATGAACATGTCATTTTCCAACTTTTTAAAGTACACACAATGATCATACTCACTCCTAGTAAAATTCTGACTCACCATGAAAGAATCAAACTTCTTGTACCATTGCTTGGGAGACTGCCTCAGGCCATACAATGACTTTTTGAGCTTGCAAACAAACCTCTTGTTGCGGTTCTGAACGAACCCTTCTGGTTGTTCCATGAAAATTTCCTCTTCTAAATCCCCTTGTAAGAAAGTTGTTTTGACATCTAGCTACTCCGACTCCAAATCATACAAGGCAACTAGTGCTAACAAAATTCTGATAGAAACAAGTTTTACAACTAGTGAAAATATCTGATGAAAGTCAATACCTGCTTTCTGAGAAAATCCTTTTGCAACCAGTCTTGCTTTGTACTTCGATACAATGTCATCAGCTCCTTTCTTTAATTTGTACACCCATTTGCAGCCAACCACTTTCCTACTCTCTGGAAGTTCCACAAGATCCCATGTCTTGTTCTTTGCCAAAGAATCAATTTCTTCTTTCATTGCAAATTTCCATTTGTCACTATCAAACACTTTCAATGCTTCCTGATAACTGTCAGGTTCTCCTTCATTAGAAATTAATGCAACAGATGTGACAAAATCATCATACCTCTTTGGAAAAGTTATGTCCCGTGTATATCTTCGTAAAGATTGTTGTGGTATCTCTTCTATTTCTGTCTGCTCATCATCCTCTTCCTGAGGAGTGTCCACATGAATATCATCTTCCTGTACATCCTCATGATTCCCCTTTGTAGATGACTGAGTATCAAACTGAACTTGCTGAAACTGTGGTACATTAGCCTGTTTCAAATCATTACTCACATCTAAATTTGATAAAGAAAGTTCATTAAATGTTACATCTCTATTTATGCTGATTTTGTGGACAATACGATTCCACAATCTATATCCCTTAACAACATCACCATAGCCAACAAAGATTAATTTTCTTGATTTAGGATCTAATTTGGACCGCTGATTTTTGGGAATAAGAGCATATGCTTCACAACCAAATACTCTAAGATTAGAATAATCACATTGTTGACCTGTCCATACCTCTTCCAGAATTTTGCAGTCAATGGTTGTTGATGGTGATCGATTGACCAAGTAACAAGCTATAAGCAATGCCTCTCACCACAATTCCTGCTGCAAGTTTGCATTACTAAGCATACTCCTTGCTCTTTCAAGAAGAGTCATGTTCATGCGTTTAGCAATGCCATTCTGCTGCGGAGTGTAAACAGTGGTCTTATGCCTCTCGATCCCATCCTTCTTGCAATAATTATCAAATTCCTTAGAAGTAAACTCGGTTCCATTATCTGTTCTAAGACATTTAATGAACATGCCAGTGCTCTTTTCAACCAAAGTTCAAAACTTCTTAACAAATAGATCCATACTTTCCTCGAGTAATCATCTATAAAACTGACGAAATATGATGATCCCCCATAAGAAATTTTAGGAGATGGTCCCCACAGATTAGAATGAATATAGTCTAGGATACCTTTACTAGGGTGTTTTCCAGATTTAAATTTTTGTAGATAGCTTGTTTACCAAAAACACAATGCTCACAAAACTTCAAATCTAGACATTTTAAACTAGGAAGCAACTTCCGATCAGCAAGTACCTTCATTCCTCTTTCACTGATATGACCTAACCACTGATGCCATAGACGAGTGAAGTCTGCTGCACCAACTGATGCTACTGTGGCTTGATCGATTTCTGTTCTCCCTTCAAGTTTATACAGGTTCCCGACTTTGTTTGCCTTTATAACAACCAAGATACCTTTCGATATCTTCATAACTCCACCTTGAACCGCAAATTTGTAACCAGCATCATCAAAAACTCCCATTGATATCAAGTTCTTCCTTAGTTCAGGTACATGTCTCACATCTGTTAGAGTTCTAACAATCCCATCATACATTTTAATTCTAATACTCCCTATCCCAACAGTTTTACATGTAACATTATTTCCCATATAAACTATACCGTCATCTACAGATTGGTATGTGTGAAACCAATTTCTATGAAGACACATGTGATGAGATGCTCCAGAATCAACTAACCAACCATAATGATATTATGAGACATTAGAAGTAGTTAATACCTCATCAATCATACCTGAATCATTTTCTACTATGTTTGCCTCATTTGTAGAGTTCTCCTCCCTAGAAGCTTGCTTGCATTTCCAGCAGTCTTTCTTAAGATGTCCTACTTTATTGCAAAACCAACACTTCAATTTACTCTGTTTGCCCTTTGACTTTGATCTTGATGTACCCCTTGAATGTTGTCCTCTTTCATTGGTTCTTCCCCTAGCTATCATTACTTCTGATGTCGAGTTTTCAAGACTAGATTTCTTTTGAGTTTCCTTAGAAATTAAGGCTCCCACAACATCATCAAAGGTAATAGATTCAACAGAACTAAAACTGATAGAGGTTACAAAATGTGCCATGACTCGGGCAGAGAGCACAACATTAAAATCGCCTTGTCTTCAGAACTAATAATATCTTCCATACTAGACAACTGACAAACAAGAGTATTGAACGCATTCAAGTGATCAGAAATTTTTGTACCTTCTCTCATACGCAAGGTAAATAACTGTCGCTTCAGGAGGATTTTATTTGTCAAGGATTTAGTCATATACAAACTTTCAAGTTTTGTCCAGAGACCTACTGCTATAGTTTCGGACACAATATATAATATAACATCATCAGCCAAGCATAATCGAATAGCCTTGAAGCTTTTTCATCTATCTCGTTCCAATCTTCATTGGACATATCATAGGGTTTCTTGGTTTTCCCTACCAGTGCCTTCGCCACTCCTTCCTAAACCAACATATCCCTCATCTTGACCTTCCATAACTCAAAATTATTGCTCCCATTGAATTTTTCAATTTCAAATTTAAAACTCTGAGTTTTTGCCATTTTCTCAAGATATTTTTTTTTAAATATCACTGCTAGTTACTTTTATTTGAAAAATATATTTCCAAAAAACTTGCAGCACAAAGCTTGACTTTCAAATTTTGTATTTATTCCAAAACTTTCCAGTTTCAGCCTTCCAATTAAAAAAAATTATTCCAAACTTCCAAATTTTTATTATTCTTTAGCACAAGTCTTTATTCCATAAATAATAACCGCAACAAATTTTTTTTACTTCCAAAATAAAAAACTTTCAATAAACTTCACCGCTTCCAAACTTCCAATAAATAATATCACCGTTTTATTTTCTTAACTGAAAGAATCCACTTTAAAAAAAACATGGTCCTTTTCCTCCTTCCTTTAACTATATCCTTTAAATAAATATATATATATATATATTCTTATATCCAGATTTTTAATATCCTTGAAAGAAGAAGAAAAATTTTTACCGTTCTCCAAACTCAAACACACCATCAATTCCATAAACAGGAGACTCCTTCAACAGTGAGCGTTCTCCAAAATACAAACGTAGCATTAAATTTTCAAAGTCTAAACAGTAGACTCCTCCTTCTCCACGCTGTCACGCTTTAGTCTCCACGTTCAGCACAAGCAGCCAACCTTCTCTTCCACATGTTTCAGCAATCAGCAACATGCTCCAGGCAAAGCTTCAGGCTCATCTTTCAGCACTTAGGCTCTGATACCACTTGTTGGATCTGAGATCCACAGAGAAAATAATACACAGAATTTAATAATAGACATTCAACAATGAACACAAGATTTACTGTGGTAAAACCCTCGAGAGGGAAACATCCACCGAGCAATGGTATTGGTCTTCCTTATTATTTAATGAAGATTACAACAGCTTACAACTATCCGACTCTTCTCTATGAGAATACAAGAAATATATACATTTCTTTCACGGTTACTATTAACTGAACAAACTAAATTAATTTGGTAAGTTAGTTATGCAACCACCGAGAGAACGGTTGTCACCCGTTTCCAACATCTTTCTTTTTTGAAAAGTGGGTGGATGGATCCCGGGTCTCTGATACTTGTTATGTGGAGGTTGTTTGTCTATTTTGCTACCTTCATCTGGACCATTTTTGTGGACTAATACTTTCTATGTAAGATCTCGTTCATCGTCAATCAATTCCCCTTCCCAAAAATAGATTTATTTTTATTCATCGTGCAAGTCATTAATTTCCTTCCGCGTTAAACTTCTCCAACTAAAATTTCGGAGATACATTCAATTGGTGGATTCATGTTCACGAAACTAAACATTGGCGCTGGTGGATAGACCTTCTATCCACGCAGGATGTTGTGGCAAAAAATATTTTACATGTAGCAGAGTAATAAACGCTGGGGCGGTTGCATTGTGGACCGTTAGATCTCAACTTGTTTGAGATTGAACAGCCCACAATACAGCCGCCATAGCATTTATTACTATGCTGCATGTTGAATATTGTTCGCCAGATGTTATTGCACCTGTCGACCTGGACAAGATGATAACGACAGTGTTGGATATGTCATAGTGATAGTGAATGATTCGTACTGGTTAGAGTAACTTTGAAAAAGTAGCCATGTATATATAGATCCGCTATAATAATCTTGAAAAGATAACTATATATAAATATATGTACATATAGATCTTTTTAATCTCGTAAAAATAACCATATATATATAAATGTATGTACATATAAATCTGGCATAATGGCCTTGTAAATATAACTATACACATATGTATAACGATATACATATAAATCGGTCGGTCATAATGACCCTGAAAATGTAAACATTACTAATGTAAATATCTGGGCAAATCTGGGCAGGCTAAAAAATCGTAGGGTTTAAAAAAACAATACCGTTGATATTACCTATTAATATCGCGCTCGCCTAATGCCATTTCTGACGACAGAGACTTATACCTAATAGCCCGACCAACAGCCTTGCCCTAATTGGTAGCGGAGAAATTCAACACATTACATCCACATTTAATGGAACAGATATTTATGACAAGTCTACATTCCCTGGTTTCACGCCGTCAACATTTAGGTTTCATAACAGATATATATATATATGACATTGACTTTCAATATAACAGAGATTGATTTGGAGTCTCCGGACCATACAACGTGGTTATAGCGAGGTATTTTCAATTCGAACCATTTAAAAGATGGGATCACTATTCAAATTTGAGCCTAGAAGGACGTTCTAGTCCTTTCCACAAGTATACATTTAAAATTTAAAAAAAAAAAAAATTGAATTTTACCTTCCTAATTAAGAAAGATATAATTTATATCAACATTTTAAAAGAAGGACAACATTTGAAATTACCCATCTATATAAAGTTCTCTGCATGTTGAAATTCCTATGCTATAAAGTTTGACTTATCATTCAAAATATAGGAAACATCATAAATTTATAATCATGCACTCAGTCATTAGTTGTGCAAGATGATGAGTGATGACTAACGACTACAAGGAATTGGCCACTGGGATGTGACTCTGACTCTAGAGCCACTTAGGGCTGCAATCTAAGGTGTGAAAATGTGTTTGTGACTATGGTTGTAACAGCACATAACAACTACCAGTCTATTACTCTAGGCCTTAAAAGCCCAAAACTTTGTGCCTACTACCTATGTGAATCTCGCTACCAATGTCCACTCGTTTTTCGTTAAAATGAAATTCGAATGGCCAGTTTGATGAGTCCTCCTCTATAAGACTTTATTTCTTTAATGAATATCATGCACTGGTGACAAATATAAACAACATTTAATGTCAGGAAACTACAAATAATGCTATGCACCTAGGATCACAAACTGTGTAGAGGTCAATTTGCATTGATATATAGAGGTGTCAAGGCACACGATATGAAGAAGCAATGAGTTCGAAAAAACATGTGGACCAAAACACCACAATGGTTATTAATAAAATAAAAATAAAAACAATTTTGGCTCAAGAATAGTCTTCAATTTGATGGGTGGCCTGATCATGATGTAATCTCCCTCCATCCTTCCAAACATTTGTGATTTCTCACAAAAATATTCCTCTAAGATGGCCATTATATTTACATCCTCTTGTCTTTAAATTCTCATCTCATAGTCATAACTAAGGATTATTATGCATCCACATCCTCACCTTATCAATTGGGTCAAGGCACAGAGATGCCATAAAATATCAAATGTGTCAAGAGGCAAAGAGCAAGAGACAACTATAAGTAATTCTTATGTTAAATTTACGATACAAGTCTTAATTGACACTATCAAATGAGGTTTTCCAGGTTGGATTGTTGTGATCTTCTTATCCCTTCTTGCCAATGTGATTGCAAAGCATTCTTTGAAGGAGAAGTCCATAATTTTACATCTTCCTCATTCTCATGCCTTTTGGTAAGACAATAAGCCTGAGGGTAGTGGCCCACATCAGCATGAAAAATGGTTTTGACATAAAGGTAGAAACATTAATTGTTTTCATTAAATTACTTAAATTTCTTTCTTGTGATTGCCTATTCCACATACAAAACACAACAAATTTTAGAGCCTCGAACTCTTAATTACTCACACTTAGAACTTTCTCAATCAATCCATTAGCAAACTTCTTTTGGTGTTTTGTTTCAATTTAAAAGTCATATTGTGGAGGCTCATACATGCACTGAGTTACAAGTATCCAATTGACTTAGGCTTTGATTCCATTGCCCCTCTATCCCATATATGTAGGCCCCCAATCTCGATGATGCTAGGGTTGCTAGTGCCCATCATTCTTACATCTGTGAGACTTGGATTGTTTCCCTCTCCATGGTTTGATTAAGTTTTGGGTTGATTTTATATGTATTTTTTGGTTGTAAGTTTATTATAGCCTAGTTTTGCTTAGTGGATTCTTTTCTTACATAGTTAACAAGAATAGGAAATTTTGTCATTGTTGTATTTTTTTGTAAGACTATATATATAGTTACAATGTCTTGCACTATCCATAAGATCACAAGGATGCCCCAATATGTTTATTGCATAGTGTAACTAGTTTTAGAATGAAGTCAACTCCAGTTTGAAAAAATACAATAGAATAATTGTTAAGTTAGTGAAATGTAAAATTAATGTTAATTATATGTCAAATTAATATGTTTAAATTAGGTTTTGTTGAAAATATATGATTTTTTCATATAAATATTAAAAATACACAAATTCACAATATTTATTTTATGCATTTTTTTTTAGAAAAAGTTTAATTATTTATACTTGTCCATTTAACTACAATTATTTATATTGTCCTTCATCTTTGAATTTAAAAAATTCGAAGAATAAATGTGTTTCCAAACTCACCTTTCAAATTTGATCACTGCCATGGTGCAAAGGAGCTCTACCACTGCTACCTGAGCTTAAAAAACATGTACGTTCAAGCCATCCAACAAACTAACAGCAAAGTCAACCATTGACTTTGTTGTTGGCCTTCGCTGTTAGTCCGTTGGATGGCTTGAACATACATGCTTGTTAAGGATGGCCGCCACTACTGGTCTAAAAAAGGAAAATGAATAGAAAACTAAAAACAAACGAACCGAAATTTTTTATGGAGGATTGTCTTGAACCCTCGGGATGTTCCTACATCATGTTGCATGGATCCAAGCTGAGAAATAGGACAAGGAAATGGGCATGTACAAGGTTAATTATCATTCATTGGAATTTCCCAATTTCAGTCTGGATGCAACGACGCTAAATGCACGAAGAGCTCTTTATATGTGTAGCACTGAAAACGAGGACATGGCCCTGAAGATTCTGTCGCTATTTCCAGGGCAGACTAATTGGACGATAATAAGTTTAGTAATTTAATAAATGGGAGCTCTCCGAAACTGATTTGGAAATGTTGATGGGCCATCGATAAGTATAATTATGCGAATACTGAGTAGAAATAAGATTTGAATTACAATTATGGTTTTGACAGAGGCGTCGACATGGGATTTGGAACAAATTAAGAAGTTCAACGAACGTCCAAACTATCACAGCCACACTTTTGCAAGTGCTCTTGACTCGCCAAAGGTGGTGTGCAGCACTACTAGGAAGGTCGCTTGAGGGATTTCCCACCCAAGCGCCTAGCCTATAGACTACGCCTTAACCTGTGGAACTGTTTTTATCTTTTTTAACTTTAACTCTTCTACTGTTTACTTAGTCTCATTAGCCTTGTCGGCACATTTAACACTTAGCCAAAAATAAGTAAAACGCAGCACTAAGCAAAAGCACACAGAGAATAAAGGTGGGTTTCCCAAACTGGCAGAGCCCTTTTAACTTGTATAAAAATGGAATAGTATTACATAAATGGAGTTGCCCAAGGTAGACCTCCTGGTACACGCCCAACCAGCTGATACACCTAGAAAATACAAGAGATACAAAAATGTAAAAGACTGTCTCTTTGCCAAAGATGCCCAGCCCTCTCTGCCTCTCCTTAGCGATACCGTAGACCTCTGTGTAGTTCTGTTCTTCTCCCTTTGAAGACCAACGACTTGATCACTCCTTGATCAAATGCTTCTTGGATGATTTGAAATGACTTGCACTTCGTTTACTTATAGGCCTCTAGGTGTCTTTCCCAAGTCAACTTGCCTTCTTGCTTACCGCACAAGTCACCCCTTGCCGGTTCGCCAAGTCACCTTCAAAACACACTTTGCCCACTTAGTCGTTTTGTTGATGCCATCACACCAAGGTCCACTTTGACTTAGGTGTTTAAGGGTCCACTTGCCGAAGCCTCTAGAGTGTCACACGCCTAGTTTGCCGGTGAGCTGCACGCCCCTTACTTTCGCCAAAGCACCCATCTAACTGCCAACTGTTCGTCGCTAATCGTGTCATCATGCGTGCGCGCTCGTCATCCAACTGTCGTCGTCTACACACCCACCAGTTCACTTGCCAAAGCGCTCTTCTGCTGGAGCGCCCAACTGTCTGCGCGTCTGTCCATCTGCACACTAGGGCCGCGCGCCCACACTAAGGGTCACGCGCCCGTTTTCTAAATGCCTTTACCAGCTTGCTCGTCCATCCGCACGCTCAAGGGTCGTACACCTCAAAGGGGTCGCACGCCCATCACCATTGTCCTCGTCGCCAAGGGGATCCCATGCTAAGTCACGTGGGCGCTAACCTTAGGGCGCGCCACATTCCCGACGCTCCATGTCGGTGATGAATGTGGGCGCTTGCTATCTTTTCCAAGCAGGAGTGCAACACCTTGCCGAACCGTCATGTCCACGACACCTTGCCCAAGTGTGCCGCCACTTAGGTGTGCTGAAAAACGTGGCCGTGACAGCCTCCCCCACTTAAAATTGTTGTCGTCCTGGCAACATCAGCTGCTGCAACCTCTGCGTGAACTCAAGCCACACTACCACAACATCTGAGTTGTTCATAGCTCATTCGTAGTACTGCTTTCTTGACCACCTACTTCAAACCTGTGCTCCATGCCTTCCTTCCTGTTTCCATTTGTTGTGCACCTCAAGGACAAACCGGCTAGGTAGCTAATCCAACCGTGTGTTTATCACTTAAGACAAACTTCCTCAGTCTGGAATAATGTTGCCAGCGTTCTTATTTCAGTGTCTGCAAGCCTCCTGCACTTTACCTTGGCGAAAAATAGTCTTTTAGGCCCCCTTGCCAAAGGTGCCTAGGGCCTCACCGCCATCGCCGAAGATAGTGAGCCCAACCGCTACTAGATCAAGTGAAAAGACATGGGCGGTGCCATAGGCTACCGCCACCCGTATCTTCCACACAAAATTTCCCAAACTCAGTTGCGTCGCTGTTGGCACTAAGCTCTTTCAACTAAGCCCAATACTGTCCAAACTCGACACCATTAGCCGTCCAAGTACTCATGTCTGTCGGAACCTCTATGCGGTCATCTAAGCCGACCGAAGACACCATATCCATCTTCTTTCGCTGTGACCTTCTCTTGGTCCGCTGCTTGGCTCCTTTACTTACTCCTTCGAATGGCTTGCTTGCCTTGTCGTTGCACGTTTCAATGTGCCTTGACGTCTCCAAGCATGCCAACATTTTTTGTTCTTGAAGAATGCACAACTCCGCCACAGCTTCCGTAGCCATGGTTTCTTTAGCCACTTCTTCGTTTACCGGTTCCAACAACCGCTTGCTCTCCAAGTAAGCAAGTACCACATCAACTTCGATGGGTTGGTAGCCAACCTGCTGCAACCGCTCTCATGTCAACTCTTTTTCTAGAATGCCTATGGCATGGATGCAAAATGCCACTATGTCCTCCGCATCATGAGGTGGATCAACTTCTCTAGTGCTTCCTCCATCCAAGACTTCTTCCAAAATCTACGTTTCCTCTGAAACTTGGGTCTCTTCTGCAACCTGTGTTTCCTCTAGAACCTGTGCTTTGTCCAACACCTCCTCGTGTGACTCTGCCTGAAGGTTCTTCTCAAACGAAGTGTCTCTACCATGTCTGTTGCACGACATCTCCAACGTGCCTTCATTGGCAACCTTCGCACATGCTACCGGAAAACCCAACTGTTCCCGCCCATGCTGCCGCAAATGATCCTCTGAAATGCACAAGGCATCAATCTCCTCACTGATCGAAACACTGCTAACCTTCCTACTGTGGATAGATCAGCCTTTACCGCAATGCTTGGCTTGTTGCTCTTTGTTGGAACCGTCTTTTTCCCTATACTTTTCTGTGGCAAGTGCTTACACTTACCCGAGTCTTCGAAAATCTGTACTGAAGTCACCCGCGGTATGTAGCCCAACTTGATTTTCTGCGTCATAGGTAAGCTCCACGTTTTGTCCTCTCCTAAGAACACCAACCATCCTACATGCAGAACTGGCACTGCGTTGGCCAAACGGAGAAATTCCTATCCCAAGATCATAGAGTGATCATCCAACGAAACAAATTTCAAGTCCATGTTGCCGTGCCACCTTCCAACTCGAATAGGTGCTATGCATATCTTCCCTATCACATCTCTTACCGCAGAGTTCACTGCCTTGAACTTTGCCTTGTGCTTTCCATGCTGCTATGAAGGGACCTCGTAGTCCTACTGCTCACCAAACTATGAGATGAACCAGTGTCAACCAATGCAGAAACCCTTAGGCCACTCACCATCATTTCCACGAAGTCCAAACCTTGTTGCACACCTTGCAACGCTGCGTTACGACCCCTGGCTGCTTCACTAAGGCAAGCTTCAATTGCCTTTACCGTCTCGGAAATCTCATTTGAAGGTACCTCTTCCAGCACTCTCATTGCTATTAACCTTGCCGTAGAATCCTCTCCCGCAATAGCCCTTGCCCTAAATGGACAATCTTTCACGTAGTGGTTCTCTGTGCAAACAAAACACGCAACGTTCTTCTTTTCTGATTTTTTTGTTTTCTCTTGTCTTGGCCCTCCCTGAGTGCCTTCTGACTTAGCTTTGTTCTTGTTCTTCCTTCAAGTTTCCTGCGACCACCATTCTTCTTGCTCCCTTTCACTTCAAAGCATTTCCTCAAGAACTCGTCCCACTTCTCGAATGCAACCTGCCGTCTCTTTCAACGTGACTGATACTTGTTCACATCCTACTGCAAATGTGTCACTTAAATTTGCAACCGAATCGTTGGTCTTCCCTTCGACCGAAACTCCTGTCATCTCTCTAAGCGGTTTCAACACTAGCAAGAATTTCTGCACAAGTGTCTCTTTCTTGCCGAAGTCTGCCATCTTGTCGACTCATTTCTGTTGATGTGGATCTGCAGAATTCCAACTACTACCAAACCCAACCTTAACGTCAAGCCGCCTACTTGTCTGCCAAACACTTTTCTAAGTGTTACAACTGTCACACTCCTGGAGCGCACAAATTTCCTTGGTTAATCTACCGAAACGGGCAATTGCCAAACGCACCACTTCTAAATCACCTGCGGAACGCACCCACCTTGGCGCACTTCCGTTTCTCTGAGCGCACTTCAAAATTTGGCGCTTTTCATTTTTCTGCCGAACCGCACCTCCTCATGCCGCTGCGACTGTCTGAGCGTGCACGCTTCCCTGAAGCGTATGTCTTTTCTAGAGTGCTCATTTTGAGCACGCAACTCTCTAGCTGTGGAGCGCTTTTCATCTGAGCATTCGGCTCCTCCTGTGGAGCACGCAACTTCCTACTATGAAGCGTGCGATTTTTGGGTGTGCGTCTTCTGTCTGGGGAGCACTCACCTACGGAGCGCCTGCTCCTGTGGTGCGACCGACTACAGAGCACCCAAGTTTTAGCGCGCTTCCAGCTACGGTGCGATTGTCAGTGCATCATGCTGTCTGTGGAACGTCCACACATGCGACGCGTTCTATCTGCGGTGCGCTCACTTCTACGGAGCGCCTATCTGGAGACGCGCTTGGATGCGAAGTGCACCCTGTCTACGGAGCGCCTGCCTTGCGGTGCGCTTCATCTACGAAGCACTCGTTCTGCAGAGCGCTTGTCCTACAGAACCCCCGCCTCCCTGCAGAGCATCCGTCTGCGGAGCGTTTGAACTGCAGATGCTCGTCCGAGCCTACAGAGCGCTTATGAAAGCTTCTTCGCTGCAACCACCTATCGAACGAACTCCTCCAAACCTTGGCTATGAGAAAAACTTCTCTGAGTCTTGGCTCTGATACCACCTGCTTTCCACGCAGTGGTGAAGAGCGAACCTTACTCTAGATCTTCTTTGATACCACCTATCATAGACACACTTTTGCATGCGCTCTTGACTCGCCAAAGGTGGTGTGCGGCACTGCCAAGAAGGCCGCTTGAGGGATTTCCCGCCCAATCGCCTAGCCTGTAGACTACGCCTTAAACTATGGAACTAGTTTTATCTTTTTAAACTTTAACTCTTCTACTATTTACATAGTCTCATTAGCCTTGCCGACACATTTAACACTTAGCCAAAAATAAGTAAAACGCAGCACTAAGCAAAAGCACACAGAGAATAAAGGTGGGTTTCCAAACCTGGCAAAGCCCTTTTAACTTGTATAAAAATGGAACAGTATTACATAAATGGAGTTTCCCAAGGCAGAGCTCCTGGTGCACGCCCAACCAGCTGCTACACCCAGAAAATACAAGAGATACAAAAATGTAAAAGACTGTCTCTTTGCCAAAGACGCCCAGCCCTCTCTACCTCTCCTCAGCGATACCACAGGCCTCTGTGTAGTTCTGTTCTTCTCCCTTTGAAGAGTAGTGACTTGATCACTCCTTGATTAAATGCTTCTTGGATGATTTTAAATGACCTACACTTCGTTTACTTATAGGCCTCTAGGTGTTTTGCCCAAGTCAACGTGCCTTCTTACTTACCACACAAGTCACCCCTTGTTGGTTCGCCAAGTCACCTTCAAAACACACTTTTCCCACTTAGCCATTTTGTTGATGCCACTGCACCAAGGTCCACTTTGACTTAGGCGTTCAAGGGTCCACTTGCCGAAGCCTCTAGAGTGTCATGCGTCCACTTTGCTGGTGAGTCGCGCGCCCCTTACTTCCGCTGAAGCGCCCATCTAACTGCCCACTGTTCGTCGCTAACCGTGTCGTGGTGCGCGTGCGCCCGTCGTCCAACTGCTGTCGTCTGCACGCCCGTCGGTTCACTTGCCGAAGCGCTCTTCTACCGGAGCGCCCAACTGTCCGCGCGTCTATCCGTCCGCATATCTGTTCGTCCACACACTAAGGCCGCGTGCCCACACCAAGGGTCGCACGCCCATTTTTCGAATGCCTTTACTAGCTTGCTCATCTATCCGCACGCTCAAGGGTCGCACGCCTCAAAGGGGCCGCGTGCCCATCACCATTGTCCTCGTCGCCATGGGGCGCCTGTGCTAAGTCACATGGGTGCTGACCTTGGGGCGCACCACATTCCCGACGCTCCGTGTCGGTGGTGAATGTGGGCGCTTGCTATCTTTGCCAAGCAGGAGCGCAACACCTTGCCGAACCATTATGTCCACGACACCTTGCCTAAGTGTGCCGCCACTTAGGTGTGCTAAAAAACGTGGCTGTGACACAAACCACCATAAAATTTCTACAAATAAGTTAAACATCACTGACAAATTTTACAAATAAATCTATAACTGGGCTGTTCTAGTACTCGTGTGACACGGGGTCCATTCCCGTTGGCTGCCACTATACCCCCAGGTGCGTCCACACAGCTCGTAAGCATGGGGCACGAATAAGTCGGGGTGAGATTTGAACTTGAGACCTCCTTTACAACATTCCTTCATTTACACGGGACTTGCCAGTCAGTCTACACCCCTGCGGGCATAAGTTAAGCCTATATTGAACAAAGGAATTTGGAAAATTAATTTACAAATAAGATAAATTTTAACTTATAGTGATTAAAATAATTTTTGGGTGTACTTAAGTTTGTAATTGAGATTTAGGAATTTGGAAAATTAATTTACAAATAAGTTAAATTTAAACCTATAGTAATTAGAATAATTTTTTGGTGTAATTAAGTTTATAAGTTTTTTTATTTGAGATTTAGGGTGGACTAAGATTAATGCTTTTTTATTTATGGATGAGACAAGTGTACTCTAAGATTGATTTTATGGTAGTTGTTCAAAACAAAATAAATAATTATAAAAATAAAAAGTATATAAAAAATAACTATATGATACATGGATAACACTCAATTCAAACAAGTGATTACAATTAAGCATAGAGAACAACTAACACAACTTGTTCATGACACTTAACTTGTTAGTAACACTCAACCTGTAACCTATCAATATTCACCACCCACAAATTAAGTAACTATACTAACTGAATTTTTTTTTAATATAAATTAAATTTTTATTTTAATTAACATAACCACTTAACTTTTACTCACATAACAGATTTTACTTTATCTTAAACATTTTGTATCCTCAATACTATTATTACCGATATAGATCCACATAAAGGGGATCTACCAACGGTCTAGAGGAATCAAATTTCTAGAGATGCAAGCCCTTTTTATAGAGTGGAGATGTCAAAGAAGTGTGTAATGGAATGTTTAAGGTTTTAATTTATCTCAGTTGTGTAATTATATATATATATAATTTGAGATCTGACATGTTATTTTTAATAATATTTTTTTTTATTTTATAAAGGACAAGTGTCAACTTTAGGATGTGCACTAAAGGAGTTACACATCTCTACCCTACTCGAAATATTTTCTTGCTTATTTGTCACCTTGCACTTCCTTTCCCATTTCAAACAAAATATTATTTTGGTATGCATTGAAGAGTTCTCAACTCATTGGTCAAGTTATTCTTGTCGTGAGAAAAAGTAAATAATCTTAAACAAAATTTGTGTATTGTTATATCTCCAGAGGTTGATTCATAATAGTTTATATTGTACTATTTCAGAAGTTCAAGATATCTCAACTCGTTTTCAATCTACCAACAATAAACAAACTCACCATTCAAGGATGAAATGAATTTATAACACAGTAGGCCTCTGTGTGCCCATTTTCTTGTGAACTTTAACCAAATTTTCCAGGAAGTAATCTTGTCATTTGACCCACTGAAATGTTATTCATTATATGCATTGCTATGTAATCTATGAAATGCAAGAATCAATTTTTTATTGAATGGATTATAGGTATATTGTGGCAAATACGATATCAGGTGTTTTTGTTTGAGTTTCCATATTTATCAACTTCCAAGGGAAAGTAACGATGCCACTAACTTTCATTTCATTTCATTAATGAGTTGAAGCATGACTTTTATTTAATTTTTTTTTTTAAATGGTGTTATTAATAATGATGAATAACTTCTTATGAAAAATTCATAAGAAAATTTTATAATTTATAAAAATGTAATTATTAATAATGATGCCTTAATGTATATTTTTCAATAACAATTTAAAAAAAACAATTAACAATAATTAAAAAACTTATATTATTTATATAAGTTTTGTAATTTTTTAAATAGTTGACATGTTAATTTCTATTATTATTTATTTATTTAATTTTTTAATTAACCTACCTATATCAAGTCACTATTAAAGAAAGAAACATCTCACCCATTTAAGCTATTAAAAAAACCACCAAACGTCTCAACACAATTGTTATTTTTCCTTGCAATATTGTTACATCACATATATACATTATAATATTGTTACGTCGCCAAATCTACAGTATTAATCTTCGCCAAATTTACCGTATTGATCTTCGCCGAAAAGCGTTAATTATGTTTAATATATTATAAAGGCTTGAAATGACACCTTAATTTTCGCTTGAAATGACACCTTTTTACCAGTGATTGATCTTTTGATGTCTGGCTGGGTTCCAGTTGGCAACGTGAGAAATACAACTGGAATTTGCACCTTGCTTAACGTACAGTCATGACGTCCTTGTGCTGACGTTCCTTCGATGACGGGGACTCCGGTGAAAAAAGCTGTTAAATCTTAGACTTGACAAGACCTCGGAACAATGCATTATGAAACAGAGTTCTGCGATTTCCTCTGAAATCAGTAGCATTGTTCATGGGACTCCATTATTTTGTTTTCAGAAATTGAAGCACGGCTGCCTTTTCTGGCCACTATTACGCTTTTCTAGATTACGTTGGGAATTGGGATTCGCGACCAGATTACCAAATTTTAGGGTAAAAATCTCAATACAATGTGATTAATAATCTAATGTAATCGTTTCTCTGCAGAGGATAATGGACTGATAACCTATGATTCCTGCGCAGATATAACGACAGATACTATGAATCTGCTGCCGGTTTCGAATACGCGTCCATCTCCCAGTACGCATGCTGCTGACAATGTACTCCTGCATTCGGAATCACTGCGATGGCAGGATATCATCAATCTCATTATGATAGAGGAGGAGCAAGAATTTACGGCACGCAATGATCCATCTGCTTCTGATAGGACGCTGTATCCTGAAACTAAAACCACAGTGAGAGAAGAAAGAAAGGATTCTGATCCTCATCCTCAGCGCAATGCGGAGAATCACAAAGCAAGGATTGATAAACAACAGAGTATCGATAAACCCTTAAGGTTTAGAGTTATGAATGGTCATTCCTCAGATCATGACATGGAAGTACCCCAAGGTAAAGAAAATACAGCTGATGGAAAGATTAATAAAAGAAAACTTGATCATTATGACGGTGGGATTGTTATCCAGACATATGTGCCAGATTCGGCGCATAAGGGACCTCTCAAGGTGAATGAATTAAACTTAAATATGAGGTTCTAAAGTTTTTTTTATGTCAATTGAACACTTTTGATTCGATCCAGCTATTAGTGTTTATTATCAGAATTCCAACTAATTGATTCAATTTTGATGATTTATTTGATAAATTCAAGACAAACGGCTCCAAATCTGTACGAAGTTCAAACACTTGCAAAGATCATGAAGAGAATTCGGACCCTAAATCAGATGTTTTAATGGGTGGGCATCATGAATTGCTGCCTAATGTCAACGAGGAACCAAAGGCTGAGTGTCAAAAGGATTATGTCTACGTGAGAGCAAAAAGAGGGCAGGCATCTGACAGCCATAGCCTGGCTGAAAGGGTAAACACCTGCATATAATAGTGATGATTTAAGTCATTTTTAATTTTTATATAATGTAAATTCATAAGCTTGTACATACTACACAGTGATTATTTAGTTTAAACTGAATTCATATAATAGATTGTTCCCATATATTGTAGCCACTAAAACCTCCATCAAATCCAGGTCAGAAGGGAGAAAATCAAAGATCGAATGAAAATCTTACAGGACCTTGTTCCAGGTTGCGGCAAGGTATATATTATCTGAGTAAGCTCGACTAGATGTTTTGCATCGTTTTTTCAATCATCTTCTCTTTTTTCTTTCTTTTAGAAATCATGATGGAATGGTTAAAATTACATGATTATGTAGGTAAGAGTTTTGATGTAGCTAAATCCATTTTTACAATAAAATTATTAGTAGCATACTCACATAGTTTGTGGTTGGATAATCTAGATAGAGATTAAATGGTTGAGAGATAGTTATGAAATGGAAAATAATTTTTTATTCCTCATATTCTTCTAGTTAAACTGTTCAACTGTGACTTATCCATGCTTAGCTACATGTTATCATAGACATTCTTGGTTATCCATTCATTAATTATGAGTTATCTCTTCATTGCTAACAGTTATCCATTCATCACTTAGCTACCAGTTATTTTTTATATTATTTTCTTTATAATTGTTTATTTTGAATTTTGAAAGAATGCCATAAAATCAATGTCGACAGTACACTTGTCTCCTCGTAGGTAGATGAAAAATCATAGGTTGTAGTCCACCCCAAATCTCAAATAAAAATGTCTTTCCACTTAAAAATACAATTTCAACGATTTAAACTTATAATTTTACAATTCCAACAATTAAAATTTGCAATTTCACAATTTCAACCATTAAAACTTATAATTTCACTATTTCTACAATTAAAACTTACAGTTTCACAGTTTCAACCATTAAAATGAAACTTATAATTTTACAATTTCAACCATTAAAACTTGAAAACTTGGAATTTCAACACTCATTCATAGTTTTTTTTGGGTGATTACAAAATGCAAAACTTCTAACGATTCGAGTTGAAGGTTTATAATATGATAATGGTTCATTGATTTGATAGTTTATTAAATATATTAATCTGGTTTGGGCCACTGAGTTGTATCTTTATGTGGTTTGTTAGAATTACCAGATTTCAAGCAAGGCCCTTGTGCTGGACGAAATCATCAACTATGTTCAATCCTTGCAGAGACAAGTGCAGGTCAGAAAAAAACCATATTAAAATGGGCCATATTAAACCGATATTTATAAGTGTGATTAAATTTAATTTATTTTCTTGATTATCTATTAATAACGTTTTTTACACAGATTCTTTCAATGACGCTCGCCTCTGCTCCTCTGCCTGATTTTGGATTTCAAACAAACGGCTACCCATCAACGGAGGTAACCCTTGTTTATCTGTAGTTTTCTACTTCACATTGTTTTGTTTTTGAAATCTGATGTCAGTCATCCAATGATGTCAAACATCCAATATTGCAGATCCAACAGTGGCAAAATATGACGTTAATTGAGGACATTCATAGACAGTAGCGACTTTGCCTCCGAAGCCATGCAATAAAAGCTGTCATGGAACCCTGGTATATCACATGTTACCGACATCTGCGCCCATCCAAGGATCAGTGGAGTGTTTACCCTCGAGGCAACCCCGTGAACCCCATATATCACATGTTATCGACATCCCTGCCAATCCAAAGGTTCAGTGCACTGTTTACCGCCCAGCCAGCACCGTGAACTGCCTCACTTGCAATACACTTCTGTCTGTCTCTGTGTCAGTTTCAGGACATAATTCAGGTTACCTGTACTGTTATTGTAACTAGCAACAACTATATTAAGTATATATTTGACATATTGATAATGTTTTTTTTCTAAAGAATGTGTTAAATATATGTTGTATTTCAAATGGGAAGTTTATTTTGCCGCTGATGTTTTGGGAGCAATGAAGGTCAGCTTCTCATGTTAAATATAGCTTCTCACGTTAAATATATCTAGACAAGTATATATTTGACATATTGATAATGTTTTTTTTCTAAAGAATGTGTTAAATATATGTTGTATTTCAAATGGAAAGTTTATTTTGCGGCTGGTGTTTTGGGAGCAATGAAGGTCAGCTTCTCACGTTAAATATAGCTTATCACGTTAAATATATCTAGACAAGTATATATTTGACATATTGATCTAATATTTTTTTTTAAAATAATGTGTTAAATATATGTTGTATTTCAAATTGAAAGTTTATTTTGCTGGTGCATGGTTTCAGACCAATGAAGGTCAACTTCTCACGTTAAGAGATGGTGTCATTGGAGTACAAGTACACATTTAGCTAATGGTTTATTATTACCAAGTGCCTCTAAATTTCAATTTAATTTAATAGTTGTATCACCATTGGAGTTAACCTAATAGTTAATCTAATAGTTATCCAATATAGCCCCTATTAGAGTTGAAATTAAGATAATAGTTGTAACTAATAGTTATCCAATATAAACTTGATTAGAGTTGAAATTAATCTAATAGTTGTAAAATCATTGGAATTAAGCTAATCGTTGTATGCAATAGTTAATTTAAAAGTTAATATATCAACGATTGTACTTCAAGCAAAAGTCTTGATTGCAGTTACCCATAGAATCAATCTCAATAGTACAAGTTTGTCATAGACGAAAAAAGCATAGGTGGTACTCCACCCCAAAATTCTAAGGTATATGTAGGCCTATCTGCTTAAAAATGTAGATGCCAATTTTAATGTTGGACATAATTAAGGTTGAATTGTTATTATAAAATAGTACATGTAAAAGATGTAATTGATGGAATGTCTTAAGCTACTAATTTTTTAATTAAGGTTACATTTACAAAATTATTTGATATAAAACCATATTGTCCCCCTAGGCCATACATTTTCAATTAAAACATGTGTTCAAAATGTTCACAACATATACATGCATAATCCTTTACAGCTCTTAACGCTGCCAAAGATGGAAAAATAAGCAATATATAGTCTCAGATAACTTGTATGAAAGGAAAAACTTGCAAGTATCATGTCTACATGTATGAACGGAAATATCCTAAAATAAAGATTTGATCCTTATAATGTCCTCGAAAAGAGGAAGCAAGAAGATATTCCATGGAGGCTTGCTAAGCTTCAAACGGTTGATTACTAGTTTGGAGTCACTAAAGATATGGATGTGTAGAATCCCAAGAGAGTGAGAAATAGACAAAAGAAGTTTAAAAGAAGCAAATTCAGCATAATTATTCATAACATCTCTGAGACCAACAATAAAATGAAGGGAGTGATTGACAACGAAATGTAAAATCCCACTAGCACCATCAGATTGTGGCTGACCTTGTGAGGCTCCATCCACAAAATCCCATGAGAAGGAGTCGTCAATAAGTGTTTTCCCGATGATCCAAGGAGGCCCGATAGAATTACATTGTGGAAAATATTTGAAGATGCCAAGACCTTTTCTAGCAGAAACCTGAGAAGGAATGAAAACATCATAAAAAAGCCTTATTCCGTGCGAGCCAATCTCCCAAAATGATGAAGATCGGGAGAGAAACATAATTACAAAAAGTATTGTTGTTTGGCCATGAGAGTCATGCTAGTTGAAAATCATTTCCACAACAATCAAAACATAAGCTAGTGAGGAGAGTGAGCTGACGCCACATTTCCAAGATATATGGCACTTGAGATAAACAAATGAGTGATATTTTTAGCAGTCGATACCCAGAGAGGGCATTTGTTGGTCCCTTTTTGAAATCTGTGTACTAGAAAATCCCAGATAGGTACCTTACCCTCAAGAGCAAGCCAAAAGAAAAACTTGTTCTTGTATGGGCAGTGAAGATGCCATATACTCTTGCACCACCATCGAAGAGGTGGAATGTTTTCTTCCTCTCTAAGAGCCATATATCCCATCTTGGGAGGATATAATCCACCTTTTGTGTTCTTTACCCAAATCATGGCATCTTCCTTGATGCTAAGATATACATTGTTGTCAATGAGAGTCCATATATATTTGTCCCATATAGGGCTCTCCTTGTCGTTTAAATCTAGATCGGCTGCAAAGAGCCATGATTGTTTAGGAGTGAATTGTTGTCAAGCTTATGGATCTATTCAATATGTATGAGGCAACGGTCATATAGGGAGAGGATCGTATCATCTGGAAATCGAACAAAATAAACACTGCAACCAATCCAGATACTTTTGTCGTTGCCACCTTTTAATGTTAACTAGTCACAAATAAGACCGAAGGAGGAGATGATCGCTTTCCATATATTGGATATGTTCTTCAGAGACTTATTCTTATACCAAATACATTCTTCAATGGTGGGCAAAGAGATATATTTTTGGTAAACAACCCTAACCTAGAGTCCCTTGCCTTTAAGAATTTGCAAGGTACATTTGACAACAAGTTCCTTGCAAAGCATGATAGATCTTTGATACCCGAGCCACCAAGATATTTGGGGAGGAAGATCCTATTCCAAGTGACCCATGGAAAAGTCGAATCTCATTCGTTACCACCCGAGAGGAATTTTTTGCAAAGCTTGTAGATCCTGTGTAATATACCTATAGGGACATATGATAATGAGATCCAAAAGACGAGGATGGATTCAAGCATTAGAGGAAATTTCAACTCAAAATGGGCCTTTCAACCCTAATTCAAATTCCATGTCATCATGTGTTAGCCAATAAAATGTCTTTAAATTTGAAATACTGTATAGGTCTTAAACAAAATTTTCATATAAATTTGGGGATAGGTATCATAAAAAAAACTACTTTTTTTGTTTGTATTTTTGACATATCTCCCTGTGTTTTTACTCAAATTTCGATCGGGAGNATAATTAAATTCCACATCCAACGAGTACCCACTCTGCATACTTTTGACAGACCCTGCTACCCCAAAAACGAGAAATACCTGCAAAAACGTGATGATGACATTATCATCACGTTTTTGCAGGTATTTCTCGTTTTTGGGGTAGCGAGGTCCGTCAAAAGTATGCAGAGTGGGTACTCTTTGGATGCAGACGAGCTCTCCCGATCGAAATTTGAGTAAAAACACAGGGAGATATGTCGAAAATACGAACAAAAAATAGTTTTTTTCTTTTTTTCCTCCAAAATTAATAAATATTATTTTAACTATTCTTTTATTATTTTCCTTAGGAGACCCATTTTGAGTTGAAATTTCCTCTAATGTATAGAGTTGATCACGAGAAATCCATTTATTGCACCAAATATTGAGTCCATGTTCAATGCGAACAGTCATCCAAGCCCAATGCTTGCAAGTGTAGTCTTTGGGTTTGATATGAAATCCCAAATATTTGAGGCCCCCGGAGATGTTAACAGTGGTATAGCCAAATTTTTGGAGTGACATAATTCCTCGGCAGGGGCCAAATTCATATATGATATGGAATATATCATGCCATTACAAATCATGTATGTGGCTAAGCAGAATAATCTCATAATCAATTTAAGTAATAGAGCATCCTTGCGAGATTCATCAGTAAAAAGCAACATGCCATCAACAAATAGTAGGTGAGAGAAATAAACATTACCTTCAAAATGGAAACCCTTGAAAACACCAGAGGAAGAAGCTTTGGAAACCATCTGACTGAGGCTATCCATAATTAATATGAATATAAGGGGATCAAGTGGGCATCCCAACCGTAAACCCTGTCCATGTCTAAAAAAGTTTGCTACAGAGCCATTAATGAGATTCGAGAAAGATACAGATTGAATGGTTTCTAAAATCCAATCTATCATGGACAATGCAAAACTAGTCTGTACACTTATATTAGTTTAATATAGGTCCAGTTAACACAGTTGTATTCCTTGGACAGATGGAATTTACTGAGGACTGCGAGAGATTTCCTAGATTTGGCAGAGTGTAGTATCTCTTGAGAAATGGCTATAGCATCATGTATTTGTCTTTTTGTGAGAAAATAAAACTATTCATCACTTATGAATTCAAATAAAATACCCTTGACCCTATTAGCAATTACCCTTGCAATAATCTTGTATACTACATTACATAGTGATATGGAGCAGAAGTCTTCAAGAGATGTAGCCCTATCCTTCTTTGGAATGAGTGCGATGAATGTGATATTGAAAGTGTCGGCAATCCTACCCCTAACTTTGGATCTCTCTGTAACAACCAATAGATCAACTTCCAATATGTCCATGAAACCTAGATAAAATTCTATGGGTAGGCCATTAGTATCTGGACTTTTGTCATCTTTCATAGAATGTTTGGCATTTTCAGTTCACCCAAAGTAACATGTTCTTGTAGAGAGTTGTTTTGTTCCTCAGTGGAAAATGAGGGGAAAAAAGAAATATGTTCCATCATGTCCCTAATGGGAACAAATTTTTCCTCTTTGAAAAACAATGGAAAGTGATTGGTATTGACAACAGCCAAGTCATCGTAACCAGAGACTAATTGACCATCACCTTTGTCTAGCTGCCAAATGGTGTTATTGGTAAGCCTTTTCTTGTAAAATTTGTGAAAATATTTGGTGTCACCGTCACCATGTTTGAGCCATATGGATCTACTCTTGAGCCTTATGGAAATCTCCTTTTCCTCAAGGATCTTCTTTCTTTTCCATTATAAATCCATGTAGTATGCCTTTTGTTCCAGATTGTGAAAAACTTGTGGGTAATTGATAGAAAATGTAGTCAGAATGTCTTCAATAATGGTAAGGTCAGCTTCCATAGATCTATGATGTTCGTGAGCCCAGTTCATGGATTCTTTCTTAACCTTGTTAATATTACTATAAAATTGTACAGCAGCAAAAGTGGAGTTACCGGGAACATGTGGAGCAAAAACGTTCCTGGTCATCTGAGAGTATGAATGGCATGTTGAAACCACACAACATTGGGTTTAAAAGGAGTTGGAGGTTTCCCTAGGATGGGACCAAATTCTATAAATAGGGGATGGTGATCAGATATACCATGCTCGCCAATCCATTGTTCGATGCATGGAGCAAACATAACAGATCTTTCATTGATAAGAAACCTGTTGAGCCATTTTTAAACAGTTTCTGGATCAGTTTGCTTGCTTCTCCAAGTGGGATTGAGCTCAATAAGGGGGATGTAAAAAATGCTTTCTACTTCAAGTCTCCTGAGAAAAAACTATGTTAGTGGATCTTTAATGGCATTATGTCCCCAGGTTTCGGCCTCCCCGAGTGAGAAGTTTAGGTCACCACCTAGAATGAATTTCTCTGATCTATGAAAACGAAAGCTAAATATTTTGTGTCAGTAGTTGCTGGAATTGGGGTCATAGATATTCAGCATCGTGAGTGATTACCCTAATTCTTGAGATAAGAGAACCGCTCTTAGTCCTGTGAAAATGAACCAAGAATTAGTGTAGAGTATAGATTTTATAGACCAACCCGTAGTGATGCCCCAAGAACGACCAATAGCTTCTGTACAAATGAACTCCCATACTGGTAACAGTAGTCTTAAGTCATTTAGAAAACAATCCCCATTGGACAGTGTTTCCTATAGCATTAAGATGTCAGGGTGATGAAGATAGAACATGCATTTAAGGGCATGTTTCTTCAAGGGTTTCCCAAGCCCTCTGCACTTGAAGGAAAGGATGAGCATTAAGTCCCATGTGACTTAAGGTCCCATGTTCTAAGTGCCCCTTTAATGGTGATTTGTTTGCTTGGGAAGATATCCCGAGAGGATTGATGTTTAGTCTTGTCCATAACCAAAGAATGCCCTCTGAGATGTGGCGAGGTATGAGAGGCCACCCCACATCCCAATCCCCTATTTGATGTGGACTTCGAGGAAGAAAGTGACCTAAGTTGATATCTTGGAGTGTCTGCTTGGGGGGATGTTTACAAGTCAAATCCGATGACCCTGTAGATTGCCCATCAATGGTATCTGCTAAGTGGGAATCGTTCCATTTTGAGATGGGGGAGGATATGTAGCCAATAACTACATAAACCAATCATTGGATGGGGGATATATGTAAGGTTTCAATGGCCACCTGCATGGGTCTCTTCACATCATTAGGGAAAAGGATGGCGGGAGTTAGTAGAATGTTCGTTGTGCAAGTGGGGGAGAGTGGGAATATGGGAACAAAGCAACAAGTGGATTTAACCATTACTGGTGTTAGGCTATGATTAGCCAGGCAATCTTTCTCTATTGGAACAATGTACTCGATAGGATTGTGCGAAATGATATCAATGGGGTCGTGTTTAAGCGATGAGAAAGCTTCTGACACTGTTGTATAACGAAGTAGGGAATCCTTGGCAAAAGCATTTCTGATCAGTTTTTAAGGTTCCCTCTTATTGGGAGGCTGGTAGATGTCATAGGTTTTGGAGGGTTAAAATATATGAGTGGATGAGGGAAATTTTTGCAACCTTTTTTCACTGAGTGAGCCTTTGTAAGAGGCATAACCACTTTTGGGGAGTCCATAATCTTTGTAAATGAACAAATAGACATGTGATTGTCAATCTGCATGGAAACATCTTTAACATCAAGTGTGTCTAGAGAGGTTTTTGAACTACCTGGAACCCCAACAGTACCAATACATTTTTGTTCTAGACACAGGGGCTTCACTTGTTGACCAATATCCTATCACGTTAGTTCATATTGTGGGTTTTGAAATTATTAAAAATTGAACCAATATATTGCAGGTATTGGGGGGATGAGGGGTTTAAGGTGGGGGTGGGTAGGGTGGTTTATAAGGATTGAGGTATAAAAAGGGGTGGGGAGGAGTTTTTAAGTATTGGGAGGGGGTTTCAACAAAAAGAGTTTGGGTCAATATCTTTAGAAATTAAGGGTATTCTTTAATATCCCACGATCGCACGTGCTATGTGAGATGTTCACTAAGTGAAGTCCCTGTGGTTCTAGAGGAGAGCCCTAGGCTGAAATGATGTCTACATCGTTTGCATGAGTAGTGCAGTTTGTAGCCATAGGGATCACTAACACACTATGACCCAAGTGTAAACTTGGAGCAGATGAGTCCACACTAGTGTTGGAATTTGGTTTTTATTATACCCATCAAAATATTTTTTTTTTAAGTTTTGGAATTTTTTATTTCCTGTCATGAAAAGTTTTGTTTGAAATTTTACCCTTCAGAAATGAAGGTTTGCAAAAAAATTTACCCTTCAATAATTAATTTTTGTTAAATTTTTTACAAAATAATATTTTTTTGTTGACATTTTTATATTAAAATAAAAAATGGTCATTATTAATATCTATCATGGTACATGTTCCTATTTATTTTATATACCATTTATGTACCGAATTAATATTATATCAAAATATAAGTTAAAAAGAATAAGGAGGGATGTACAAGCAAGGATGTACAAGAGCCCATGAATAATCAGCGATGAATAAGAAGGGATGTACAAAATCCCATGAAAGCAAAACCTCTAGGGAGACCACCCATATTCGAAAGAAATGTAAATAAACCCCCATCGCTCATGCAACGAGGGTAGAGTTGAGATATAAATAAACCTTTTTCAGATGATTTTGCATGGAAGGGGTGAATGATTTTGCATGGCATTCACAAGTTTTATGTTCTTTTCCAGAGGACAATATACTAGTTTGAGAATTTGGGATTGTTCAAACTTTAAGGCCTCAGTATGCCTCTTCAAGAAAATGTTAGTGTTGTTTTAAATATTGAAGATGGTTGAATTGAAAGCCATTTTGTTACTGAGCAAACATGTGGACCATACTTACCATGTGTTACATTTTCTCATAAGGTCGATTGTATCTCAAGTGTTGGATTTTTATATTCTCAGTAATATTGAATTTTTAAAGCAGAATAACCTAAAATGGCAAATTGAATTTTCCGGTATGTTTCTTTGAACTCAATAATCACTGAAAATGGTTTGACATGGAAATATTTTTCCCATTCGCAAGTACTTCCTTTCTTTCAAAGAGAAAAATATACTTGGGAATTACTAGTTTGAGGACCAACTCTTGTTCAAGGCCTCAGTATGGCTTTAGATAATATGGTTGATCAAGAAAACGTTAACGTTGTTATAAATATTGAAGAGGGATGAATAGAAAGCTATGTTTATATTGAGCAAACCTGTGGATCATTCTTACTATTTGTTACGTTTGCTCAGAAGGTGCGATTGTAGTTCAAGTGTGTTGATGTTTCTAGTTTAAATCTATATACATTATAGAAAATATACAGAAAATCATGGTATATTTTTAAACAAATCAATAGATTTTTAAACAAATATTTAAATCTAAACCAATAAAATTCTACAAGCAGTACCTTTGAATCTTGATAATGCTTTCCAAGACTGTGTGTCCACTATAAACTCTCCAACTCCAAGCTCTTCTAGACTGGAGGCTCCAACCTTCCAAGTTCCAACTTTCAACTTCCAACTCTCAAATCATTTAGTTCAGGTGCTAGCATTGAGCATTGGAATTTGTACTATGTAGATGCTAATTACAATAGTAAAAAAATCAATAAATAATAGAAAAATCATTGTTAAATGATACTTTTTGCTTTAAAAAAAAATCAAGAAAGCTTACAAAATAGAAAAGCATGGATGATGGAAATAATACTAACTTAATATTTTTCATTTTAGTGAAATTATGGTTGGAATTTGGAAAGTATAATTTTATATAATAATAAGATAAAAGTATTGATATTACCAATTTAATAGTAGTAATTTATAAAGATATTTTAGTAAAGTTTGTTGCCCTTCAAAAATAAGTTTAAATGATAAATTTACCCTTTAGAAAAAATGTCCTACTAAAATTTTAAACCGTATTTGACGGTCAAAATGTCCCATGACAGTCATTTTCCTCGTCAAATTCCAACACTGGTCCACACTAGATAAGAACACCTGATCCATCAGTTCATGTGATACCCGCTCTTTCAGAAGATCAACACCGGAGTTCTGCAAAAAATGTCTGACAAATGGGAGGCTGCATTGGTTGACCACATGACCATATTTGTGGCATATGTTACATCTAAACATAATGTCGATGTAGTCCAGGATTTGCTTGTGAGAATATGAACCCTTAGAGATAATCATTTCATCCCATAGCCCATCGCGAAGGTTTATTTCTACAAGGATTTGAGCTACAGTTATCTTGCCAGATTGTCCGAAGGAAAAGTCTTCTTTAAGGAATGTGCTGATAGCAAGACCAATTAGTTCAAAGATATCCTCATACCATAATTTAGGTGGGAGCCCAAGGAGCTTGACTCATATGGGTTGACATGTCATGTTTTCTTTTCCAGCATCAAAGGATCGACATCACCGATTGATAGTTATAGTCGAGATTCCCAATATCCAAACCCCACCAAGAATAAACCTAGAGTCCACTAAATTATGAAGGATAATGGTAAACCATCCTTTAGAGAGAGAGTAACATTCAGGGGTATACCCAAGTAATGGGAACCATAATTCTTTATCCCATGCGCAAAAATGTTCAACATAAATCCCCCGACCATCGAAACAACTAACCAACAAAATTTCCGAGAGAGGGATGGCGTTCGCCATTTGCAAGTCTTCACCCAGGGCTAGGTTAAGAGGCCAACTCTTCCTTTTCACACATTTCTTTTTGAAAATATTAGACAAACCCACTTGTTCAACCAAGAGGTCAGATAGATGACCACGTTCCTACCTATGGCCAGCCACCAGATATGATGAGGGCAATGACGCTTCATGAGCAAAGTCTTTAGATGACTCAAAATTAGCAGTAGCAGTGGAACTATATATAATTGTGCCAAATTTGTCTCTTTTCAGGGGCCTGATGCCCATGTGACAAAGGTTAGATGTAGGGTTCATAGGCGTTTTCATTCTCGAGGATTCACCAATAACTCCCTAACAAACCTGTCTTTCTTCTTACCCATATTTCACTTATATAATGTACTAGGTGGGACAGTGATATGTCTAGCATGCACCTATATACTCCAAAATATGTACAGTAAGAAAAATACCACAAAATATTTACCCAAGAGCCCAACAACCCTAGTCAGGTTTCAAGGCCCACCAACACAACATCAAGTGTAGCCTACATATAAATACGAGTGATAATCTCTACAAAATATGCCATAATCTCAAGAAAATCTGTGGTTCCTAACCCTAAGACAAGCATGCCCTAATTTATATGAACCATACACAGAGTTGAAAGCTTCATGGACACATGCTAAAAGCCAAGATTCGACCCTCTCCATTCGGCTCATAAGGTACAAAAGAAGTATTGATTGAATGTCACAAGGTACTAAAACTTTAGTTAAAATTTAACAGTAATTTTGAACTTTTGCTACGCGACATTTTCGCTCTATTCAAGATCTTAACGGGTTGGTTGCTGTCATGTTCGGGGAGTATGGTCAAACTCGTAAGTGCGGTATGTTATTGAGGCTCTAGGTTCCGGTAAAATAAATCGTGTTAATGTAAATGCAAGTTTTCCTATTTTCTTTGTATTGAAATTACCACGTAAGTTCTTATTGAGGGTGTTCACACTTTTCCACTTTATTTTCGTTGTCTTATTCTGTAACAATATATTATAAATCATGGTGCATATTCTTATTTGTTAAGAACTTTTTTCGCATTGACTTGACTCAGATATAAGGATTTAATATTATAATATAAATAACTTTTTAATCATAATTTACATACTCTTCCAATGTACTTTATATTTGATGACATGACTACGATTTAAATAGATATTTTTTCTTATATTCAATATTATAGTATAAATAATTTCCTAGTGAGAATTTTAATACTCTTCCGAGTACTTTATATTATTACGTAATATTATATTATAAATCATGGTGCATATTCTCATTTCCGAAGAACTTTTTTCAATTGACATGATGATAGATTTTTTATTTATAATATTAATGTATAAATAATTGTGCATATTCTGATTTATCAAAGAAGTCTTTCTTACATTGAATTGATTTTTATTTAAAGAGATTTGTTTTTGCTGGCTAGATTTGTTGTTTTATCCTCTAATATTTGTTTAATAATATTATATTACAAATGAGGGTGTATATTTTATTATTATTATTTTAATGGATGTAATTGCTTTGAACAGTTTTTCTTTACTTTAATTATATTTATTATTTTATAATGTAATATATAATAAAATTTTGTACATATTTTTGTGAATGGAGAATTATTGTATATATTGACATGCTACTTTTATTATTGTAAAAATTTAAATAAAAGAAATAAACTATACAAATAGTATATGGATTTCATTACGTAATATAAAAATAGAGCATAAGAGTTTATATTTTATTATGTAATATAAAAATAGATTATAACGGTTTATATTATTGTGTACGAAGAATTTTTTTATATAAAAATCTATTTTTATCAAAATACAAATGAGAAAAAATATATATATATAAATGGTAAATAAAGTTTATTATTTATATATATCATAAGTAATTATAATTTGTATTTTATTTTTATTCGTGTAAAAGTTTAAAGTTTGTTATGTAATATATATTATAAATCATTATTTAAATTTTATTTTTATTAATGCAAAAAATCAAATAAATAAATATATGTATGTATGTATGTATGTATGTATGTAGTATGTATGTATGTATCATACTCTATATTTACCTAGATAGGCCTTCAACTTTTATATTTTGGGTTTTATTGAGGAGATTAACAAGATTAACACTTCGGATTCATTTCATGGTAGTCTCATATTGTTATGCTTAAATACATATTGAGTAAGATTTAAATGGGCTTAGTTAAATGATTATTTGGAAATTGTTCATTCATCCATGAGGTGTTGTTTTTGGCCAATGTTTTTCAACCAATTTTAATGTAATCCTAGTTAATAGATTGGGTTTGCAACATAATTTTTTCTTAAAATACAAGACTTTGGGAGGCTATGTAATACCTAAATATTGTATTGTGAAAAATTACATTAATTGGGCGGAGATGCACATTCTATATTGGTCCCCTTGATAAAAATAACATAAATATCAAAACATAATAAAAATATGTAGGATAAGCGAATTCATTTTTGAGTATATATATACCAAAATAAACCAAAAATTTACCAAATAAATCAAAGAATATATCGTAAATAAACAATCAAAATATGTAGGCTTGATAAGTGAATTAATTTTTGAGTATATATATACCAAAATAAACCAAACATTTATCAAATTAATCAAAGAAATAGATGGTAAATAGTTTATTTATTTACCAAGCTCATGGTCAATAAATAAACAAATAGAAATGAGAAAGGAGACATTATGACACACAAACTAAAATCTATTATAATAAAACTATATTTTACAATACATGGAGACTCCAATATATAGAGTCGAGAGATGACTAACAGATGCTAAATATAACTTACAGAGGTTAAGATAATATCTCAACCATACACCAAACTAGGCTACAATCTCTCATCTATGAACAACTCACAACAAGATAAACATTAACTCTAACATCCTCCCTTAATGTTTATCTTGAATTTATTTGCAGAGTAGTCTTGATCTTCATGCGGCTTTCATCACTTTGAACTTCTTTTGTACCTTTCTGTTGATGTCCATATAAAAATAAACCATCTACCGAAGTACATGTGTCCTCAGGCGTTGTACCCGCCAGTTCTCTAGGAATCCTTTCCATCTACATGGTTCATCAATGTGAAACATAACTGGTCCTTCATACGATGAGAATATTTCATCTCAGCTTTCCCTTCAACTTCACATCAATCTAGAGCTTGATCCACATCCACTTTGTGTATAAGAGGGAAAAAACCGTGCGATTTCGCACCACATGTATGCCTGGACATCTAAACATGCATTACAACAAAAACCAGGGAAATCAGCTTATAAATGGCTAAGATTTACAACTTAGACCAACAATTATTTAGGGGTGTCGGGTACAACCGAACATGCACCCGTGCATTACATAATGATATTTTAGGTACAATATGCATTTTTAAATGCTTTTTTAGGAAACCAATTACATATGATCTCAACATTTAACCAAGACTCATATAACCTGTAATATCCCTCTTTTCCTACCCCTAAATAATTTGCAAATTTGATATATTAATTGTACTTCTTTTTCTGGTGAAGAGCTCAAGGCCAAGGCCCCACTAGAAAAACCTTGTAACTTATAAGAGTTAATTCCCTGAGTTATAGGCTTAGGAGACTTAAGATATTGACGCAACTTAACAATGGGCAATTGAAAACACTAGGGCATAAAACAAATGTTTAGGGAGCCATAACTATTTCCTTGATACCATAGTACTACATAAGCATCTTGGTTATGGCAGTGCTAGGGGTAAGGATCGGGCTCTGCCGTCACCGTAAATTATCCCCCACTAAGATTCAATATCCTAGTTAATTTAATGTTCATATGATTAATCCTACTTAAAAGAGGAACAACCGAGGGTTTAATCTGTTAAAGGGCTATGTGTTGTAGTCACCTTAAATTAGTGAAGAAGGTTTCATGATATACTTATATCAACATACCTCGATTAATGTTTAAATGATGATATACAAGTTACCTCGACTAACATATGCTGACATATATTATCAAACATTATACCTTTATAAGGGAACTCTTATCAACAAATACAATGGTTAGGATATGCAATACCTATCAATCTAGGGTGTTAAATAGTGGCAATGCATGCTAATCTCGATATGAGCGGATCCCGTTACTCTAAGCAATAATTTTTACTCACTAGCATAACCAAGTAAGTTATAGATCAAGGGCCAAACCTACGAGCTAGTGATCACCGGGATTCGAGAAGTCTAAAATAAATACAGGAGCTAATTTTCTTTTACTATGAAAGAGTGTTCAAGCCTAAAGAGAATTGTTTGTATCCTTGTATTAAGAAAGAAGGGGGATTTAAAGATACTATCTTTTAAAAAGTGATGGAATTTTCTAAGAACAAGGGACACGATTTTTTGACTACTGATTGTTTTTTTCTTGTACTGAATAAGTGAAAGTTTCTAAAATTGATTGATTCCTCTACGTCAACTGTTGCCTGATTTTTTAGCTTGCCCTAGAAGGGTGTCATTTTCGGAAATAAACATGGGGGTTTGTTGGCCATTTCTCTTAGATAAGACGAAAAGGGATCTTCCTTTAAGAAGAGCCGAATGGAGGGAATAAAGGGAGATAATTATTTCTTTCCTTTGTGAGAAGAGGGAATAAAGGGAGATAATTATTTATTTCCTTCATGGAAGAGAGAATATAGGGAGATACTTATTTCATTTCCTCGTAGGGGAATATTTTGGGGATAATTTAAACTCACTTGGGGAGAAGTCGAGGGGGGGGGGGGGCAGTAGAGAGAACCTTGTCTTCTCCTCATGTGCGAGGGATATGCAATTGGGGAAGTGAGAGCTGAATCTACTCGGATCGTGGTTGATGGCCGAATACTCTTCGGGGTCTGCGTCGAATTATATGTATATGCGTTAAAGAATACAACTTTGGCTATGCATTTCACTCACTGCGTCTTAAAACCTAGATATGGAGGATAGGCTTTGTTTCCTTGCAATCTGTGTTGTAAAGCCCTGTGATTTGTGTGGTATGTAAACTCTTAAACCTGTGATTCCAAGTTATGCAATATGGATTTCAGTTTCTGTGTTTTGATTGGTATACCAAGGCAGCGATAATTCTGGCCTGATGGAAGTGGATCTGGTTGAAATCCATAGATCCACTGTCCGTGATTACTTATACATTTTTTTTCAAAGAATAGATCCCAGATATGCATAGTAAATATTGGAATCGTTTGCGTAGGTAGGATCTGAATCTATAGATCCATTATTGTTCATTCCTATGTGTTTTGATAGAGCATCTACATTCTTGAATAGACACATCAGTGAAGGTTTGCTATGTTTTTCAATGTCTGATTTTTCCTATGATTTTAATATTTTTGGTATTGGGTTTTGATCCAATGTTTACATTAGATTAGACGTCTGCATTTTGATTTTTGTTAAGTAATCATCCATCTTTGCATCATGTACATCTATTTTCACATTTAGATACAATGTCTCTTGCTTCTCCGAGAAGGAGTTTATCCTTGGACCCCAACAGAAATGCAATATTGATGCCATTAATGCTCTAAACAATATTAATCATTAAACTAAATATAAATTGCATAATATTAAGAACCGTTATTAATATGTAGAGTCTGGCAGTATTGGCCCTTCGTTGCACTAAAGTCACAAGTGACTCCTCTATGAATTTCTAGATTTGATAAATGTATGACTCGTTATGAAACGTTTCAAAACTGAATAAGTATAGAACAAATATTGTCCAAACATTCGGGCCCTTCTTGCATGCAGAGAGCCATGTGGATTATTCATTGCTATGTGGAATATTCATTACTATGTAAATGTGGAACCAGAGCTGTTAAATTGTGGTCGCCATCATGAAAACTCTCTACAGGTACTGCTTTACACCCCTTTTCCTCCTTCAGAGATCGACTGCACGCCCTGCTCTCTATAGAGGTCTTTGTTTGCCGAAGGTCAATTTTCTAAGATTGTAGTATGATTTCAACAATCAAAAGAATCAGTATTCAACGCTTTTCACTTTAGATCTCGTTACCAGTACAGAAACTATTGGCGTTCATCTGAATTTGAGAATTTATTATATATGTGTATTCCTAAGATGTGATTCCCTTCTGCCTGTGTCTGAATGCCGATTGTATACATATGTCCATAGTGGGGCCTCTCTTTTTTGATATTTTTCCAAGGGTATAGACCGTGATCCCTATGTGCATACACTTAATTCTTATAAGCGAATATAAAGAGAATTAGATCATATTATGGGGGTATAAATTTGCATATTCATAAGTGTAAATTTTGCACCTACGTGCGTTATGTATATCCGAGTCTACTGAAAAACAAGTGGGCGTCATACAACTTAGATTATAGCCGATCGTGATAAGAAACCCTGTATACTTCTGTTTATAAAGTCTGCCTTGTCGTGTCAATGGCAATGACTTCAACTGTAGCTGTTGGGATATGTTAGGCATGTTTTATGGATCCTTCCTAGCTGTACTCGGGGTATCTTCCTAGCCTCATTTTACATAAGTTAGCAATATAGGTGTTAAAAAATGACTATATTGATTCAATCAGAATTAAGGTAAGCCGATGTTTCCTGGTAAATTAGTTTGGACATATATTCTACTCATGTAATTGTATGGACCCAATGAATGCGATTGGGTATGTCTAGCTTTGGGTTGGGGTTGCTAATGATCTTATGGATTTGGGTTAAATCCTAACTTGCTTTAAAGATGTTCTCTAATAAAAATAGGATTATAGAAATAATAATAGTATTTCAAAGATAGAAGCACTCTATGAGGAGTAGCCTATGAGATGTAATAGGAAGAATGTATGGAAACATAGTTGTTGTAGAATGTAACTTTTAATAAAATAAATTTCATAGGATGTGACCATTTGGTGGACATAACCCATGGATTGGGTGAACCATGCATATTGATGTATCGTTCTCATGTGCTCTTGATGTGTTTGTTATGTTATGTTCACTACATGTCTTTTATATGTTCAAGTCTCCTTAGAATGATGATGTAAATAGTGGAATGGTTTCTTATGAGCATTCCAAATGCAAAGGAAGCCTATTTTAATGTTTATGATATGTAGATAGTCTAATAATGTGAAGATCTGTTTATTTCGATGATTTTAATATATGCTAGACAACTTGTGTATGTGGAGTAAAAGCTAGTATTATTTCTAAGGTCCCTTCCTAACATGTTAAGTATTATATTAATCTTAGTCTTAGGAAGGATTGCAATGAATGAATCTTATGCCATTGGTTCATGATTTTTAGATGGCTGACAAACAAATGTTTTAGGGGGTTTATTACCATTCAGAAATTTTCCAAGATGGTTGTCCAAAAGTGGAAGAAATTTTTTAGTTGTAATTGTTTTGCTGATATGGGTATGTGACAAATGGTATAAGAGAGCCTAGAGTGACATCACTCGGGCCTATTTGGGTTCAACATGTAGTTAGGAAGCATAAATATGGATAGTTCTAACCAATCGAATGTTTTGTTTGTGGATGCATGACAATGATGAATGAGGGGGATAAGTGTCCGAGTGGACCTCCAAAGATCGAAGGATGTAACAAAGAAGATAAGAGAAATAATATGGAAAAAGGTATGACAAAAGTTGTAAGTAAGTCTTTCGTCCTGTTGTAAGGATTACGTTTACGTTTACACATTCAAAATGGTATATTGGACTATAACTTTTATTTCTGATACATTAAGGAAGAAGTATAGTCATTTCTTGAAATTGCTTGTAGTGGAATGTTCATATATGTATATAGAATTGTGGGACTCATACTGACGAAAAGCTTTAAAATATAAGGCAACATACATATGTGTAATAAACTACGGGCACCTCAGATAGTAAAAGGCATGAGTTGTTAGTAACAAATGTTAAATGAAGACATAAATAGTGATAATGGAAGTTATGTGTTTACTATGCTACTATGCTTGATGAAGAGAATTGATGTCCTAAATTTTTGCAAAAAGGCCAAAACCGTAGGTAATGGGTAGTGTAGAAATTTCCGCCTCCTAAGGGAAAATTTGAAAACACCAATCATGCGTAGAGAAGGTTGTAGGCATAAAAATGTTAGGCCTATCTTAAGGCTTGGTAGAAACTAATTATTGATTGATCAATGTAAGGTGAAGAACAAATTTCTTACACACATAATGTAATTTAAAGAGAGTTCTAAGTTAAAAGCTAACTTTAAGCCAAACCTGATGTGAAATTGTTACCCGCAGAAGTGGAGTGGGTAACCTAGCAAAACAATAACTCCTTAGAGTATCGATGTACTCCATGAAGTGTGTGAAAACAAAAGTGTATAAAATTGGGCATATTAAGTAAGGTGTCGATATGTACTCTTCAGGATTTTATGCTTTTGTTAAAGGGTGAGCTAGATTAACACCTTAGAAAAACTCGTAAGTAAGTAACGAGATGTGAATCGAAATACATCTCCTCATGATTAGACACTATTGACTATTTTAAAACATGTTGTTTACAATTGTGTTGCACCAACATCGAAATTCTTGTGAAAAGAATGGGTTGATTTAGGGGAAATAGTATTCAGAAACCTACTGTTACCTTTAACGAGTTTATCCATTATTGTTCTTGTAAATATATATATATATATATATATATATATATATATATATATATCCTACCTGTGTTTACTTAGTTGGATTCAAAAGAGGTTGTTTGCTTGAAATAGACGAGCCCTATTGACAAGTATATTGTTCCTCTAAAAGGCACTCATAGGCAAATAAGATTATGATTACTGGGGATTTCTATGTCTCTAGCTTACATTCATAAATTTTGTGTAGAAATGGAAGGTTCTTTCACTCAAAATATAGGTGAGTAAAGATGTTCAATTGCCATTTGTAATGATAAGAGAATGAACATTCCAGGTACTAACATGTCTTATAATGTTATAAATTGCTATTAAACGTCATATAGTGTTATGTGCTAACTTTGCAGGTTTACGCCAAGAGCACTACCAATCGAAATGGATTGTTAGTCACAAAAAATTGCTGGCTTGGAAAATGGGGTTAATCCACTCAGGAATGAGTGTTGTTTTCTCCTTTTGATAATTGACAGATTTTAAGGCTTTTACAAACCAAGGTTTAATTTTTGGATTATGTCATTATGAACTAATATTGTAGGGGGTTACCATGACTATGAATGTTGTCATGACCAACATGGATTATAAATTCACTTGTGAGCTCAATTGCTCAAACATGGGTAAGGGGTTATTTGATGGTTACAGATTGTATGAATCACGAATGATAGTAGCAGTACAATTAATTTCAACTTAAGAAATGATGATTAAAGTGATGAAAATTATTGTTATCAGTAGATGAAGAGTAGATTTCAACTAACTATGAAGTTGCTTCTCGGAACGGGGCAATGCCAGTGAAATCACATAAGCACCAAAGTCTGTGTGTTACAAACAGTCAAAAGTTGCAATTAACATTAAAAATGAACAAGGAAAACATATGCTATGGGAGCACAATGGTGTTAGGCAAGTGATTGCTGTGTGAGCACATTGATGTTAGGCAAATGAAGTGGCAGGAAGATTGACGATCTAACTCTACTCTGATTTTCCTGGACTCAAGCTAGATGCTGGGTGGAAGAGTAATTCTTGGACTCAAGCGAGGAGGATTGAGGGGAATCGTGAAATAGTTTATGATGTCAGTGGCAAGACCTAGGAAAAAGCTCAACATCTGGAAGAAAGGACGCTGTTTGATGTCATTGAGGAGAAAATTTTTGACTAGCAGTCAAAAGGGAGAGTAACCTCAGATATAGCCGTAAGTCCACACAGGAATTTGTAAAAGAGCTCCAGGGAGAGTTTTGATGATCAACAAAAAGTGTTGAGATGTCCCACCTCCACGATATAACGAACAAAAAATGTGTTAATGAGTTTCCAAGTAATTAGACTGTGCATGTATTTATGTGTGAATATGACGTAAAACCAGAGTAGGTAATTTTCCCTCAAAGGAGAGAGGGGATGAGGAATTTTAAAGATGCACATTGAAATTTAGGTGAAATAGATGATATTAACATGTGAATGAAAGAAGGTTTACCTCAGGTTGAGGACTAGTTAAGTATCCAAATATTGGAGATAAGGATGAGTAAATATGGCTCATTTATGAATCAATCAAATTACTATGTATTATGATGATAAAAATACAAATAAATACTAGAAGACAATTCCATAAATTGGAATTGTGGTTTTGTAAAAGGAACCATTGTTTATGTTTTAAGATTTTGACATGTTTTAACTAAATAAACTCAGGTAGACCTAATCTTGCTACAGGAAACTGCATGTTTTGAACAATAGCGACTTGCGAAAAGCATGAAAGATCTAAGGAGATCAGAACAAAATAAGATGAAGCAAGAAAGGATGACTCAAGAGAAGAAGGAAATTTGAGGAAAAGCAAGAACACCAAGGACGGTGCTATCTTTAAGGGGGAAGGGATGTAATATCCCTCTTTTCCTACCCCTAATTAATTTGCAACTTTGATATATTAATTGTACTTTTTTTTTTTCTGGTGAAGAGCTCAAGGCCAAGGCCCCACCAGAAAAACCTTGTAACTTATAAGAGTTAATTCCCTAAGTTATAGGCTTAGGAGACTTAAGATATTGACGCTACTTAATAATGGGAAATTGAAAACACCAGGGTAGAAAACAAATGTTTAGGGAGCCATAATTATTTCCTTGATACCGTAGTACTACATAAGAATCTTGGTTATGGCAGTGCTAGGGGTAAGGATCGGGCTCTGTCGTCACCCTAAATAATCCCCCACTAATATTCAATAGCCTAGTTAATTTACTGTTCATATGATTAATCCTTGATAGAGAAGATTACCTTAGTCATGACATAAAAGAGGAACAACCAAGGGTTTAATATGTTAAAGGGATATGTGTTGTAGTCACCTTAAATTAGTGATGAAGGTTTCATGATATGCTTATATCAACATGCCTCGATTAATGTTTAAATGATGATATACAAGTTACCTTGACTAACATATGCTGACATATATTATCAAACATTATACCTTGATAAGGGAACTCTTATCAACAAATGCAATCGTTAGGATACTCAATACCTATCAATCTACGGTGTTAAATAGTGGCAATGCATGCTAATCTCAATATGAGCGGATCCCATTACTGTAAGCAATAATTTTTACTCACTAGCATAACCAAGTAAGTTATAGATCAACTCCAAACCTATGAGCTAGTGATCATTGGGATTCGAGAAGTCTAAAATAAATACAGGAGCTAATTTTCTTTTACTATGAAAGAGTGTTCAAGCCTAAAGAGAATTTTCTGTATCCTTGTATTAAGAAAGAAGGGGGATTTAAAGATAATATCTTTTAAAAATCCATGAAATTTTCTTAGAACAAGGGACACGATTTGTTGACTACTTATTGTTTTATTCTCGTACTGAATAAGTGAAAGTTTCTAAAATGGATTGATTCCTCTACATCAACCGTTGCCTGATTTTTTAGCTTGCCCTAGAAGGGTGTCATTTTGGGAAGTAAACATGGGGGTTTGTTGGCCATTTGTCTTAGATAAGACGAAAAAGGATCTTCCTTTAAGAAGAGCCGAATGGAGGGAATAAAGGGATATAATTATTGCTTTCCTTTGTGAGAAGAGGGAATAAAGGGAGATAATTATTTATTTCGTTCGTGGAAGAGAGAATATAGGGAGATACTTATTTCATTTCCTCATAGGGGAATATTTTGGGGCTAATTTAAACTCACTTGGGGAACAACCGAGGGGGGGGCAGTAGAGAGAACCTTGTCTTCTCCTCATGCGTGAGGGATATGTGATTGGGTAAGCGAGAGCTGGATCTAATCAGATCATGGTTAATGGACGAATACTCTTAGGGGTCTACATCGAATTATATGTATATGCATTAAAGAATACAGCTTTGGCTATGTATTTCACTCAGTGCGTCTTAAAACCTAGATCTAGAGGATAGGTGTTGTTTCCCTACAATCTACGTTGTAAAGCCCTGTGATTTGTCTGGTATGTAAACTCTTAAACCTGTGATTCGAAGTTATGCAATATGGATTTCAGTTTCTGTGTTTTGATTGATATACCAAGGCAGTGACAATTCTGGCATGGTGGAAGCGAATCCAGTCGAAATCCATAGATCCACTGTCCACAATTACTTATACTTTTTTTTCAAAGAATAGATCCTAGATATGCATAGTAAATATTGGAATCATTTGCGTAGGTAGGATCTGAATCTATAGATCCATTATTTGTCATTCCCATGTGTTTTGATAAAGCATCTAAATTCTTGAATAGACACATCAGTGAAGGTTTGCTATGGTTTTCAATGTCTGATTTTTCCTACGATTTTAATGTTTCTGGTATCGGGTTTTGATCTGATGTTTACATTGGATCAGACGTCTACATTTGGATTTTTGTTGAGAAAGCATCCATCTTTGCATCATGGACATCTATTTTCACATTTAGATACAATGTCTCTTGCTTCTCCGAGAAGGAGTTTATCCTTGGACCCCAACATAAACGCAATATTGATGCCATTAATGCTCTAAAACAGTATTAATCATTAAATTGAATATAAATTGCATGATATTAAGAACCATTATTAATATGTAGAGTCTGGCAGTATTGGCCCTTCGTTGCACTAAAGTCACAAGTGACTCCTCTATGAATTTCTAGATTTGATAAACGTATGACTGGTTTTGAAACGTATTAAAATTGAATAAGTATAGAACAAATTTTGTCCAAACATTTGGGCCCTTCGTGCATGTAGAGAGCCATGTTGATTATTCATTGCTATGTGGATTATTCATTCCTATGTAAATGTGGAACCCAAGCCGTTAAATTGTGGTCGCCATCATGAAAACTCTCTATAGGTACTGCTTTATACCCCTTTTCCTTCTTCAGAGATCGATTGCACGCCCTGCTCTCTGTAGAGGTCNCCCCAAGCCGTTAAATTGTGGTCGCCATCATGAAAACTCTCTATAGGTACTGCTTTATACCCCTTTTCCTTCTTCAGAGATCGATTGCACGCCCTGCTCTCTGTAGAGGTCTTTGTTTGCCGAAGGTCAAGTTCTTTATGAGATTGTAGTATGATTTCAACAATCAAATGAATCAATATTCAATGCTTTTCACTTTAGATATTGTTACCAGTATGAAAACTATTGGGGTTCATATGAATTTGAGAATTTATTATATATGTGTATTCCTAAGTTGTGATTCCCTTCTGCCTACATCTGAAGGAGGATCGTATCCATATGTCCATAGTGGGGCCTCTCTTTTCTCATATTTTTCCAAGGGTATAGACCATGATCCCTATGTGCATACACTTAATTCTTATAAGCGAATATAAAGAGAATTAGATCGTATTATGGGGGTATAAATTTACACATTCATAAGTGTAAATTTTGCACCTACGTGTGTTCTGTAGATCTGAGTCTACTGAAAAATAGGTGGGCATCATACAACTTAGATTATAGCCGGTCGTGACAAGAAACCCTGTATACTTCTATTTATAAATTCTGCCTTGCCGTGTCAATGACAATGACTTCGACCTTAGCTATTGGGCTATGCTAGTTATGTTTTATGGATCCTTCCTAGTTGTACTCGGGGTATGTTCCTAGGGTCATTTTACATAAGTTAGCAATATAGGTGTTCAAAAATGACTATATTGATTCAATCGAAATTCAGGTAAGCCGATGTTTCCTGGTAAATTAGTTTGGACATATATTCTACTCATGTAATTGTATGGACCCAATGGATGTGATTGGGTATGTCTAGCTTTGGGTTGGGGTCGGTAATGATCTTATGGATTCGGGTTAAATCCTAACTTGCTTTAGAGATTTTCTCTAAATGAAATTGGAGTATAGAAATAATAATAGTATTTCAAAGATAGAAGCACTCTATGAGGAGTAGCATATGAGATGTAATAGGAAGAATGTATGGCAACATAGTTGTTGCGGAATGTAACTTTTAATAAAATAAATGTCACAGGATGTGACCGTTTCGTGGACGTAACCCATGGATTGGGTCAACCACGTATATCGATGTATCGTTCTCATGTTCTGTTGATGTGTTTGTTATGTTATGTTCACTATATGTCTTTTATATGTTCAAGTCTCCTTAGAATGATGATGTAAATAGTGGAATGGTTTCTTATGAGCATTACAAATACAAAGGAAGCCTATTTTAATGTTTATGATATGTAGACGGTCTAATAATGTGAAGATCTGTTTATTTCGATGATTTTAATATATGCTAGACAACTTGTGTATGTGGAGTAAAAGCTAATATTATTTCTAAGGTCCATTCCTAACATGTTAAGTATTATATTAATCTTAGTCTTAGGAAGGATTGCAATGAATGACTCTTATGCCATTGATTCATGATTTTTAGATGGTTGACAAACAAATGTTTTAGGGAGTATATTACCATTCAGAAACTTTCCAAGATGGTTGTCCAAAAGTGGAAGAAATTTTTTAGTTGTAATTGTTTTGCTGATATGGGTATGTGACATAACCCTTTGAGAACATTAAGGGAAATTCACACAACTTGAGAGGAAAAAAAAACATAAAATAAAACAAATATCAGTAGCAATACCAAATTAAGATTAACGCATTAATCCAATCATTACGTTCTCCATGTAGTCATTCTAGATAATAAGTACGATGGCTCTCTTTCAGCAACTGAGGCGCAGGAAAATTAGATTTCTAAACAGTGACTCGCCAGTATGTGCACGCTGCTATATGTGTCGGCTCAATTGGACTGTAAAATAAACGAAAAAGAAGATAAGGATAGCAGGGACAATAATTTTTTGCGCAATGAGTGATTCTCCACACTCGCAGTCCTTCATGATGAATGCTCGTTGGTTCACAAACTAGCTTTCGCGAAAGTGTGCAGAGCAACTCCTTATCCGTAGTGATTTTTCCTGCTAACAAATTTTACCTGGCGATCTCCAGCAGTGTTCTCTCTTCATGGTGATTGGAAAGATGAATGGAAGCTCTGATCTCTCTTGGGTGGCGTTCTCTAGCATGGCCCCAACAATCTTCAAATATCTGTGATCTCCACAAAGAATTCAGTTGAGCCAAAACCCAAAAAATAAAACATTAGCGCGTCCTCTTTGATCACAACGGAATGGGAAAATTCATCTATACCTCCCCAGATTTTAACTTCGGCTTATCCATGACAGACAAGAAACAGATCTTCCTTCAGCCAGGATATCTTTTCTTCTTAATGTGACAGCAATTTTTGAATATGCTCTCCATGCAGGCCTAGGAAATATTCTCTGCGATCTCTGGTTCACAAAACAAATTTGATATGCTATAGGTGGATCCCTTTTCGACATTCTTTAACAGTAGATAGAAGATATAACAAGCATAGATTCCATAGCTTCTAAGTCTCCTGCCACTCTTCCACAAGATAACAATGTCTCTTTGTGAGGGATTTTACTCCTCTGTTGCAGCAACAAATAGTTCTTTCAATCAATAGTCTCCAACCAAGATGCAACATTCAATGCAAACTGCAGGGTGATGCTCTCTCTTATAATCCTGAGCACTCAGGTGAGGGAGTCATGCTCAACCTAGATTTGATACCATGTAAGGTTTGTCATTAGATCAAAACCTGTAGATGTTGATGAACATTTGAAACCCAGCACAAGGCCCTATCGTCACGAAATTCTCAGAGGTGCGGCCGTTATACCATAAGGAGGTTGTACTGATACTACAACACCTCGCCTCCGATGTAGCTCGGGGAAATTGAACCTGAGAGCTATGCTCTGATACCAAAATAGAAATGAGAAATGAGACATTATGACACACAAACTAAAATTTATTATAATAAAACTATATTTTACAATACATGGAGACTCCAATATATAGAGTCGAGAGATGACTAACACATGCTAAATATAGCTCATAGAGGTTGAGATAATATCTCAACCATACACCAAACTAGGATATAATATCTCATCTATCAAGAACTCACAACAATATAAACATTAACTCTAACATAAACTTCATTCAAAGTTATGTTTAAAGTCCACACTTCCCATAGATCTACCCTTCTATGAATTAAGAGATATGATCAATAAGATTTATTAAAAAAAAGAAATAGATTGTAAATAAATTATCTATGGCTTAAATATCCAAATATCCAAATTGTATGCTAGTGCATGGAAGGAAAATACAATGCCTACTCTAGAGATTACATGATCACTCTAATTTCCAACAAATAGACTCAGTGTGCAGGTGTATCTAATAGAAAAGATGGAAAAGCTAAAGGAGAAAGATTAAGATCACTTACTCTGTAATATATATGTTATTTGATATCTTTATTATTTCACTTTATTATTTTACACCTTCTTAATGACTAAATATTCATTTTGTGTTATCATTCAATTTCTTATTGACATTGATATATGCTTAAATATCCAAATATACAAAATCTATGCCAATAATTTAAATATATAAAAAAATGATAGGCTTGATAAAAATAAAATAAATATCAAAACTTAATAAGAATATGTCGGCTTGATAATCCAATTATTTTTTGAATATACACACACACACACACACACACACACACACCAAAATAAACAAAAAATATATCAAATTAATCAAAGAAATAGATTGTAAATAAATAATAAAAATATGTCGGCTTGATAAGGAAATTAATTTTTGAGTATATATATATACCAAAATAAACCAAACATTTATCAAATTAATCAAAGAAATAGATAGTAAATAGTTTAGTTATTTACCAAGCGCTTGATAAATAAATAAACTTGATTCAAACATTTGCACATAGGTGGAAGCTTCCATGAATTAAGAGATATAATTAATATAATTTATTAAAAAAGATACAATAGCTACTATACATATTACATGATCAGTCTAAGTGCCAACAAATAGAAAATTATGCAAGTGTATCTAATAGAAAAGCCGAAGAAGAAAGATTAAGATCACTTACTCTATAATATATATGTTATTTGATATCTTTATCATTTCACTTCATTATTATACAACTTCTTAAAGACTAAACATAATTTCTATGTTATCATTCAACTTCTTATTGACATGGATAAAAATTTGCATTGTATGCAAATTTTTTGAATATACCAAAATGTATGCCAATTATTTGAATATACCAAAAAATTGCTAGACTTGATAAAAATAAAATAAATATCAAAACATAATAAAATATGTCGGCTTGATAAGCCAATTAATGTTTTAGTATATCTATACCAAAATAAACCAAACATTATCAAATTAATCAAACAAATAGATCATAAATAAATAATAAAAATATGAATTAATTTTTGAGTATATATATATATATATATATATATATATATATATATACCAAAATAAACCAAACATGTATCAAAATAATCAAAGAAATAGATTGTAAATAGTTTATATATTTTTGAAAGGCTTGAAAAATAAATAAACTTGATTCGAACATATGTTTAAATTCCCCACACTAGGCATAGGTCTACCCTTCCATGAATTAAGAGATATGATTAATATAATTTATTTAAAAAAAGAGATGGATCGAAAACTATCTACAACTTAAATATCAAAATATCCTGTAACATCCCTATATTACGAAAAAAAATATTATTTACTATATGTAACTCTATAATTTCCTAGGATGGTAAATCCATGAGATGCTATACTTCACGCTTTTTCTGTTTTGGCAAAAATTAACAAAAAGACATAAGTTAAACTGCAAGACTCAAATGACTATGTTTGGTGTTTTTCACCGGCATGTCTCTTTTTAGGACAATATGTCGATACATCGTCATGTATTCTAGCCGATACTATCTTGTTGCTATAACTACTTTTAATTCTCTGTTGGTTGCAAAGTCGTAAAACTTGTTTTCATTTTTCCAGTTTTGGTCCTACCTATGAGCTAGGAAAGAAAAGGTCATAAGTCTTACTTATCATTTTAAGGCTAAAGCAAGAACCTTCATTTTTCTTTGTGCAGGTGAATGAGATCAAGATTCAAGTTTCTTGCTTAAAGAAAAATCCTAACTTTACAAGACATCAATCATCCCTAGAAAAAGATGGGACACCAAGGGTTTGAAATAAACCTATAAATAAGTTCTAAATCAAAATTCATACTATTCCCCCCCCCATACTATATGTTATGTTATGAATAAAATATACCATCGTGAGGAAATTATGCAAAACTACCTAGACTTTTTAACTAACACGATGGTTGACTTAAAATTGAAAAAAATAAAGGTTGAAAAGATGTGCATAGGACACGAAATGAATGGGTTCACATGCAGGCCATGTGGAGGCCTTGAATACTCCAGTTGGTGGCCATTGTGCATGGTGTAAAACCCTAAGGGTTTAATGCATCTCGTTAATTGTGCTTGTCTTTTTGATGAAGTTCTTCTTGGAGTTCATTGTTTTCCCTTCGACACACCTTGTCTCTGGATGTTCGACCTGGTAGCTTCTCTGTTAAAAAACAAAGGTGGAGGATCCGAGGATCTCAGCCCTCGACGCCTTTTAAATCTGTCCAAGAATGAACAGTTCATTGGTGAGGTTCGATATCCTTGTTACGGTGACGTCTGTCTTGCTTTGGTTATGGTTCTCAAAGCAGATATAAGGTAAACTCTTTCTATTAAGTTTACATAATGTTTTTCTTTTGTTTATAGAACAATTTATAAGCCATTGTTTTGGCTCCCGATTTCATATGTGCAGGAGGAATCCTAGAATGGTTCTTTGAAACAACTTGATTGGTCACAGGCACTAACAAGGTTGTGGTTCAGGTAAGACTTGTACCTCATCCTCCATGGATCTGTGGTTTGACCTGAATTTTTATTACATGGTCTAGATTCCCATATTTGTGTTGGATTTTGGTGAAAGTAATGAGTCCCTTTGGTAGCCATGAGGTATTTTTATAATTAAAAATTGTAATGTTAAACCCTACGATTGTGAAATTGAGGTGACTATATAGATGAACGAAATAATGCAGGGTTATTGATTTTGTTTAAAACTGTAAGAACATCCCTACGACTATCTCTGTAAGATTTGACCATGTGAGGGCTTTTGTGATGTATAAACACATTTGTAATTTGATTTTACAGTTTCGTCGTTTTGTAAAACTGTAATGTGGTAGTGAGGCCTTTATCCTATTGCAATCGATTTTGAGATAGGCCATAGAGCCACTGTCAGAAGATATTGTTCTTTACCACTTTATGGAAAAGGTTTGAAAAAAAAATGAAAGTAGCTCATGAGTCCTTTACTATTGCAATCTTGAATACTATATTTTCTTTTCAATGTTGTTTACTTTAATGTAATAGTTAGTAGGTCATAAATCCATGAATAAACTTTGTAACATACACGTTAAAGATTCTAGGATGTGAGGTCTCTATTTTGATATTGGGAGAATCATTTGGGCCGTGAGGCCACTGTCAATTCGTCTTTAAATTTTTAAAGGGTAAAACTATTGTATTTCTAAGTGATTAAGCCCTAAGGATGTTGTGTCTTTATTTTGTAAGTTAAAAACATTACAAATTTCAATACCAATTCGGCTTACATCCTATAACAAGCGTTGCGGTCTGTCGATAATCTCTATTTGTTATTCAATATTAATGGTTTTTTTGTAAAAGACTGGGCCATATCACCCTTATAAAGAAATTCTTATGAAAGAATCCTTAACCAAAATCGATTTGTAACCTAGCTTAGTTATTATTTTAATTTGAAGTTTTGTTTATCCTACTGTATCTAGGGTTTTAATTATGAGGCCAGAACTAAGCCCTAGTTTGGAAAAGAAACATATATAAATGTATATACAATATACTATGTAAGGATCTGGGACTAAACATCGTGGTTTTAAACTAATGGTTTCAGTTAGATGTTTTTATGTTTATTTTGATAAGACTTTCTTATGAGCATATACGTATATACTATGTATATCCTCTATTACAGATTCAAACCCTTGATATGTTTTAGAATGAGCAATGTGTAGTTTAATTAAAGAAACTATATAATTAGCTTACGAAACTATCTAAGAGTTTTATCCTTATTATGATTTATCAATTTTATGTATATTTACTTATAAATCTATGTAATTAGATGTATATATTATAATAATATATATAATAGGTTTTTATACGGTTTTCACTAGTCTTTACCAAATATAGATGTTATTTTCTTTTAAAACCTGGACTAACAGAGAATTACCACTAATACTATCAATAAAGTGGCTTAAGAAAACTGAGATCAAAGAACTATAGTTAAAATACCAAGAGAAGGAAAAAACATCGTTTAAGCTAAGACTAACCTAACATAAAAACTTAGATTTGTAAACTTTAAATCTTTACTTTGAGTAAATTAATTTCAGGTTTCTTCTCTTAGAACATTAAAGACTAATTTCCAGTAACTTTGTAGCTGATAACCCATCTGTAAATAATTTTTAGATAGAAAGTACAAATCATAGATAATAAACTATCAATTTAATTTTTGCAGCTACTCGTCATACTTCTAAAAATACAGACGTAGAAATAAACTTCATATAATTAACAACAATTAGAACCTGGATAATGTGCAGAAGGGGACAAACACCCAAAGGAGACTGTTCCACCCAACTTTCACGTCCCCAACCCTCTAACCAATGAAGAGGACGCAACTGATCTTGCTAATAACCCGGGCAATATTAAGCCCCATGAACATAAGATAAAATATAAAATGCATTGGAAATAAAACATACATAGATGCATAATGCAATATATAGTGGAAGCAATTACATTCATCCAATACATTCAACATGTTCATAACAATTCATAAACAAATACCATTGCATATAGGTATAAAATAGACAAGAGAATACTTATCTTGAAATGATCTTGTCTTACAACTAGCTATGTCACTACAACGTTCCACCCAACCATAGGCCAGCGTGCTCATCAATCTCTCAGCAACACTGCCACCTTCGAGGTGGGCATGATTCCACAAGGATCTAGGGAACAACATGAATAGGCTCACATATAGCCCAACTCATACATCCACAGTTAAGCCAACACACCTGTTGGGTTTCACAGACTGCCAAGGCAACATAACAATAACATGAGGGTTCCTTGGACTTACTTAGCCAAGCGAACACAGTCTAAGGTACAACAAAACTCAACCAAGCTAGCATAGTGGGTTTATCAGGCTATAATTCAGCTAACAAGAAATACACCATTGGGTTAATCAGAATAAACAACCAAGCCAACACTCACATAAAGGATCATCCAAGAAACACAAGCTCAAACACGACAAGACACAGTAAAGCCAACAGATGGGTTTATCAGGCTATCCCCCAAGCCATCCTTCAAGTTGGGTTTGTCAGGCTTCTAAGGAAGTGGACATGAGGAACTGCTAAGCTGGTAAGCTCATCCACAAAGCTAAGGAAACCTATACAAGACCTATCTGACATGGAAACCCCATGGTCTACACACCCAACACAAGGAAGTGCCCCCTTCTCTACTCCACAGTCCCTCGGGTTACCCATTCCCTTCCAGTTCTCTTCAATATGTGTAGAGCAAGTTCACCAACCACTCTTATCTTATTGTGAGGTTCCACCCCAGGTTTATCAAGCACATTCTATGTCTATTCCACTTCTAGTCTTGTACACAGTTTAGGACAAAACAACAAAATATGCATAGCAAGACACATAGATCCGGGTTGAGGAAAACAAGATGGGAAACAAGAAAAATTACCATGATGGTTGCAAACAGACCCCTAACAACAATTCGATTCCATGGATGTTTTGGACCTAACGTGGCCAAAAGAGACTCAGCACAACCAAGAAAACATGGCTTTGTTCTCCCACTCGCTTGGGCAAAATGAACCAATGAAGTCCCACTGCAAAACATATAAAAAATCCCTAGTAGAGATCCCAACCATTGGATAATCACAAGAAACTTCCTAGCCTGGGGAAAATAATAGAAACACCGCCTGGGGAAAACAACATAGACACTTCCCAATAGAGGTCCTAACCACTGAATTCCTTTCAACCCACTTCCCTAGGCATGGGAAGAACAAAGGAACTGCAAATAATGAATGGGAAACACCCTGCAGCTCCAAAGACACAAGATATAGAAGTGTGTGGATGCCTCCAGGCATCACACACACACAACAACAAAACATGAAATGGGAAAAAAACTGAGCCCGTGAGCTACCCCTGCTTGAGGAGAAAAACGGCTGCATGAGGAAGAAACTACCTCGTCTCTGCATGAGGAATACTAATCGCCTCCATCATGTGAGGGAAAAAATGACTGAACCCCCCTGTTGGGAATGCGTGTGTTAAAGAGCTGGAAACCCCTGCCAGAATTGACACTTCCCATGCATACGTTTCCACAAGGCGTTAACTTCCCAACTAACTCCCTTAGATGACTGGGCATAAAAGATAAAAGGGTATTTAACCATTTCATGGGTTTTCCCCTTTAGACAAGACTTTCCCCCCATAGGCTCAAGGGTTTAAATAAATCCCCCTCCCTATTCTTTGTGAAACCATGACCCCATCTCTTTAATGTTGCGGTGTGTAGCTAGTCATTGTATTTTATTAATGTAGCATTTTACATGGTGTCTTAAAGACATTGTGCATGGATAGCACATAAACCATCGACATCGATTTTAATCGCCGATACATAAGACACTAAATCCATGGTGGGGCCTTTACATTGAGCTCCACACCATGATATAATACAATATTTAATACAATATTTACATCATATGCAATTTAATACCATGGGGTCAAAACTAGGGTGTTACAACAACCTTCTCCTGAAGCAGCCAAGATTATTTGCTTAGGAACCCCAAGCCTATTCACTGAACCACTAAGATGAAGATCACTGGATAATAGCCCACACAACAACTTGCGTTAACTTAGTACTCAAAAACAGACTTAAGTCAACAATTCCCCTTTAGCTATCCCCTCATCAAATTCCTTGTGTGCTTGGCTTTTCAGTTTGCAGCAATCACAAGGTTCATTCACTTGGAAACAGAATGAGTGGTGAGCCTCCTGGTCAATTTGATGGTATTTATAAGATTGCTTAAGTATTTGGGTCAGTTTTGGAATTAAATGAGCCACCAACTCAATTTCCCCTCTTAGGGAACATGACCACAATTTTAGGGATTATGCTTCCTGCAACCACTAGAAAGTGAAATGCTAGTGCTGCCACTTGTCAACCAGCCTTCTATAACTGCTCATTCCTCCTAGTGGGTCAGTGAACACTCATTCAACAATCTCCCTTAGATAGGTGTCTCTTCCCTTTAATTACTAAAATAAATAATTCTTCAATTACAGTCATCCTTGACCAACTTGGTCATAGAAAACTTTAAAATAAATTTAACATAATATTTTCTGAAATAAAAAAGTAAAGATATTTATTTTTCAGTTCTAGGTGTGTTACAAACAACCTCCCTTAAGATCAACATTGTCCTTTATGTTGCTTAATTTTCTTCTGAGTCTTCTTGGAATATATATGGATATGCCACCCACATATCGCTCTCCAATTCCCATGTTTCTTCATTTGGACTGAGGTGTTTCCATTGCACCTTTACCTGTCCAATGGTGTGATTTCAGAGAAAATTTTTCCTGTTATCGCGAAAACAGTCTGGTTCGACCTGAAAATCTCCTTTAGGTTCTACTTGAATCACATTCCAGTCGATCACATGAGTAGCATCGTGTACATACTTTTTCAATATAGAAATATGAAAGAAATTATGTATTTTAAGATTAGGTGGCAAAGCTAACTGATATACCATCGGCCCCACTCTTGCCAATATTTTGAACGGTCCACAATACCTGAGTGCTAATTTAGCACATCTCCCTAGTTTTAAGGAGCTATTTATGGGTTTTACCTTAATAAATACATGCTCACCTACTCAGAATTCTTTCGGAGTTCTTTTAAGGTCGGCATGACTCTTTTGTTTGTCTTGAGAAGTTTTCAAATTGTTTTGTACCTATTTCACTGTTAGTTCCAGTTATTTTAACAAGTTTTTTGGGAATACATCAATGTTCCCTCATCGATGGATTCTCTCAAGTGTTCAACCTCAACACATTTATTCACACTTGTTAGTTTGCACTCTAGTACCTTGATTCCCATTTTCATTATCGGTGGGTGATCTCGCGTCTGTTAACGGTATACATCAATGACCGGTAATCAGACGATGGACTACTATGTTCGAACTTGACACCTTTAATCACATAGTAGGACATGTACTTGTAGAGTTTGTGTAGAAGACCTTCCAGATTGGTGGCATCTCTTATATGCTACCTCCTTGATCATGCCAGTGTTCATGAGATTTCAGCTCTCGTGACTTGATTCCAGTATATGTGAGACATTTCCAGCCATTATGGAGATCTTGATCCGTTATATATCTTCAACCTTCATGGAGATCATGATCCTTTGTATATATTCATCATGGAGATTCTGATCTATTTATATTGTACGTGGCGATGACCACATATGTCATATTGTATCATGCCCATTCATGGCCATTGTACTCTTATGTATCCAGGACTGCTATATCTATTTGCAGTTATGTACAGAGTTGTATCAGTGTATAGTGCTGATTGGATGGCTGGTTCTTCCACTGGGTTCTTCATCACTTCAATTTTGGGATGGACTTATAATGTATTTCATCCATTGTATGACCCCTCTGACCTCACACATTAGGGGGCATCTGTTATAGTTGATTTTACCACACATGGTGAATCACACTGTTATGGCCATACCTGTCCCTCTGCAGACTCTTTAGACCCCATGGACCATTTTTGTACCTTTTATGTTTCCAATATCATCCCTAAAAAAATGCAAAAATTGCCATACGCGACTTTTAATCCCTTTCTCGCGTATATACATGGATTTGACCCCTAAAACCGTGTACATTGGGATGTGTGTGAAAGGCCAAATTCTTTTGGAGTTTTCCTTGATGTGGATTTGACTCACTTGTCTTCTGGCCTTCCATATGCCTTGAGATCGCTTGGATTCGACCTTTCATTACCCCATTGAAGAGCTATATAATGAACCCTTTGGATACATTGAAGGCATGAGGAATCGAGAGCAAGAGAATTATAGTCCATTGTTGTCGGAGCTTATACTTGAGTCTGCATCCCTTTGTCCCTTGGAGCACTATTGTGTTCTTCTCAAGCTTGCCTTTTGCTTGTGAGCTTTCTATTGAGATATGGAGGATTGAAGTGGTGGAGGCCTAAGTGGGGGACTCAATTTCTCCGATTTGCAGACATGCCAATAGAGGTTGTATCTATTGTAATCTTTGTTTTATATTAATAGAAATATCTTTTCCTATCCAATAATGTGTATTTGAATGAATATTTGATCCATGGATGATTTCAAATGCTTATATGTTATTGATTATATATGCTAGAGTAGAGCTAACACAATTATATATACTATGCTTGTCTTGTTTATTGAATGTTGAGGAAGCAATTTATCAATTCAAGCGAGAGTTGGAAAGCTCAACGAGGATCTACATCAATCGTCTGGAATAAGGTACGAATCGAGATCCTTTAGTGTTAGATATTTGATTTCTCTTGCATATAGGAAAGGATTGATTTCTGGAGTCAGGCTGTCTGTTGTGGTACCCCAATCCATAAGAATTTCTCTCCGTAACAGTCCACAATACCTGGGTGCTAATTTAGCACATCTCCCTAGTTTAAAGGATCTATTTATGGGTTTTACCTTAACAAATACATGCTCACCTACTCGAAATTCTTTCGGAGTTCTTTTAAGGTCGGCATGACTCTTTTGTCTATCCTGAGAAGTTTTCAAATTGTTTTGTACCTATTCACTATTAGTTCTAGTTATTTTAACAAGTCAGTTCCCAACATCAATCTGTCAACTGGGCTACTCCAGGTAAAAGGAGTATTACATTTCCTACCATATAATATTTCAAAAGGACTAAGTTTAGATAAAGCTTGATAATGCTTATTATACACAAATTCAACTAAGTGCAAATAATCTTCCCACTTCTTGGGATTGTCTCTAACATACATTCATAACATGTATTCTAATACTTGATTGACTCTTTCTATTAGTCAATCCATTGGTAGAATAAGCAGTATTGAAATTCGATTTTGTCTCTAGTCATTTAAACAAAGCTTTCCAAAAATTACCAGTAAACTTAGGATCCTTGTCAGAAATGATTACCTTCAGAATCCCATGTAACTAAAAGGTTTCTTTCATGAAGATGCTAGAAATATTAGCATCTTTATGAGTCATTTTAATAGGTATAAAGTGGTCTTCCTTGTTTAGTTTTTCCACAACTACCATTATTGAATCATTTTGTTTCTGATTTTTAGGCAAACCAGTTATAAAATCAAGACTGATGACTTCCCATTTCCAATTTGAAATTGGTAATGGTTATAAAAGACCTGCTGGGCATTGATGTTCAACTTTAACTTGCTGACATTCTATACACCTAGCTATAAATTCAACAACTTCGTTCTTCATATTAGGCCATAAATACTCATTTCTCAACATTGCTATCATTTTTTGATACCCCGGATGTCCGGAATAAGGAATTTTCTATACTTCATTCAAAATCTACAGTTTAACTTATGGTATGTTAGGCACATAATTTTTTTTTTATACAACATTAATCCTTTTTCATTTAAACTGTAGTATGTACTTATATTTTCAGATACATTCGGAGTTACTTTTTCTCTTAAACTTTGGTATTCTGTGTCCAGTTTTATTCTTTCTTCCAATCATGGTCCTCTAATTCGATTTTATAACTGCTAATGGCAACTATAAAACTTGTTATTGCATTTCTCCTTAAGGCATTAGCCACTTTATTTTCCTTTCCTTTAATGTGTTTGATGTCAAAATCATATTCCTTAAGGAAATCTAACCATATAGCTTGCCTTGTGTTTAGATTTTGTTGATCAAACAAATATTTTAAGCTTATGTTATCAGACATTAGCAAAAATCATTTACCTATTAGATGATGGCGCCACATTTTTAAAGCATGGATTATGGCAGCCAGTTCTAAGTCATAAGTTGCATAATTATTTTCGCATATTTTTAACTTTCTCGATTCATAAGCAATTACCTAACCTTCTTGTGTCAATACTCCACCCAAACCTTCATTGAATGCATCAGTGCATAGATTGAAATCTTTGTCTAGATCTTCTATTTTTAAAATGGGTGCAGTGGTTAATAGTTCTTTTAATTTATTAAAACTTTCTTTGCATTTTTTATTTCAGACAAATCTTTTTCCCTTTTTCTGTAATGATGTTATAGGATTTGCAATTTTCAAAAATCCTTCTATAAATTTCATGTAATAACCTATTATTCCCATAAATGATCGTACATCAGTTATGTCCTTGGGAATGGGCCAATCAATTATTGCTTTTATCTTATCTGGGTCTACCGATATTCCTTCTTCGGATATCATGTGCCCTAGATATTGTATCTTATCTTTATTAAATTCACATTTACTAAACTTAGAATACAGTTTATGTTCTCTTAAAACTTGTAGTATTATCTGCAAGTGTTCGTCATGTTTTTCTTTCTTTTTAGAATAAATTAACATGTCATCTATAAAGATGACTAAACATTTATCTAATTATTTTATTAGGAAATTGTTCATTAAGCACATAAAGGTTGCTGGAGCGTTTGTTATCCCAAAGGGAATAACTAAAAAATCATAGTGCCCATATCTAGTTCTGAAAGCAGTCTTAAAAATATCTTCGTCTTTAATTCTGACTTGATGATATCCAGATCTGAAGTCTATTTTTGAAAATATCGCCACTCCGCGTATATGAACAAATATATCATCGATGCGGGGTAGAGGATAGCTATTTTAAATTGTCATTTTATTTAGTTGACGGTAGTTGATACATAGATGTAATGTGCTGTCTTTCTTCGTAAAAAATAAGACAGGTTCTCCCCTCGGGGATACGCTTTGTCTTACATAATTTTTGTCTATTAGTTCTTGGAATTCTAATTTTAATTTGTTCAGTTCTAAAATGTTTATTCAATAAGGAGCATTTGAATTAGGTACAACTCTTGTTACTAATTCGATCGTAAAATCTAGATCTCTCCTTGGAGGTAATCCGGGAATTTCTTTCGGGAAAACATCCAAGAAATCATGTTGGATTGGAATATCATCGATTTTTAGCTTATCTTCTTTATCAAGTTTTTTGTTATTTATTATATGTACAGCAAATACTTTACAACATTTTCTTATAGCCTTTTTCATCTGTAAGGATGATATTTGACTAACAAAAATTTTCCTTGGTATTCCTGTAACTGTAATCGTTTCTTCTTTATTATTTAAATAAGTAAATATTTTCTAGAAACATTTTAAAATTACTTGATTTTTCTCCATCCAATCCATACCTATTAGGACATCATAAGATCCTAACAGTAACACATTTAAATTGACTTGATTTTTAAACTAACTCATAAACAAATCATAGTTTTCAACATAATTAACCACTTTCCTTTTAGTTCCTATAGCTAACTGGACCAGCCAAAAATTTTCAAATTTTTTCAAAGATAAAATTCATTTTTTCACTATGCTAGGTGACACATAACTTAAACTAGCACTTGGATCATTCAGAATCGAAACAGACCAGTTTTGTATCATACCTTGCACTTCCACCATGGAATTCTAATGATCAGCCTGTCGATTCTCCAAGGATGCATTTATTTTGGGCATTTCATTTGCTACATCTCCAATTGTTTCCTCTTCCTGAATGGTATGCATGTTGCTAAAGTTTTCTTTCCTGTTCGGACAATACTTGGCATAATGCGGTCCTTGAAATTCTTGACACTTTATAGGTTCCTTATGTTCATTATTTTTAACAAAATTGTTAGGAATATCCCTTCCTTTTGGTGCTGTAGTATTTTGATGTGTTTTATTTTTAAAATATGCTCCTTGATAATTATTCTTGGAGAAATTTTGAAAATTATTTCCAAAACTTTTATTATAATTAAACCCTTTTCTCTTATGGTCAAAGTTACCTATTCTAAGATTTATCTCTTTTTACTCTGTTCATAACAGAAATAAGCTTTTCTCATTTCCTCTTCAAGGGTTTTGTGGTTATCAAACTTAATTATGACCTTGAAGCTAGTGGGTAGACAACTTAAAAATCTTTGTATTGTAGGCTTTTCATCAATTATATATGCTACATATCTTAACAGACTTAGAAATTTACTATTTAACTCTTTCATTGACATTGAACCCAATTTAGTTCATAAAATTCTTTAGCTCTTTCCTCGTAGTAGTTTTTAGATAAAAACTTCATTTTAAAATACTTTTTAAAGACTCTCCAGGTTAGATATTTCTCCTTAAGGTTTTTGAGTCTTTTTATGTCTTGCCACCAGATATCAGCCTTTCCGGTTAGGTTGTAAATACCCATCCAAGATTTCATTCTCTCAGAGTATTTATAAATATCGAAATATTTCTTCATTCCTGATAACCAAGCCTCATATTATTCATCTTTTTCTACTTCTTCGTTAAACATGGGAGACTTTATCTTTATAAATTCCCTAGAAATTTATTCATAAGGTTTATACTTCCTTTTTTTAGGTTTACAGTCGCTTTCACTACTTTCACTTCTGTAGTTATACCTTCCCCGATGCGACCTTGCATTAACCTTTGAAGAAGATTTACTATCAGAATATTTTACTTTCTTTCCCTTATGTTTGTAGGATACTGTTTCAGAATCAGTTTCATAAAAAAATATTTTATCTTTTCCTCTGTTATGTATTTTCTCTAATAAGATCTGATTCAGTTCCAAAATTATTTCATTATCTATTTTTACAGTTTGTAGCTCATCCTTCCACTCTTTCACTATTTCTAGTAACTATGAAGGTGGATTATTTAGTTCTACATAAATGTTGTCTGGATTATTGTGCTGAGATCTATTTTCAGCAGATGCTTCAAGACCTTCCATTTTCCTGCAAAACAAATTTTATATTTTTGTACATAAATAAATTAAAAATATGATCAGTATATTTGTTTCTTGTTTGTATGCGAGTGAGCCAATTAGGCCTAGTGTTTGGAAACTCGCTCTGATGCCACTTGTAACATCCCTAAATTACGAAAAAAATAAAAATTATTTACTATATGTAACTCTATAATTTCCTAGGATGATAAATGCATGAGATGTTATACTTCATGCTCTTTCTGTTGTGACAACAATTAAAAAAAATACATAAGTTAAACTGCAAGACTCAAATGACTATGTTTAGTGTTTTTCATCAACATGTCTCTTTTTACGACAATATGTCCATACATCATCATGTATTCTAGTCAATACTATCTTGTTGCTATAACTAATTTTAATTCTCTGTTGGTTGCAAAGTCGTAAAATTTGTTTTCGTTTTTCCAGTTTAGGTCCTACCTATGAGCTAGGAAAGAAAAGGTCACAAGTTCACTTAGCCTTTTAAGGATAACGCAAGAAACTTCATTTTTCTTTGTGTAGGTGAATGATATCAAGCTTCAAGTTTCTTTCTTAAAGATAAATCATAAACTACAAGGCATCAATCATCCCTAGAAAAAGGTGGGACACCTAGGGCTTGAAATCAACCTATAAATAATTTCTAAATCAAACTTCATACTAATTTCACCGCCCGTACTATATGTTACATTATCAATCAAATATACCATTGTGAGGAAACTATGGAAAAGTACCTATACTTTTTAACTGACATGAACATTGACTTAAAATCGAAAACAATGAAGGTTGAAAAGATGTGCAGAGGACGCGAATTGAATGGGTTCACATGCAGGCCATGTGGAGGCATTGAATGCTCTAGTTGGCAGCCATTGTGCACGGTGCAAATCCATAGGGGTAATGCATCTCGTTAATTGTGTTTGTATTTTCAATGAGGTACTACTTGGGGTTCATTGTTTTCCCTTAAACACACTCGGTCTCTAGCTGTTCAACCTAGTGGATTCTCTGTTAAAAAAAAAGGTGGAGGAGCTGAGGATCTTGGCCCTTGACACCTTTTAAACATGTCCACGAGGGAACAATTATTTGGTGAGGTTCGATCTCCTCATTACAATGACGTCTGTGTTGCTTTCGTTATGGTTTTCAAAGAGGAGATAAGGTAAAATCTTTGTATGAATTTTAAATAAATCTTTTCTTTTGTTTATATAATTATTTATAAGCCATTGATCTGAATCCTGAGTTTGTATGTGCAAGAGGCACCCCAGAATGGTTCTCTGCAATAACTTGATTGGTCACAGGCGCTAACAAGGTTACGGTCTGGGTAAGACTTGTACCTCGTCCTCCATGGCTCTGTGGTTTGACCTGAATGTTTATGGCATGGTTTGGATGCCCATATTTGTGTTGGGTTTTGGTGAAAGTGATGAGTCCCTTTGGTACCCGTGAGGCATTTTTATAATTTAAAACTGTAATGTTAAACCCTACGACTGTGAAGTCGAGGTGACTGTATAGATGAACAAAAAAATGCAGGTTTATTGATTTTGTTTAATGCTGTAAGAACAATCCTACGACTATCTCTGTAATATTTAACCCTATGAGGGATTTTGTGATATATAACTCATTTGTAATTTGATTTTACAATTTCGTCGTTTTTGTAAAACTGTAATGTGGTTGTGAGGCCTTTATCTTATTGCAATCGATTTTGAGATAGACCATAGAGCCACTGTCAAAAGATATTGATGTTTATCACTTTATGGAAAACGTTTACAAAAAAAATGAAAGTAGCCCATGAGGCCTTTACTGTTGCAATCTTGAATACTATCTTTTTTTTTCAATGTTGTTTACTTTAATGTAATAGTTAGCAGGCCGCAAATCCATGAATAAAATTTGTAACATATATGTTAAATATTCTAGGCTGTGAGACCTCTATTATGATACTAGGAGAATCATTTGGGGCATGATGCCACTGTCAATTCATCTTTAAATTTTTAAAGGGTAAAACTATTTTATTTTTAAGTGATTAAGCCCTAAGGCTGTTGCGTCTTTCTTCTGTAAGTTAAAAACATTACAGATGCCAATACCAATTCGGATTACAATCTGTAACAAGTGTTGCGGCATGTCGATAATATCAATTTGTTATTCAACATTAATGATTTTTTTATAAAAGACTGGGCCATATCACCCTTATAAAGAAATTATGTGGAAAGAATCCTTAATCGAAATCGATATGTAACCTAGATTAGTTGTTATTTTAATTTTAATTTTTGTTTATCCTACTGTATCTAGGGTTTTAATTATGAGGTCAAAACTCGACCGTAGTTTGGAAAAGAAAGATATATAAATGCATATACAATATACTGTGTAAGGCTTTGGGCCTAAACATCGTGGTTTTAAATTAATGGTTTCAATTAGATTTTTTTATGTTTATTTTGATAAGACTTTATCATGAGCATATACGTATATACTATGTATATTCTCTATTATAGATTCAAACCCATGATATGTTTTAGAATGAGCACTATGTAGTTTAATTAAAGAAACTTTATAATTAACTTACAAAACTATCCAAGAGTTTTATCCTTATTATGATTGATAAATTTTATGTATATTTACTTATAAATCTCTGTAATTAGATGTATATATTATAATAATATCTGTAATAGGTTTTTGTAGGGTTTTCACTAGTCTTTACTGAATATAGATGTTATTTTCTTTTAAAACCTGGACGAACAGAGAATTACCACTAATATTACCAATAAAGTAGCTTAAGAGAACTGAGGTAGAAGAATTATAGTTAAAATACCAAGAGAAGGAAAAAGCATTGTTTAAGCTAAGACTAACCTAACAGAAAAACTTAGACGAGTAAAATTTAAATATTTACTTTGAGTAAATTAATTCCAGGTTTCTTCTCTTAGAAAAATAAAGACTAATTTCCAGTAACTCTGTAGCTGATTACCCATCTATAAATATTTTTTAGATAGGAAGTACATATCATAGATAATAAACTATCAATTTAAGTTTTGCAGCTACTGAGCATACTTTTAAAAATACAGACATAGAAATAAATATTTGATAATTAACAACAATTAGAAGCTAGATAATGTGTAGAAGGGGACAAACACCCAAAGGAGATTGTTCCACCCAAGCTTCTCCTGAAGCAACCAAGTTTACTTTCTTAGGACCCCCGAGCCTGTTCACTGAACCACTAGGAAAAATATCACTATATAATATCCCACACAACAACTTGTTTTAACTTAGTACTTAGTAGCAAACTTAACTCAACAATTCCACTTTAGCTATCCCTTCATTAAATTCCTTGTGTGTCTAACTTTTCAGTTTATAGCAGTCACAAGATTCATTCACTTGGAAAAAAAATGAGTAGTGAGACTCCTGCTCAATTTTATGCTATCTATAAGATTTCTTAGGTATTTAGGTCAGTTTTGGAATTAAATGAGCCACCAGCTCAGTATCCCCATCTCAGGGAACATGACCACAATTTTAGGGATTATGCCTCCTTCAACAGCTAGAAAGCGAAATGCTAGTGCTGCCACTTGTCAACCAGCCTTCTACAGTTGCTCATTCATCCTAGTGAGTCAGTGAACACTCATTCAACAGTCTCCCTTGGATAGGTGTCTCTTCCCTTTAATTATTAAAATAAATAATTCTTTAGTTACAGTCATCCTTGACCAACTTGGTCATAAAAAACTTTATAATAATTTTAACATAATGTTTTCTGAAATAAAAAAAATAAAAATATTTATTTTTCAGTTCTAGGCATGTTACAAATCCAATGTGTATGCCAATACATGGAAGAAAAGTACAATACCTACTCTATAGATTACATCATCACTCTAATTGCCAACACATAAAAAAGTGTGTAGGTGTATCTAATATAAAAGATGAAGAAGAAATATTAATATCACTCACTCTATAATATATGTGTTATTTGATATATTTATCATTTCACTTGATTAGTATACAACTTCTTAATGACTAAGCATTCTTTCTATGTTATTATTCAACTTCTTATTAACATTGATATATTTTTAAATATCCAAATATCCAAATTGTATGCTAATAATTTGAATATACCAATGATAAACGTTATAAATAACATTATTATTATAAACACAATGACAAATGTACAGAGTAGAGTAGGTATAAAGGTCTTAATATATATACAAGGTAATAATAACAAAACATATATCATTTTACGCAGAGAAATTCTGGAAGAAAATAGTTTAAACAATGCACAGAGTAAATTTTAATTAAAAAAATGAAAATAGGAGAGATAATATTTCCTTAAAACTCTGCCAAGAGAGTTTTCCTTTCCATTAATGATCAAGAAACCATATTACAACCCAGACCTCACAGTCTTTAACCAGAAGGAAACTTTTAAAAGTATAAACCCTAGATTAGCCCTAGGGATTTTAAAAACAACACATTGTATCTTTGCCATCTATCAAGAATGATTATCAACATATGGAGGAGGCACGTAAACCCTTGAAAACTCCAAAACGAACAAGAACCAGAAAATAAAACCTTGAGGCAACTTTTCCATGTCGTTAAGGACCAAAAGGTTCAGGGCTTGAGGTCTTACCAGAAACCTTTCAACACTGATACCCTCGACCCAAGCCCACTTCCAAGCCAAGCAAAGTTTGAGGAAATCTCATCCTAGATAAACAAAGGACAAAGATTAAAACTTTGAATTATAAATGTTGTTGCATTAAAAATTTCCTCAAACACAGTTCACATAGTATTAAAAAAAAGAAATTACTTATCGCGGACTAGAAACCTCTACGAAAGAACCTGTAGCAATGACTCCATGAAGATCAAGACCGAGACTCTTAATTGTTCAGTAACCACTGCGTAGGCCAAGAAGAAACAAAGGTAGTGCATTAATAAAGTCGACTTAGTGTGTTGAGAGGGTGCGTGGACATAGGTGAAAACTAGTGCTGGAAGGGCCGAGAGCTGAGAGCTCTCCCCACCAGTTCCACTTTGTTGAATAAACAACGCATGAGTTAAACCTTGTTGAATGTGATGGTTTTATCCTGTTTATAGCTGGAAAGCATTATTGAAATCTTCACATGGGAGTTATTAAATGACTTAGCTACCTCCACTTGGATTGAAATTTTCCCACCCACTCTCCATAGTTTGAAGTGAACTTGTTATTATTTTACCTTAGTTAATCAAAATGTCATCTTAGTGCTTGTTTCCCATGACCCTTTAGTTTCTTAGGGAATGCTTAGTAGAAAGGGGTTTAACCTCTTTATGAGATTTGGAGAAACCTGCAAGAATACAATGCTTTTAAATGCATTAGCTTACAAATAAGCTAAATAATACCTTTAGCCATGTAACCCTTGCATCGAATTAGGGCTGTAGGGAAAAGGGCTTAAAACAACAAAAATAATGACAAATGCATTTTATGATAAAACAACACATGCACACAACTGTAAATTACGACAATCAAAACATGACACTTAGAATTTAAAACAAGTAAACCTGTATAGCATTGTAGTGTTGTATGTTTCATGTTTGGATTTATCACAGTTATAGTTGTACTTTTCAAATTATTAAGTTTTAAGCTAAGTCTAGGATGGAAATGGACTGTAGGATTTATACTATGTAAAACCTTATTAGATATTTTAATGATCTAAATCTTACGTATTTAATTTTTTTTTGTTATGAAAATTTTGGAGTTGTTACATGTGGTATCAGAGCGAGTTTTCAAACACTAGGCCTGAAGTTGGCTCAACTCGCGTGCTCAATGCAAAAACATGAAAACAAAAATACTAGCTATGTTTAAAAAATTGTTTATGTACAAAAATACAAATTTTTATTTTTTAGGAAATGGAAGGAGTAGAGGCATCTGCTGAAGATGGATCACATCATAATAATCCAGATAATTTATACGTGGAACTAAATAATTAACCATCTGAATTACTTCAAACTGTAAAAGACTTAAAATTAGAATTACAGAATTTCAAGGAAGATAATGAAACAATCCTAAGAGCAAAGGAATAACTAAATCAAACATTGTTGGATAAATTACATAATGAAGGGATGAAAGAAAAGAACATGAATATGAATCTAGAACTACATCCTACAAGTGTAAAGGTAAGAAGTTAAAATTTTATGGTAATGAAAGTAATTCCTCTTAAGGAATTTAAGATTTGGTTGCACAAAGAAAAGCATAAATATTCCAGTGAAAGTAGTGATAGCGACAACAATCCTAAAAAGAAAAAATATAAACCTTATGAAGAAATTTTAGGAGAGTTTAAGAAGATAAAACCCCCTATGTTTAATGGTGAGGTGTAAGAAGGTGAAGAAGTCGATGCATGGATGTCAGGTATGAAAAAATTATTTTCAAATTTATAAATACTCAGATAAGATGAAAGCTAGAATGGCTATCTATAACTTAACTAGAAAAGATGATATATGGTGGAAGGATATAAAAAGATTGAAAAACATTAAAGGAAAGTATGTACCTTGGAGGACATTCAAGAAATAATTTAAAATAAATTTTTTATTTGAACAGTATTATGAAGAAATAGCTAAGTAATTTTATGATCTTAAGCTAGGTTCAATGTTAATGAAGGATCTAAGTAGTAAATTTTTAAGTTTATTACGATACGTACCTTATATTATCGATGGAAAGCCTAAGATATAGAGGTTTCAGAGTTGTTTACCTCTTAGCTTCAAGGACATAATTGAGTACGATAATCCAAAAACCCTTTAGGAGGCAATAAGGAAATCTAATTTCTGTTATGAATAAAGACAAAATAAAAAAGAAGGCGTACCTAACTAGAAGAGTAAAAAAACAAATAATTTTGAACCAAGAAGGAAATGATTTAAGTCCAACAGAAATTTTGGAAATAATTCCTGAAACTATTCTAAGAATAATAATCAAGGAACATATTTTAAAAGTAATACATAGCATAATTTTAAAGCAACAAGGAACAAAGATATACCTAATAATCATGGTAAAAATAATGAAGAAAGAGAACCTGTAAAATGGTGGGAATTTCAGGGACCTCATTATGCGAAGGACTGTCCAAACATAAAGAAGAATTTTAACAATGTACATACAATTCAGGAAGGAGAAACTATTGGTGATGTAACAAATGGGATTCCCACAATTAATGCAGCCTTGGAGAATTGACAGGATGATCATCAAACATCCATGGTTGTAATAGAAGTTATGATACAGAAAAAACCTATTTCTATTTTGATAGACCCGGGTGCTAGTTTAAGCTAGGTGTCACCTAGTATAGTAGAAAGTTGTAACTTTTGTTTGAAAAAGTTTGAAAAATCTTGGCTGGTTTAGTTAGCTACATGAACCAAAATAAAGGTAGTTTGCTATGTTGAAAATTGTGAAATGTTTATGAGTCAATTCAAAACTCAGGTGAAATTAAATATATTACCGCTAGGGTAATACGATGTTTTAATAGGTATGGAGTAGATAGAAAAACACATAGTAGTTTTAAATTGTTTTGAGAAAACATTTACATGGTTATATGAAAAAGGAGAAATGGTCATAGGAAAAGGAATACCTAGAATAGTTTCTGTTAGACATATTTTAGCTTTGCAAATGAAAAAGTCTATATGTAAAGGTTGTAAAGTTTTTGTTGTGCATGTAATGAATGACATGCACATGAATAAACAAGATACGTTAAAATTTGATGATATACCAATCTTAAAAAGAAAAGAGAATTGGATTTTACTATTGAATTATTACCGGGAGATGTACCCAATTCAAAGGCTCCTTACCAGATGAACATCCTAGAACTTAATGATTAAAACTACAACTACAAGAGTTAATAGATAAGAATTACATAAGACCATGTGTATCCCCTTGGGGAGAACCTATCTTATTTGTTAAAAAGAAAGGGAGTACCTTGAGTTTATGTATAGATTACTGTTAGTTAAACAAGATGACAATTAAAAGCATATATCCATTGCCCCGCATAGATGATCTGTTCGATCATATATGCAGAGAAACTATATTATCAAAATTAGACTTGAGATTTGGATATCATCAAGTTCAAATCAAATATGAAGATATATTTAAAACTACATTCAGAACCCGTTACGACAATTATGAGTTTGTAGTTATGCTATCTGGGCTAACAAATGCTCCAACATCTTTTATGTATTTAATGAACAATGTCTTAAATAAATACTTGGATAAATTCGTAGTTGTATTCATAGATGACATACTAATTTATTCAAAAACGAAATAAGAACATGATGAACATTTACAAAAAATATTACAAGTTCTAAGAGAACACAAACTATATGCTAAATTCAGTAAATGAAAATTCTTTAAGGATAAAATACAGTATCTAGGACATGTGATATCCAAGGAAGGGATATCAGTGGATCCTCATAAGATAAGAGAAATAATGGAATGGCATGTTCCTCAGGATGTATCAGATGTATGATCATTCATGGGGATTACAGGTTATTATTGGAAATTCATAGAAGGATTCTCAACGATCACGAATCCCATAACATCCTTACAGAAAAAGGGGAAAATATTTGTATGGGATCTAAAATGTGAAGAAAGATTTAATAAGTTAAAAGAATTATTAACTACTGCACATATCTTAAAAATAACAGATCGATACAAGGACTTTGTTGTATGCATTGATGCATGAAATGAGGGCCTAGGTGGAGTATTAATGCAAGAAGGTCATGTAATAACATATGAGTCAAGAAAGTTAAAAATACATGAAAATAATTATGCTACCTATGATTTAGAGTTGGATGCCATAATACATGCCTTAAAAATGTGGCGCCATCATCTAATTGGTAGAATATTTTTATTAATGTTTGATAACATAAGTTTGAAATACTTGTTTGATCAACAAAATCTGAATGTAAGGCAATCAAGATGGTTAGCTTTCCTTAGTGAATAGGATTTCGAGATCAAACATATAAAAGGAAATGAGAATAAGGTGGATGACGCCTTAAGTAGAATTGAAAAACTGATTTTTATAGCCGTTGTTAGCAGCTATAAAACAGAATTGGATGATAAGTTTGAAGATGGAGTAAAAAGGGACAAAGATTATCAAAATTTAAGAGAAAAAGTTACAGAAAATGAATCTAAAAATATAAAAATAGATTTCACTTTGAATGAAAAAGGTTTAATGCTGTATAAGAATATATTATATGTACCTAATGTACCAGAAATTAAATTGCTGAAATGAAGTACATAAGAGTCCTTACTTAGGACATCCTGGTTACTAAAAGATGATAACAATTCTAAGAAAAGATTATTTCTGGCATAATATGAAAAGTGAAGTGGCTGAATATATAGCTAGGTGTATAGAATGCCAGTAGGTTAAAGATGAGCATCGAAACCCATCAGGTTTATTGCAACCATTACTAATACCATATTGGAAATGGGAAATTATTAGCCTTGATTTCATAACAGGACTGCCCAAAAATCAAAAGAAAAATGATTATGTAATGGTAGTGGTAGAAAAACTTAACAAGGCAACTCATTTTATCCTTGTTAAAACTACTTATCAGGATGCTAATATTGCTGATATTTTTATGAAGTAAATCTTTCATTTGCATGGAATTCCTAAGGTGATAATTTTTTATAGGGATCCCAAGTTTACTGGTAATTTCTAGAAGTCATTGTTTAAAAGATTGACCACTAAGTTAAATTTTAGTACTGCTAATCATCCACAAACAGAAAGAGTAAATCAAGTTTTAGAAGATATGTTACAGATATATGTTAGGGATCATCCAAAGAAATGGGAAGAATATCTGCACTTAGTCGAGTTTGCTTATAACAATCATTATCAAGCTTCATCTAAACTTAGTCCTTTTGAAATACTGTATGGTAGGAAATGTAATACTCCCATTTCATGGAGTAATTCGATTGACAGATTGATGTTAGGACCTGACTTGCAGGGTAATTTTTAGGGGTGAAATTTCGCCAATTGGCTATTTTTTGGGTTTTTTCAAAAAATAAATTCGCTATTTTTGGTCATTTTTAGTGTCTAATATCGCCTATATTTACATAGAATATGTTTTTTTTATCATAATATTCACTAAAATTTACACATTTTAGTGTTAATTTTATGTTTCATATTTAATATTTGTCTACCTATCTATAAACATGTTTTTTTCAATCCAAAACAATCGCCTAGAATACTATACTTAGGTATAATATTAGAATCCTTAAAAAATACCCTTCTGACTTGTTAAAATAAATGGAACTAACATTGAAACAGGTACAAAGCAATTTGAAAATTGCACAGGATGGATAAAAAAAGTCATGCAGACCTTAAAAGAACTCAGAATGAATTCCAAGTAGGGGGGCATGTTTTTGTCAAGGTAAAACCTAAAAAATATCCATTAAGTTGGGGAGTTGTGCTAAATTAGCACCCAGGTATTGTGGAACATTTGAGATAATGTCAAGAGTTGGACTAGTGGCTTATCAGTTATCTTTTCTACCTAATCTCAAAATACATAACGTATTTCATATTTCTATATTGAAAAAGTATGTGCATGATGCTACTCATGTAATTGAATGGAATGTTATTTAGGGAGAAGCAGAAGGAGATTTTCAGGTGGAACAGGATTGTATCCTCAACAAGAGAGAATTTTTTCTCCGGAATCGCACCATTGGACAAGTAAAGGTGCAACAGAAGCACCTTCGTCCAGATGAAGCAACCTAGGAATTAGAGAGTCATATGCGGGAGGCATATCCAATTTTGTTCCAAGAAGACTTAGATAATACTTAAGCAAAATCGAGGACAATGTTGAAGTTAAGAGAGGGTGTTTATAACCCACCTAGAACTAAAAAGATTTTATTTTTGAGAAGAAATTAGTTTAAAATTTATTGTAAGGTTTTATGTTGTTGACTGTTGGGCCCAGGATAGAAGGGCATAATTCATATGGAATTCTTCCTAAGTAAGGGAAAGAGAGTATAAGGAAGAAGAAGAAGGAGTTGTGACACAAGAAACAACATCAAAGAAAAAGGGGAAGGATGCCATGATAGAAGAAGGAAGAACATGAGAAAGGAAAAGAGAAGGTGTGGGATGAGGAAGCTGTGCTAGTTTTGTAAGCTACGATGGAAGTATAGAGTAGGATATGTGATGACGTGGCATGATATTCATGGAACCAGGCATGTAGATAAGGTAACGGCTAGAAAGTGACAGTAAGGAATGATGCGGAGAAGAAACAACCCTTAGCAATATTGGGTAGGAGCTTGGCTAGAGCCGATAGAAACCACATGCGTAAAGGAATTTTTGTAAGTCAGGCCGATAGCGCCTCTTTGTCATACTTTGCTAGAATAGGAAAGACATCTCATGGGATGAAGATAATAAGTCACCTGAGATAGAAACTATAGTTGAGTCTATTGGATTATGTATCAAGTCATGATTGAGTCTGTAACAAGAATTTATGGAAATATATCAAGTCTGTAATATGGATATAAAAGGAGAAACCCAAGGTGTACATGGGTTAGTCGACCAATCAGTAGCCTATTAGCTAGTTCTTGTTTAGATGTTTTTTGAGCTGAGTAGAGGATACAACAGTTTGGAGTAGGTAACTCTAGATCGCTGAGTGCATCAGAGTAAGTGGATCTACAATTGAGTGCCCAAACATATAAATAAGGTCGAGTTGATATAGGCTGTCTGTGGATCGATGAGTAGGAGTAGAGTAGAGTGATACAGATAGAGAAAAACATAGAGCATGAGAGGGAAAAGAAGTCTATAGAGATAGAAGAGAAGATCTTGAATAGAGTTTGTAGCTTTATGTATAGACAAAAGGTGCATCTATTTTCTCATGCCAATGCCAAATGAAGAGCACCTTGTGTTTTTTTCCTGGATGGGTTTCCAGGTTACATGTTGTGTATATGTGTGAATGTTGAGTAGCTTAGACACATGCCTATTTATTGTGTTAATGATTGATTGGTTATTGTGCTTTTAAGAGATAACTGTATGAATGCTGTATTTCGAGTAATGAATATATTTGTGATGACTTTTCACTATGAATTTGCATAAGATTGCATAAATAGGGGCAAGCAATACTTCAATATTGATATCTAAAGTGCAAACCACCAACCCACCTTCCCAGTCTTCATTGGAAACCTTGGCGCAGGACCAAGGAATTAAACACCCTCCCACACAAACTGTGAAAACATGGTTATGGTAGTTACCCATAAGAATTGAGATATATTGGGTTAGACAACATCTGTGTTGCAGGTGCTTTCGGTTGGGCTCTGCTCCGTTGGGACAATATATAGGGATTTGTTGTGCTGACCAAAGAGAGGGGGATGAACCTGCGCTGTAGGGAAGGAAATTCCAACAAATGGTTCCATTACCGAGACCTTAAAGTGTGTGTTTAGGGACATGTTCTAGCATCCCAGGAAATCAAAGATCCAAAGTTGGGTGGACGTAAAAGAGCTAGAGTTTGTACAAAAAGAAAGTGAAGGATCTGGGTGGAAGCCAACTAAGTGGATAGAACAAAACATATATTTGGACATACATGAGATTTTATTTGTCAAGTTCCCCACTTTGTTGTATGAATGGTTGTCTAGGTTGAAAACCCAGAAAAATAATTTTCATGGAGTGGAACCCACTGAGTGGACTTCGTTCTTGATTAAGCAGCTGAAAAGAATCAACAACCCTATTTCAAGGGTTGTGGACATTTGGGTAGATAGTATCATAGGGGGATATATCACTGAGTTCAGTGTTGACATGATAACCTCATATAGTGAAGACGAGAGAATTTTTTTTCAAGTACCACACAGTAGATATCTCTCATCTTGGAAGACGTGGATCAAAATGATCATATGTGAAAAGGGAATTATTTGAATGATAGATTGAGAAGAAAAAGTTTGATATGTCTCAGCAGAATCTTGAAGTGAGATGTTCCCAAGAGAAGGTGGAATTTAACTAGAATCTGGATTTTTGAGAAGCGGAAGGATATTCAAGTCAGACAAAAGGAGAAAAACTGTGTTTGGATGAGGAAGTTGTAGAACAGAGCAGGAAGAAGAAGGATATGAGTTTACATCATACCTAGATGAAGGCTCATGTGATGAGGAAGAAGAGTACCAGCCAATCTCACAAGGAGATGAAGAATCTGAGCAGTCAACTAAAGCCTCAAAACTAGAAGGTGTACTCAACTTGCCGACGATACCACAGGTAAGAGCGTGAGAACAATATCCAAGTATTTATGTGAATACGAGTAGTAGTAACACTGTAAATAGTGGACAAGGAAGTTTGACTAGTCCAAATTTTGTTCCTACTGTACCACTAGTTAATACAGTATGGATCAACTCAATGGCTGGAACTAACATTAAGCTCCCAATATTCAATGGGAATGGGCTGGAAGAACCAAAAAAACATTAGTTTATGTGTGATGCCATCTATACTGTACAACAGATCCGGTACAAGAACATCAAGAAAGCGTAGATGATTACGACTCTATGAGGTCATGCGCTAGACTGGTATATGAAGTTTTCCATATTACCAGTAAGAGTTGTCCCAAATACTGTCAATGAGTTTTGACTTGGATTGATTAATGAATTTAAGAAACCAAAGTGTGAATCACAATGCATCACTGAGATCAAGGAGATCAAGAAGCTATCGACAAATTCTATTTGGGATTTTGACCAGATATTTAAGACGTTAATGACCAAGGTTATTTTTCAAATACCAGATGTGCAACAAAAGGAATGGTTCATTACTGTCTTGTTTCCACACATCTGAATGTCATTGATGCAACAGAAACTAGTGTCGCAGACAGAGGCTCTAGAGACAACTATGAATCCTCGCCAGTTGGAGACACTGGCTCAGGCATGATGAAAATTCAATCCCAACTAGCCAATCTTACGGAACAGCTCTAGGAAATCAAAATAGGCAAATAAGTTCAGGAAGAACTGTGGTATACCAGGTGTAGAACAGATGGGCACCATAAGGATAATTTACCGACGCTCATGAATTATGTCGCAGTAGGCGCGCCGAACCCATTAAACACCCAAGGGATGCCTTGGTGTAGAGTATACCAGACTAGAGGTCATAAGTCCAATGAATTTATGTACCTACAAAATATTTTAACTACACCTCATGTTTTGTATTGTAATTTTTGTAGATCTGTAGGGAATGATGAAAAGGATTGCAGAGCCTTCCAACTGCTACAGGAGAAAATGATGGATACCTACCTAATGAATAATGAGAAACAAATGCAAGATGAATGAGCACAACCTCAATATTATCCTGCGTAGTTTCGACAACAACAATATCCTTAGCCACAATACCAGCCAAACCAATATCCTCAACAACAACAATATCCTCCGCAAAGGGGGGTGCAAACTTTAGAGTTTGAGGACAACAACCAGGAGGAGGATTTGGTCAAGGAAGAGGTCAAGTTGTATTCTATAATTGTGTACAACTAGGACATTTTTCCTAATATTGTCAAATTCTTGCAAAAAATTGTACATATTGTAAAGCATTTGATCACACTATAGAACAGTGCATACAACTCATTGCGAAATGGAAGGATATAACTATCGTTAACCCCAACCCTATGCAAAATATGAATTCAAACCCCAATTCTAATATTCACATGATTTCTGTCGATCCAAGACAACCCAACCTTGTTGTAGTTACAAGAGGAGGTGCTGTGACAGGAGCATACCAAAATATACAGTAAGGACATCTGCAGGTGCGACCTGTGACACAAAATAAAGATTGACTAGAGGTCTAACAGGAGAAGGAAGTCTTCTTGGAAGCGTGATAAGAATTTATTGATTCAAATCAACTATCGACATCGGGACAAGTGATATCTATGCTTGAAATATTTGAACAACTAATCAGAAGACCGCCCACTAAAAAGGTTAGTAAACTGAAGGAATTTTTCAAAAGTTGTTTAGCACTAATCCATGACAAATATGTTGTCACAGAGTTGAAAAAACTCATAGAAGACAACACAACAGATCTACGCCCAGAAAGAAGAGTCAATCAAGTCAAAATAAAACAAAAGACTGGCCGAGAATTGTGAATGACTCCACATATAGGATATTATGATATGGACTATATCATACTCGACTTGGGATCAGATGTCAATATATTGAAAAGAAAGACATGGGAAAGCATGAACAAGCTACGAATTGCAACTGGATTGGTATCCTATTCAGCTACGACTTGCAAACCAGTCGAAGGTGCTACCAATTGGTACACTATCCCAAGTTCCATGGATGTTGAAGGCTTGAGAACATATGATCACTCGAGGTCATTGAAATTTTTGATGACACAAATCCATACCTTATGCTTCTAGGGATTGATTGGGATATTGATAACCAAAAAATCATAAACTTCAAGAAAAGGATCATGTCTTTTGAAGATTCCAAAATGAGAGTGGTTGCGCCCATTGATCCCATTTAAGGGAAGTGTTATGTTGAGCCTGTGCATAATGAAGGGAAAGAGAATTATCTGGAATAGTTGTATAACATTATGCCTTTGAAGGAAAACTATATTAACTCCACAATTGATGGAAACTTGAGTTGGTGCAGTGTAAGCTCATGCATGCCCGACTTAGGAGAAGCCCTAGAAAACTGGCAAAACAGGCTGCATGAAGTGTCTGTGTGTAGGTGTGAGAGAATTACAAAATTCGTTCAAAGAGTAGAAGTAAAAAAAAGCGTGCTTCCTACATATGAAGGGTTTCCTAAACTTGCATCCTTCTTGGAATAATTTGAAGAAAAGGTCACAGAATCGCAACGACTGTCCACTCTAGATTGTGTGCTGAAAGCTATACCTTCCTAATGGTGGGGTACACATAAACAATCTATCTCAGGCTAGACACAATGTAGAAGACTCATGGAGATTATATTTGGAGATGAGATCAGCTATGCTGAACAGAAATACACAGGCTTGTCAGATCCTGGAAAACATATTGAGCACTATTGCATGGCTTGGAAAGCATATCCACGATAGGAATGGGTTCACTGATTCATCCACACCTTGGAAATGGTACCCATAAGTTGGTATACATCACAGGAGCTGCGACGAGGAACTAGCGAGTGGGAAAGTTTAACTATGAACTTTACCTAATCATTTGAGTTTATAAGAAAACATCCAATAGTTGATGCCACCTTGAATGTGATAAAGGAGAAAAACTATGTAGAGATAACCATTGCAGACAAGGACCTCCATCAATGTAGCATACCTAGGCATAAATAAGTGATGTTGTATAAAATCATGACAGATCCGATGGATAGTGACCCAACTGTGATAATCTCCATATGTCCAAAGGGATGTGCGAACTGGAAAGAGATAGCATGTGTGAAAATACACATAACCTTGTTAGAAAGGACATAAAAAAAGGCTTATATAGTTGTAGGAGCTATAGTAAAGGGAAAAGACAAGATGAAGTCAGCCAAAAAAAAGGGAGAACTTTGGTTGGAAATAGAAAAGTCCACCAAAATCACACTATTATAAATCAGTACCATGATTGGCATGGTAATTAAGTAAAGTCACTGATAGCGTAGTTGTTAGTTATTAATTCAGAAATCCTTGAAGAACCAGACGCTATGCCTTGTAGTGATAACCACCATAAACAACAAGGGTCTCCTTTGTAAACACCAGCTCAGTGATGGCATGTCGAGAGAATTTCCTTAAATACCCACGCTACTGCCCCAAGCCATTCAAGAGGGACAATACTTTCTAAGTACGTAACACTCATGTGAAGGGTAATTGTCAGAAAGCTGATGTTTCACAATCCGCATTGTTTCCCTATCCAGAATCACTGAGTTTAGACCTAGAGGGAGAAGTATTGTGAGCAACTCAATGAGAAGAAACCGGTTCATCTCCTTCACGATAGTCAATATGAACGCTCATGTGAAAATTCTATCCAATACTCTAATGCATAGTGTTACAGGACATAAAAACCCAAGGAACCAGCCCCGACAGGACTCAGGCCAGGTTCCACCTAGCTCCATAGAAAAACATAGATTACAGGAGTCCAATCGACTCGAGAGCCTAAGGATAAGAAGCCAATGAAGAATCCAAGGAATGAAGAAGCCCTAGCAACACCATTGGCTCAGGAGGACCAGGAATAATTTGAATCCAATAACTTGCTACCACCTTATCGACCACCGAGAAATTCTGATGCGCCACTAGTTACCATCACCGTTGTTGACCATGTTACACTGGTAGTGCCTAAGAAACCAAAGGACATGGAGGTCCTACACAATATCATGCCTCAGTTGGCCAACCTCACCTTTCAATACTCAGACACTAGCATTATTAGACAATTGGACAAGTAAAATTCAAATGAAGCTGCTCCGGGAGTCCCCAGAATTGCCAAAACATTTCATCCCAATGTAATGGGAAAATGGGATAGAGAAGTTGAGGTGCGGCTATCACTCCTCTTAATGCCACATTTTAGCCAAACCAAAGGAGTGAATACCTATGTAAAGCAGTTACTGGTAGTATTTCATGCAGGATTCCAGTGGTTAGACAAGCCCCACTCAATTAATGTTGATCTCATTTCCACAATCATGGGATTTCTGCAACTTGGACAGGATCCTGAAGAGACATTTTGAGAAGGCGAGTGTAGAGACAAGATTAGACATACTTGGGAAAAATATAACTTGGCCAGATCTGGTGAAGAATTTCCAATCTCATCCATCAATGACCCTACTACTCACATGGAAACTACAACTTTGACACACAAACTCTTGTGTGTCTCGAACCCCCAACAATGTAATGTAGGAGTAATAATGTTGGCTGCACTTTGTGTAGAAGGAGTGCAATTCAATCCATCCAAATTTTTACTAAATGAGCTGCTCAGGGATGTCGCTTCAGCACAATACGATGATACCCCTTTCCACTATGCTTGGTTGATAATTCCGATCCCCTTTACTATATGGTCCGAGCCTGCAGAGTATCAGCAGGTAGACATACCTGTAATATGCCGAGGAGTGCGATACCAAAACTTGTGGTTCTCACCTGATGAAGGCTGACAACTGAGTATTTACACTCAATTCTTTGTTCATAATGAAGCCTTGAGAAATTTGGTGAAACATAAGGTAATACTGAGCAGAACTACCATCTTGATATTTTATCATTTTGTCAATTTCTAGTTACCAGCCCACTATGTGTACATCCACAAATGTAGAGACCCCCAGAAATAGTGGTTACCCAAACAATATATTATCACAGCCAAGGCTCTAGAAACCATTGTCCAGGATTAGCCAGAGGAGTGGCAACATCCGATCTCACCACCTCTTGACAATCCCTGGAAATGTTTAGACCGCTCAGCCCCAACCTGAGCTGCCACTGCAAACCCAACAAATGGAGACTCAGAATGCAGAAGCTCAACCAGAATCATTGTGGAAAAAGAGAAGGGCTAACAAATAGGTGAATACTTATGGTCTAGATGAGGAAGAAATCACAGCCTTGGTAGAGATATTACAAAAAGTCACACAGGAGTGACTCGATGACTATTGTAGGAAGCAGAACCAGTGCACTACTGCCATTACAAATAGGCTAAATGACCTTGGAAAAACAATTAAAGCAATCAAACTCGTAGTAGAGTGCACACCATAGGTAACCCTATCACATGATGCCCCTGGAACATCAAAAGTGAAGGAAAATATGTGTCCCAGAAAATACCACCCCAACAAGCTACAATTGGCAAAACAAGTGCTGGAAATTGGAGCCCCGAAATATAGAGAGGTACATAATAATGCTTCCCCAGTTTTCCTCAATTTTTCAAAGGTACAATTGAATGATGTACATTCTCTATAGAGAGAAGCGCTTATAGATATCCAGATACGGGGATATAATCTTGACAAACAGGTAAAGCACTCAGTTAAGGATCTCAACAAACTGAAGGCTGAAATGCATAGGACTAACCAGGATGCAAAGAAAGCAGAAGAAAGTAAGCATAATTTTACCCATGTCATTAATATTGTTTGTTTAAATGTGGTTGATGAGGAAATCTCACATAATATGCCATCAAAGGATAAGTTCCTTCAGCTGGCGAAGATAGCTAGCGATCTTAAGAAGAAGGTAATTGACTTCGGAGCGAAACATATCCCTAATACCCCGCCAGAAGTGATGGAAAGCCAACATGACGCAGCTATGCAGGCTGCAAAATGGGTACAAGAAACATATGTGATATGTGATAAAGCTATCGACCAAGTATCCTAGACTTGGGAGACTCTACTGGATGATGAGAAATCGCAAAATATTTCAAGTGATCTCACTAGTTTGGAAGCAAATATCGTGCAAATGGGGAATGAGATAAAGAGTCTTCCCTTGGAGCAGAAAAATGTCAAAATCGTAGAAATGCGTAGCCTTCAACAATGACCCACTATGCTGTGCACATCAGCAGTAGCAGCATGAAAAAAATATAGTGGAGTTACAAGTAGAAGCAGGAAGAGTCATAGGGCTAATTCATCCCGTGCACTAAAAGGTGTGCAAGGTCACATCCTCGGTTGAAACAACCATGCCAGAACATGTTAGTTCTGACCTGGTGGAGCACATGCAGAAAGTTGAGGAAGAAGCACAAGTAGAAAAAGAGAAGCTGCTGAAAATCGTGGAGGATTTTCAAACCAAAATTCGCACAAGTCAGTTTATCAAGCAATGGCTCACGTGGCTTGAGATGAGCCAAAGGTGAGTGTTGGGGGCCTGTTGGGCTTGGGATAGAAGGGAATAATTCGTATGGAATTCTACCTACGTAAGGGAAAAATAGTACAAGGAAGAAGAAGAAGGAGCTGTGACATAGGAAACAACATCAAAGAAAAAGGGGAAGGATGTTATGACAGAAGAAGTAAGAACATGAGAAAGGAAAAGAGAAATAGTGGGATGAGGAAGCTGGGCTAGTTTTGTAAGCTACAACGGAAGTACAGAGTAGGATATGTGATGACGTGGTAGAATATTCATCAAATCAAGCGTGTAGATAACGTAACAGCTAGAAAGTGACAGTAAGGCATGATGCAGAGAAGCAACAGCCCTTAGTGATAGTGGATATGAGCTCGCCTGGGGCTAGTAGAAACCACATGCGTAAATAATTTTTTGTAAGTCAGGTCGATAGTGCCTCTTTGGTCATATTTTTCCAGAATAGGAAAGAAAACCTGTGGGATGAAGATAGTAAGTCGGCTGAGATAGAGACTATAGCTAAGTCTGTTGGAGTCTATATTAAGTCATGATTGAGTCTATAACAAGCATGCATGGGAATATATTGAGTATGTAATAAGTCTATAAAAGGAGAAACCCAAGATGTACATGGGTTAGCCAGTCAATTAGTATCCTATTATCTAGTTCTTGTTTAGAGGTTTTTTGAGCTGAGTAGAGGATACACCAGATTGGAGTAGGTAAATCTGGATCATCGAGTGCATCAGAGTAAGTGGATCTGCAGCTGAGTGCACAGAAAGATAGTGAAGGTCGATTTGATCTAGGCTGTGTGTTGATCACTGAGTAGGAGTATATTAGAGTGATAAATATAGAGAAGAACAAAGAGGATGAGAGGGAAAATAATTTTGTAGAGATAGAAGAAAAGATCTTGAACATAGTCTATAGCTTTATTTATATACAAAAGGTGCATCAATTTTCTCATGCCAATGCCAAATGAAGAGCACCTTGTGGTTTTTTCATGGATGGGTTTCCACATTACATGCTGTGTATATGTGTGAGTGTTGAGTAGCTTAGACATGTTCCTATTTACCGTGTTAATGATTGATTGGTTATTGTGCTTTTAAGAGATAACTGTATGAATGTTGTATTTCAAGTAATGAATATATCTGTGATGACTATTCACTATGCATTTGCGTAATATTGAGTAAATAGGGGTTTGTAATACTTTAGTATTGATATCAAAAGTGCAAACCACCAACCCACCTGCCTGGTCTTCGTTGGAAACCTTGGTGCAGGGCCAAGGACTTAAACACCCTTCAGCACAAACTATGGAAACATATTTTTGGCAGTTACCCATAAGAACTAAGATATCTCGTGTGAGATGGCATCCGTGTTGCAGGTGATGTGTGTTGGGATTTGCTTCGTTGGGCCGATATCTTGGGATTTGTTGTGCTGACGAGAGAGAGGGGGTTGAAACTGAGTCATAGGGAAGGAAAGTCCAACATTGACTAATGATGGTCAAAGATGATTGTAATTAAATTATTTTATTATTTAATAACTAAAATAAGAGACACCTATCCAAAGAAGACTATTGCAGAGTGCTCACTGACCCACTAGGAGGAATAATCTACTGTAGAAGGCCAAAATGATAAATGGCAGCAACAACATTCACTTTCTAGCTATTGTAGGAGGCAACATCCCTATCATTGTGGTCATGTTTCCAAGAAAAGAGGAACTAAGAAGGTGGCTCATTTAATTACAAAAATGACCCAAAGACCTAGGAAATCTTATATATACCATCGAATGAGAAGGAGGCTCACTACATTCTAAGAGATTAGAGCCTTTTGGTTTGCTGGAAACTAAAAATATAGGAACACAAGAGGAATTCGATGAGGGGAAAGATAGAATGAATTTCTAAAAGTTTATGTGTACAAGTGTGACTGCTAAGTTACAGAGGCTATTGAATAGGATTCTACACAACATCTTCATCTTGGTGGTTTGGTGAACATGCTTGGGGATCCTAAAGAAAGTGATATTGGATGCTTTCAAGAGACAGTTGGGAGGAACAATCTTCTTTGGGTGTTTGTACCCTTTGAAAATTACCAGGTTCTATAATGTTCTGGAGTTATCATCTTAAATTATTTATGTGTTATTTCTGAAGGATTTCTGAATGATAGAAGTTCCGGTTTTATTGATTGTTTTCGAAAGATTAATTCCTATAAATTTTGAGTTAAGTACAGAAGAATATATTTTACTATTTTGAAACCGCTCTTCATAGTAGGATTTGTAATCTATAATTATTTAGTACTTAGAACAAAATCATTTTATTATAGAATTTACCAGAAAGTTAAAAACAAAGTTATCATTGTTTTAATCAAACCCAAAATCCTTTTTACAATTAGGGTTTACTCTTATTTAACATTGTAAAATTTATAAGTCTCCTAAAATAATAGATTTAGGTTCACTACAAAATGGCTTATAATTGAGTGTTTAATACCCCCATATATATATATATATATATANATGTTTTATAATTTCCTCAATATCATTACAGACAAACAAAAGGCTCATTTCTTTTATGCACAAAAACAAGTTTAGGGTTAAATATTTTACAACCATCGCAGAAGTCGATTCAATCTAATATTATTACCAATTAAAATTATGTATAAAAAGCTAATAGGGTATTACAGTATACAAAAAAAAGAACAATTTAGATATAAGTTACCATCTAAGAAATATATTACAGGTCACAAGTTTGAGGCCTGTAAGGCTCTTTTATTTCCAAGTAATATATCAAATAAGTAAAGCATACATCAAAACTCAAAATAACGAGTTCACCTAAGCTAGAACTTAGTATCGACAAAGAAGGGTTGTAAACATTTCATAACCAGTTGGGCATAACTGTATTTAAATAGCACTCTTTCAACAAACACATTTACGTAATAGTTAACCAAGATCATATACAACCTTATGCACAGGTTATTAAACAATATATAAAATTTACTAAGTAATATCATATAGAATGATAATATAAAAAAATATATTTGAAGATGATAAATGATATAAAGAATATTATTATTATAAACAAAATGACAAATGTTCAGAGTAGAGAACGTATAAATGAATTAATATATATACAAGGTAATAATAACAAACCGTATATCATTTTACACAGAGAAATTCTGGAAGAAAATAGTTTAGACAATGCACAGAGTAAATTTTAATAAACAAAAAAGCAATAGGAGAGATAATAATTCCTTAAAACTCTGCCAAGAGAGTTTTCCTTTACATAAATTATCAAGCAAGCGGATTACAACCCAGACCTCACAGTCTTTAACTAGAAGGAAAACATTAAAAGTATAAACCCTAGATTAGCCCTAGGGATTTTAAAAACAACACATTGTATCTCTTCTATCTATCAACAATGGTTACCAGCATACAGAGGAGGCCTGTAAACCCTTGAAAACTACAAAACGAACCAGAACCAGGAAAAAAAACATTGAGGTAGCTTTTCCATGTCGTCAAGGACCGAAAGGTTCAGGGCCTTAGGTCTTACTGGAAACCTTTCTACACCGGTACCCTCGAACCAAGCCCATTTCCAATCAAAGCAAACGCTGTCGAAATATTTTTCTAGATAAAGAAAGGACATATATTAAAACCTTGAATTATAAATGTTGTTGCATTAAAAATTTCCTCAAACAGAGTTCACATAGTATTAAAAAAAATAATTACTTACCGCAGACTTGAAAACTCTACGAAAGAACTAGTAGCGACGGATCCACGAAGATCAAGACCGAGACTCTTAATTGTTTAGTAACCACTAAGTATGGAAAGAAGCAATAAAGGTAGTGCATTAATAAATCTGACTCAGTGTGTTGAGAGGGTGCGTGGACATAGGTGAAAACCAATGTTGGAATAGGCAAGAGCTGAGAGCTCTCCCCACCAGTTCAAAATTGCAGAATAAACAATGCAGGAGTTAAACCTTGTTGACCATGAGGGTTTTATCCCCTTTACAGCTGGAAAGCACTATTAAACTCTTCACATGGGTGTTATTAAATGACTTAGATACCTCCACTTGGATCAAAATTTTCTCAGCCACTCTCCATAGTTTGAAGTGAACTTGTTATTGTTTTCCCTTAGTCAATCAAAATGTCATCTTAGTGCTTGTTTCCCATGACCCTTTAGTTTCTTAGGGAACACTTAGTAGAGAGGGGTTTAACCTCTTTATGAGCTTTGGAGAAACCTGCAAAAATACAAGGTTTTTAAATGCATTAGCTTACAAATAAGCTATTAATACCTTTATCTATGTAACCATTGCATCAAATTAGGGTTGCAGGAAAAAGAGTTAAAACAACTAAAACAATGATGAATCCATTTTATCATAAAACAACACATGCACACAACTATAAATTACGACAAGCAAAACATGACACTTAGACTTTGAAACAAGTAAACCTGTAGACCAATGTAGTGTTGTATGTTTCATGTTTAGAGTTATCACAATTATATTTGTGGTTTTCAAATTATTAAGTTTTAAGCTAAGTCCTAGGATGGAAATGGATTGTAGGATTTATACTATGTAAAACCAAATTAGATCTTTTAATGATCTAAATAATACGTATTTAATTTTTTATTTTTTTGGGGTAATTTTGGAGTTTTTACAGAGGTGCAAACCCTTCCTCTGCATTTACACTCTAAAAAAGGGTTTGCACCTCGAAAGGTTTGATCCCTCTCATTTCTTGGTAGAGCCACCTTTAAGATGGATATATGCTGGTGTAATGAAGAGATAGAGGTGTGTATCAATTTTTTTCTTGTTTTCCAAGCTAATGATTTTGAGGGAAAATCCGTATATATATATATATTGTGTGTATGAGCCATTGTTTTTTATTTTATTTTATTTTACTTAAGAATATGATACATTTCTTCACTTGAAAAATTAAAGCATATATGATTGATAAGTTGCATTGAGATATCCTCTACAATGTAATCTAATCCTCTCAAATGAAATCATCTCTTTAACTACCTCTCTTATATGTCATGTTGCAATAAGTAATTGACACATTCTAATCATTACCAATAAATAATCATCAACATACCACTACTTAGGGTTGACTAGAGGTAGAGACTATGGAACACATAATTTCTCAATAGTGAAATTTCACCATACCTTTTGTTTACATATAAGAGAATAATTGTGATAAGCTTCATTTATGAAGGAATAAAATGAAGCACATACATATGGTAGAAACATAGAAATACAATAATACTCAATTTCTGTTAATGAATGAAATATGCAGAAAATGTAAACAAATGTAGAGTGAGATGATCTTACTAGAATGGTGGCAGCTTATCCCTAAGAAGAGACATGATGACTACGCACATTTTCAAGAACTGTGTGGTAACGAGGCCCTTTTAACATAAATCACCAATAAGAAAACCTAAACATAAAAAACCATAAACCTAGAAGGAGAAACCCCAAGAGGTTTGTGGGAACCAATGTGTTTAATTGATACGTCAACTTCTGAGGAGCATAACTTTTGTATACGATCTTCGTTTGGGGTGTTTGGTAGGTCATCAAAAAATTATATCCAAGAAGTACACATTTCAAAAGGCCCAATTTATGAATTCAATTATCTATTGGGTGATTTCATGCCAAATTTTTTTATTTGGGGTGTAAAAACTGGCCCCATAAGTCCAGGACACAAAAAATAATAAAAAAATGCCAAGATGGAAAACTGTGTTTTGAGCCAGTGGACTAGCTTGGTGGCCACCAATGTAATATCCCGAAAGTAAGAACTAGACATTTTTTTATTTTCCTATTTTGCATTGTTGATATGGAACTAGGTGCCAACACCAAAGATACCTAATGAGATGGACTTTATTTTAATTCCTACAATTAGTATTATTATTTATATTTAAATATTTATTATTATTTATATTATTATAATTAAAACTAATAATGACACAATATGACAATAACTTTGCTGGGGGGGGCGGGGGTTCTATAATGTCACATGAGAAGGGGTTGGTACTAGGAGGTTTTTATCACCTTAAAAATACTCTTTCCCACCTAGTTTTATTAATTTTTGACCCCAAGGGACCTAAAACCCACATTTAAATTCATGCATACAGTTGCATGCAGGATCTATGCCCCTAGGTGGGAATATTCCTCATCTAGATGATGGTTGGAAACAAATCCACCTTACACATGAGATATGCTCCTAATTGGATAATTATGGTCAAGGAATGTGTTCATAGAGATTGCAGCAGGTATGTCTCTACAACATTCCCTATCCTTGCTATAGGTGGGTGAGTCCGAATCGACTGAAATACATGCAACAATTTTAAAGTTTCTTGATATTCCTAATCATTTTCAAAGGGTAGTGAGGGGAGGAAAGAAGGAAAGAGCCTCTTGAAGCATGCCACTTGTAGAATATCCCCTTGCTTGAGCATCCATGTCCTTTATTCCTCCATTTGCATCTTGCTTACTATCTCCTTACCTCTAGATCTACCTTTATGCACTTGAAAAAATTTAAAAAACTTGAAATCTATCTACCAAAGCTTGAATTCAAAACTAGAATTAACACATAGATTCAAACTCAAAATTGGGGGGGGGGGGACTAGAATTGCATCATATTGAATATAAGAAGAAATTTCTTACAATCCAATTGCGGAGGTGAATCCCTTATCCTTTTCTTTAAACCACCCTTCTCTATCCATGCCATTGATCAGCAAGAGCTTAGTGTGAAAAATAATTCTTTCTATCCTTCAAATCCTCCACCATGCCTTTACTTTCAATTTTTTGTCCTTTACTTTACTTCTTATATAGCATTGATATTTGTGCACCTAATCACTAACCATGAATGTGGGATTAAATTTTTTGATGAATTTTGATTATTTTCTTCAAAAAACCCAAGTTACTTAGTTTTTCGGGCATTTTACTTGAATTTCCAGGATTTCAGGACAATTAATACATATGACATGTATTCTTTCCACTCCAGGAGTTGTGGAAACTGGGTTTTGGCCATTAATTATTCTTGATGTTGACTTATTTAGAGAAAAATTTGGCTTCACATACTTATTCCTTATCGGAAGTAGTGGTTCGATGAGAGAACAAATCTCTCAATTTGTTATAAATTCCTGTCTTCATACTGTGGGTGAAATGAAGATATGTTTTTAGACCATCATTCTCAAGGGTGTTAATTTGATTGTTAACAAATTCCCCCTAATGTGTGACATCTGAAGCTATTTTGAGGGTCAAAATACAGTAATTTAATTTTGATACTCTTCACACTGATACTCTTTGTACTCATATTGTTTAGTGATCAAGGAAGGATGGTAAAGGATTTAGTTCATAACTGCAAGAGTTGGAGAAATACCTGTAAGTCAAATAAGGAAATTTCCCAAATATACAATATCTTCCTGAGGCAAGTATACCCATGCTCAGCAGTAAACAAGCATGGCCATGAACAATACACAATGTATCCATGTCAAAAGTAATTTCTTCAAAAACATATATATGCACTTTTGATGAGTGAAAAATATCTAGGTCTTCATGGTACTTTGACATGGCATTTTAATCCCGTGCAACTCAGGAAGTCAATCAATAAGTGACACACATGTATTTCCCAAGGTATTCAATACAAACCAATGATAGTACGATTTTATCATGTGAATATATGAGATGATGTCGAGCATAATAAAACATCTTCTGATTACGAGTCATTGATGTATACCATTAAGAGATGCAAGGAGACCCACCGATAATGATGATGGGCTCCTATGTACTTGAGTACAATCTAATCAAGTGAGAATAGATATTTTGGTGTCGAACACTTGTCCAATCAAACAATCAAGGGCTATTGATGCATACCCACTATATTTGATATGAAACCTACCACTAATGATTTCAAGATCCAAGGTACTCACTAGGGTTCCTAGATCCATTTCCTAAATGATGACTTAGCATCGATAAGAATAATCCATCAAAAGGAGGGAATTAATGCATCCCACATCAATTGACATGAAATTGATATCAATAGTATGATATAATTTCCTAGAGCTGTGAGATCTAACACTGTATACTGACACAAGGAAGGTCGACATGATTGGTCAAGAATATTTGAGGAATGATGACACTGGTTTGAATTCCCTTGAACACATAACACAATGCATAATGGGCACTTGGGAACATAATACTTGAGTAACTAACCATCATGAAATACATTAATGCTAGATGCATTAATGAAAAGGCTCCATAGACGACAGGAAGGATAACCCATTGATGGAGATCTACTCAAATTACTAGTACAGTTTCTTTCTGCAAGTGTAAGTAGTGTAATGAGAACGGATACAAAATTATATGTCATGTTCAATGGTGACTAAGACTGAATGTTTCCTCTATTTCAAACATTCAATATGACACTATTCAAGTCTCCCCCTTTTTTTAATATTTTTTTATTTTTTATTTTTTAGTATTTGTTTCATTTATTACCTAAAAAAAAAGAATAAAGAATGATATGGTACATGGGAGGGAACGAGTGCTGCATAGGAATACTGTGTTTTTCAATAGCACATGTTAGTCCAAGGAAAAGATACATATTGCAAATAAGGACTGAGCTAGTTGTTCACACTCTTACGGATTTTTCCTCCATGGGTTGGCTATCTAAAGCAGGATTATGTTTCAAAAGATGACTAAATAGAAGCAAGTAACTACAATTATCCAATATGGTGCAATGGCCAAGTAGGAAAGCAGCAATGTGGTTTACTTCATGCCAATTCATGTGACAACGCAAAAATCATAGATCACCATGAATCGTGGTTTATCTTCAACTACCTGAATCAAATATTTCTCACATGTATAGGTCAACTTAAACAAAAGCAATGGTTTATAGGAGTCTTTAGAAAAAAGTGTCTGCAAAGGTAGATACAATACATAATCAATAAGCACTGAAATAGTAAGTACAAATGCTCATGCGGATATTTTGACACATGCTTATGTAAATGACACAAAATAGGGATCCCATTATGAAATGGTCAATATTGTATGGAAGATAAGTATGTGGTCTAAGACTCCAGTTCATGATGGAACTAATTGGGATCCCAGGCCAATGAGAATAAATCAATGTGGGCACCAAAAGAGAAATGGGGTGCTAAATAGGGTGTCCCATGTTCTATAGTCTCTTCTATCAAAATCGTGGAAAATACAAATATGATGGAATAACCCACCAATTTCCAATAGGTTTGACCCTATGGAAAGTTTGGGTTGCAAAAGGTTCAAATGCATATTCATAGAGGGATAACCTAAAAATATATGAAAGCTTCCAATTATACCTGATAAGATCAAGGAACATACAAATGATGCTCCTATACTTGGGTGGATTTAAACCAAGTATTCTCCTAGTGGCCCCACAAAATATTTCTTTATGTGGGTACAACCAAATGTTTATGATTACAAGGATTTCTTTATCTGATGATTAAATTCCTTCCAAGAATTCAAGTGAGATGGGAGAGCTCACAACCAAAATGGGCCAATTAATCATATCATATTCCTCCATAAAGGGAAGATTTTGATCCAAATATACCGAATCCATTGGAATAGCTTGGTATGACACTTCTATATCAGATAAGGGTTGCATCAATACATAAGTTTGTTGTTGCACACTATATTGAGCCGAAGCCAATGCATCTCCCGTCCTAGGGTTAGCATTCTACTTACTCTTGTATTTCTTCTTCTTTCCTCTAAGTTCCATGTATTGAACTATCATAATTTCAGGAGTTTGGGAAGGATTAACACCATGCTTACCCTTGCACTTATTCTTATTTCCCTTAAGCTCCATGGATTAAACTATGAGGATTTTAGAAGTCACGGAAGGCTTAGCATGTTGTTGCATATCTTGACCAGCTGGAGGTTGTGAAGTTTGAACATGAAATTTTCCCATTTTTTGGGTAATCTGCTCAAGGTTGTTAATGGAACCCATCATATCATTGGGATGAGGTCCTTGTGGCTTCCTAGCTGGATCAAACACAATTATTGCAAGATGGTTCCAAAAATATTGGTTACTTTATAGAACCTCACCACTCCATTGTGGAATGGGGCTCATGGGTGGATTTTCACCTTGCGGGATTAAAATCTAAGAATATTGGATATTTCCTGGAATATGACCATGCCATTCATGAATGGGTGAATTTTCCCCTTGCGGGATTAGAATCCAGTGAGTTTTGTTATTTCCTAGAATCCAACCACACCATTGAGGCGGTCCTTAGATTTTATTAGAATTCCAATGTGGGTTTCCCCCTTGCAAATTATTCCCCTAAGAAGATTGGGCACTTCTCGGAGCATGACTAATGGGTGGATTTCCTCCTAGTGGAGTTAGGTCCCAATAATACTAGTTACTTCCTAAAACATGACCATTGGGTGGATTACCTTCTGATGGAATTGGGTCCCAAGAATATTGGTTACTTCCTAGAACCCAAGTACACCATTGATTCCGTCCTTGTTTTTTATTGGAATTCCAAGGTATGTTTCCTCCTTGTATAGGTTGGATCCAGAAATATTGATTACTTCCTAGAACCTGACTAATGGTTGGGTTTCCCCCTTAAGGAGGTAAGTCCAAAGAGGATTGGTTACTTCTCATGTCGTGATCACACAGTGAAAGTTGTTCTTGAGATTGATTATAATTCCAAGGTGGGATGCCCCCTTCAAGAGACTTCCCCTAAGATGATTGGGTACTTCCTGGAACATGACAAAAGGGTGGATTTACCCCTTGTGAAGGAAGGCCTCAAGAGGACTAGTTACTACTTGGTATCCTTACCACACCATAGCCATTGTCCTTGGGCTTGATTAGTATTCCAAGGAATGTTTCACCCTTGTATAGGATGGCTCCATAAATATCGATTACTACCTGAAATCTAACCACTCCATTGCGGAATGGGGTGGATAGGTGAATTACCCCTAGGCATTGTGCTAGAATAAATCAGAGGATGACCCTCTAGGGCATTTCCTCCCATCCGTCAAGGATAATTCCTATTGGAATTTCTGTTCCAAGATGTGTCCAGGATGCATTATTTCCTCTAGGAATATTAACATTCCATGGTAAAGTGTTTCCTCAGAAGTAGAACCTAGATAACTATTGGGTATGCCAAGAGTATTTTGATAACCTACTGCAACCATTTGAGGCTGCATTGATGTGGCCCCTTGAACTCCCAATGAATACAAATGTTCAAGTATATTTTTTTTGCATATTATATATTCCAAATTTCAAAAAATATTTAACCAATGACTCACTTTCCATAAGTATGACTGGGTTTAAAGGATGTGATAAGGGTGTATTTACATGAGAAACTGTATGATATTCTATTGTTTCAATTTCAATTAGAGTAAGATCATCATCTCTATCTATGTTTTGTCCATGATGTGACAAATTCTGAGAATGGCTTTGATGTTGTTCTTCTCTAGTAACATTTGATTGGGTTTAGAAGTAGTTCAGTTTCCAAGTCACAAAAATGTGGTTCATGTATCTACCTCCACAATGTAGTGGGACCCTCAAACTTGGGTAACTTTCCTCGGTGCCACCTTGAAGTGTGGATCAGAAGAATAGTCACTCTGAAGTTTAATAAAAATATTTATATTGTATTACATCAAAATACAGTCAAACAATCCTAAAGGAAACTAAACTCAATAGAAATCAAAGTGTCCACACATCTACAAAAGTCCTATGAAAATTAGCAAGCAAACTTCCTTATAAAGCACTAGAGTTGAGTGAAATATGGATTAGATGACCTTCAAAAACTAGTATCTCCTAAGGGATATTAGGCCTCAACAATTACTAAATAGTGAAGGTATGAGAAACAATTACATTGTTCTTCAATCACCAAAGTTAGAAGTGTTAGCTCTTGGATAATTACCCTCATAGGGAGCTGAAACAACCTTGTGTCTATCTCAGGTACCAAAATATTTCCCCTCTTACAATAGCTTATGTGATTCCCTTGGAAAAGAATCAATGGTTAGCACTTCATAATCGATGGTCAGGCGGGACATTTGTCAGTCTAGGATAACTCACATAGGCTAGTTATCTCAAGAAAGCGATATCACCATGAGAGCTTGTCACTCAATTGAAATAATGTAATGTGATCATATCCCACCAAATAAGCAAGAGGGGGGGTACCATTGGGGGGTGGGTGGTACCACCCTTACTAATTCAGATTGAACTCATGCTTAACACTTGTTTTAGAAGCACTTTCTCGACATGCACTCTTTGATACTAATGTATTTGATCTCTCTTTAATCAATACTAGTTTCACAATTATGTGGCCAAGGAGGTGTTAACTCTCGAATATTATTCCAAGGCATAGACTAATCTTGTTGGTGATATTGGAAATAAAATATTGATCAATTTTAGATTAAGCGTTGATTTTAGTGTAGTTTTCTTAGTTTCGAGGAGTGCTGGTGAAATTGGTGGTCTTTATGACTCAAAATGCTAAAAAAAGCAAATGCACAATGTTCACTATTGTTTTCTTTATTTCAATGAGATTCTATAATATGGAAGAGTAAGAGGTTCTTTGATATCCTTCAAACTTGTGAATTGTAAAATAGAATCACTTTTACAAATTTGAAAAAGATTTTTTTTAAAGAAGTGATGTTTTATTATCACAAATTACTAATGTCTTCCTTTTAAATAAGTTACCAATTTTTTAGCAAGGGTTCAATAGGTTTCCTTCAAACATAAGAAATGTTCAATTTGCTTCAAGTGTCACTAATTGGAAATGGAAAATGTTTGAATATTCAATGTTTTTCCTATTTCTAATAAGTCTCCCAAAGTAATGTTTAAATGTAGGATAATCATTCAATTTTGATTTTCTAGTTGCATAATGTTTTCTTTCTGAATGTTGAGTTTAATGTTCCAAATCACTGGTTTTAAAATCAATGCGAAATTATAAATATCTTTCAAAATTATAAAAATGACAATCATTTACATTTGAGATCCACTTTCTCATTCACAGGAATGCCCGAAAGCACAAGTGAAGAGGATACTTGTGGCTATACAATATGCTTAAAAAATTCAAAATATGCTTATTACACTTGAGATCATTGTTTCTCATTCACAAGATCACCCGAAAGTGAGAGTAAAGAGGATATGTGGGGCTCTACCATATACTTCAAAACTTCAAAAAGATGCCTATTACACTTGAGATCCTTATTTCTCATTCACAATATCGTCCAAAAGTGAGAGTGAAGAGCATACATAGGGATCGAACACAACATATCACAAGAAATTTGAAAATGACAAACAAACTCCTATGTTTTTGGAGGGAATTGTTTTTTGAATTTATCGTAAGTGAGAGGTCCAACTTTTTGAATTTTTTTGTGAATTTGTTTTGATTGATGGTTACAACTATGTATTAACTATGATTTTAAAGTGTGTATCTAACCGGGAAGTGTATGTAATTTCAAAATCAAAGGGCCTAAGGTTCATGAATTTAAAAAACATGTGGTGTTCTTCATTCTTGGATAAATTTAATTTTTAATAAATGATTTAAAATGATCAAATTAGTCAAAATATCACCTAATAATAGTGAAATAATGGATCCAAATGAAAAATATCACCTACTACACTCGGATCTAAGTAAGATTTAAAAGAAAATTTGAACACAAACTCAAAAATTACTAATGAAAGTGATCTTTCAAATTTTTCTAAAGAAGGTTCAAAGACTCCCAAATTGAAATGAAATCCTTCATAATTATCTAAATATTGCTTCTAGAAAGTCCTAATAGGTCTTTGGATATCATCTTAGGGTCTGCAAAGTCTATCTTCATCCCAAATTAAAGGCCGAAAACAATGATTTATTTTTTTTTCCATTTTCAAGCTAAATACATACAAATATTTAAAATATTTACAAAATCCTCCAATATCAGACAAATTATATGAAATTAGTCTGTAAAAGCAAGCATAGGGATTCCTAATCTAACTGCAACAAAAAAAATACTCAAAATGAACAATTCTATCCCAAATTACACCAAAAATATTACTCCGCGTGAAACACGACTTTGTATGACTTGCACTTGTGTTTCTTGAGTATACACGCTAATTTACCTAGCCCGCACATGTTTTTTTTCTTGGATACACGATGCTTTACCTAGCTTACACCTGCATTTTTCTAAGAAACTCAAAATCCCGTGAATTGTTTTCAATTTTTTTTAAAATTTGATTGTGTAAAGGTTGATCTAGGATGATTTTAGAATCCTAATATAAATTAAGGTGTCTAATGACAGAAATCAGGCATGAATTGTAAGATATAAAGTCAATAAACACTCAAAAATGAGGAAAAAAATCAAGAAATCAAGAATGAAACCCCAAATCCTTAATAGACTCGCCATTATGTTGGTAGAGATTGCAGTAGGGATGTGTCTACAACATTCTCTCTCCTTACTATAGGTGGGTGAGTCCTAGTCGACAGAAATACATGAAACAATTTGAAAGTTTTATTAGACTCCTAATCATTTTCAAAGAGTAGAGAGGGGAGGAAGAAAGGAAAGAGCCTCTTGAAGCATGCCACTTGTAGAGTATCCCCTTGTTTGAGCACCCATGGAATTTAGGTCCATTTGAAGCTTGCTTGCTAGTTCCTTAACTCTAACTCTACCTCTATGAACTCAAAAAACTTTGAAAAACTTCAAATCTATCTACCAAATCTTGAATTCAAAACTAGAATTAACACATAGATTCAAACTAAAAAAGGGTGGGGTGGGGGGGGGGNCTTTAAACCATCCTTCTCCATCCATGCCATTGATCACCAAGAGATTGATGTGAAAAATAATTCTTTCTATCCTTCAAATCCTTCAACATGCCTTTTCTTTCATTTTTTTGTCCTTTACTTCACCTCATATTCCTTTCTTATATAGAATTGGAATTTGTGAACCCAATCACTAACCATGAATGTGAGATTAAAACTTTCGATGATTTTTGATGATTTTCTTCAAAAAACCTACTTTACTTAGTTTTTGAGGCATTTAACTTGAATTTCCAAGATTTCATGACAATTAATACATATGGCATGTATTATTTCCACTCCAAGAGTTGTGGAAAATGGGTTTTGGCCCTTAACTAGTATTGATCTTGACTTATTTAGAGCAACCTTTCTCTTCACATGCTTCTTCCTTTGCAGAAGCATTCGTCTGATGAGAGACCAAATATCTCAATTTGTTATTTATTCTGGTCTTCATGTTGTGGGTGAAATGAAGATATGTTTTTAGACCATCATTCTCAAGGGTGTTAATTTGATTATTAACAACATACACTTAATATTGAGTTAATCGGAGTTAATTTTAGTTAAATTGATTTAGGTGTAGCTAATTGTCAGTTAATTTCAGTTAAATTTAGTTAGTTGGAGTTAATGTTAGTTAATTTCAGTTAATATGGAGTTAATGTCAGTTAATTTCAGTTAAACTAAGTTTAATTGAGTTAAGGGAAGTTAATTTTAAGTTAATTTAATTAATTTAAAAGACTGCAAATGGTTAAATTGAGTCTTTGTTTTAGTTACACTAGTGAAACTAGTGAAATTAGCTCTCACATAAGTAATTAAAGGTTATCTTAAATTAATTAAGTGCCCAATCTAGGAGTTAGAGCCAATTTTGAGTTTAATCAAGAATTTTAGTTAATTTAGAGTCTAACTAAGTACATGGGAGTGATGAAGGGCGAATTTGAGTCAGTCTTTGTGAAATTAAGTTGTCTCTAGTTCATGGGAGTAATTTATGGGTGATTAGGAATCAGTCAAGGGGGTGTTTGGAGCCAAATTGATGAATTTGATTTATCCATGCAAGGAAAGCATCTCTATAGTGTTTTAGAGTGAGTCTCATTGAACTCAAGTGCCTCATTGAAGAATTTAATAAGTCAGTGAGTGTTGGTTAGGAAGCCCTAGTTATTTAGGATTTCTTCTTGAGTGGGTTAGAGTCTGAGTATTGGAGACAAATCAAGTTAATAGGAAAATGGATTTGAATTTATCCAAGAATTCATTTGCTAATTCTTTTGCAGGTTGAGGAGTGCATCAGAGTAGGGATCTAAGGAAAATAGTGAACGCGAAGAGAGAATTGGCTAATACTTGCTGACTTTTTGATGGTGATTCTATTAATTGATTTAGGCGATTAGTGTTTGCGTTTTTTGAATGCCCTGGTAGGGATCTATAGGTATTCCATATTTTTTTGTTCTCTATGAAGAGAAATATCCAGTAGAGGTTTAGCATATGTGATCAAGAGGATGGTATTTATCGTTGATTTTGATTGCTCCAGTGGGGGTTTGAATTGGTAATTTGACCCAGATGGTCGGAAGAGTTGGTTAAAGAGATCATCCAACGAGATAGGGGGGAAATATTAGGTGGATATCTCTTCTTGGTTGCTCTAGGACCTAAGGGAGAGGGGGATAATACTAGACAAGTATCTAGGAAAAGTTTCTCTCATGCATCGAATGCTCCAGTGGGGATTCGAGTTGAGAAAGTGACCTTCAAGGTTAGAGGTGTTGTTTGAGAGATTATCCAATGGGAGAGGGGGGGAATCCTATGTGGATATCTCTTCCTAGTTTTACTAACACATTAGAAAATGTGACAATATTAGATAGGTTTCTAGGGCTAGTGCTCTTAATATATGAATGCTCCAGTGGGGATTCGAATTGAAAAAGTGACCTTGGAGGTCAGAGGTTGTGTTTTGAGAGAGGGGGAAAATATCAAGAACAACCAGAGCTTTCCTTTCTAGAAGATGGGAACAATTACAATAAATGAAGCATATCATCCTTAACATCCTTTATAAGAGACCTTCTCATATAGGATTCTAGAACCTCATCTAAGGGGGATCTTTTAATGGGAAAACATGGATCTTTTAATGGGAAAACACATGTTAAGTAAAGATCATAGTCTAGGAGAAAAGTTGTTGTGTTTCTGCTAGTTGCACGCATCTAAGATACGTTATTTAATATTTCAATTTGATATCCATAATTATCATTATGTATTAGGAAGGTTGTATGCATGTAATTAATGTTAGATTAAAATAAATGATTAACATGTAATATCTCTCTTGTGGATTAGCGGTTTTCAATGAATTTGAACTCCTTGGTGCTAATATTTGCACTGCAAATTTGTAGATGAAATTATAATTATGAAATCTGATATATAAGTAATTTTATGAATGATTATGATGTTATGCATTAGTTTTAATTGAAATATTTAAATCTGATATATGTGAAAAGAAATGAAGAGTAGTAGTGATGTTATGATTTCTTGCTTTTAGTACAATTAACGAGATTTGTTTCAGGATGAAATGTATGGTATTAGTTATAGTTTTATCAGTTATTCAAGGATTATATGGTGTGTGATGTGGCTGATCATGATAGCCCAATATCAGGTTATGCATGAGTTAAAATAATACACTTAGAATTTCATTCATGTTTATAAACTATGTAAAAATTTTCTATGTTGGTAGAGGTTGTTTTCAAATATTGAAAGAAATAGTTTTAGTAGGTCAATGGTTATGAAATTTGAAATGTTTAGGACTGATAATTTGTAAAGCAAGGATTTCTCCCTGCTACAGGGGCAGGAATGGCTCCCTTCTGTCTATAGGACAGAAAGGCGAGTTCCTACGTGGACGGAAAATGCAGAAAATAAAACAGAAATGTAAATAACAGAATAGTAAACTAAGCTACGAATAGAAAAGATAGATTGAAAATGTAGGAGCAATGGTGAACACCTCTGCAAGAAATGGGTTAGGTTTTCGCCTCCAAAAGACCTGCAAACAAACCTAAGCTATAATAAAACCTGCAAAACAATGTTAAGCTAAAAAACCGCAAATGAAAACAAGGGTTAGAAAGTAAATAAAACAAATAAACAAAACATCAAGACAAATTATACTTTCTCTAGTGGAAATGGGCCACCATGCCCAAGCTTGTGGAAGAACCTCTTTCTCTTGGATGGGGAGCAATGGCTCAATGGAGATCGAGATGCAGGAGAGGGAGTGTGGGTGGTTTGAGAGGCAAAGGTCTCAAAGCATCCATGGGCAGCATAACAATAGGCAAAGGGAGAAGTGTTTTGAGAGTGACCCCCCACCCTCATTTTATAGCTTTTCCAAGGAGTTTTAGGGTTTTAATACCTTGGTCAGGGCTTTAGCCCCTTCTGCCCTAAATTTAGCCCCTTTTAGGGTTTTAGCTCCTAGGAGGCTATTTTGGGCTCCTTTTTGGGGTTTTTATCCCCTTTTCTTCATCCTTAGGCTATTTTGAGGGTGTGGGGGTCTAATGGAGGGATATGAGGGTTGTGAGATGGTGTCCTTGGGTGGTGCAGGCCATTGAGAGCTTAGTGGGGGATTTTTGGGTTAACAAATTGCCCCCTGATGTGTGAGGGCAGGAGCTCAACGTATGGCTGATGGACACCATAGGATTTGCTATGTAGAGGTGGTGCTTCCGGGGATGGGGCATGGTGGCTTTTGGTTTTTGTATTAATATGGTTCCCATCAATGGGTGAGATACAATAAATGTGTGACATGTATATGGACGAGGCGGGCATCCTCATGCTCGTGAGAATGTCAAAAGAATCATTTGATCTATGCTCTAAAATACAAGAGCCGATCATATACAACTGATGTTACAATGATGGTTGCCTCTCATGTGAGGCTGAATACAATAATGATCTAGTACATTGGACCCATGCAATTCTCATGGAATGCTATATCTTCATGACTGATGGTCTGTTGGATCTGGAATGGTACATAGCTGTGTGGACTCGCTAATTGAGAGTCAGAGTCTCTATGGTACAAGTATGCTGCATCAATCATAAAGGTATATCAAAGCACTGCTGGGGATTCTGAACACTGTCTCCAACACAACCCAGAAATCACAAGGGAGATAACCTGTTTAGGTCCCTTGAGTGGACTCACCAATGTGCTAGAGTTAGGTGACATCTGGGATCTTCGACCAAGTACTATGCGGAAAAATCCCTGTACGAACCTCAACGATGCGATGATGGAGTTGAAGTCGAGCACATGAGAAACAACCATCTCGAGAGGCACTAAGGACTCCCCTCAAGTTGTCCAAGGAACTCATTAATGATGTAAATGAAACCAAGGTACAGGGACCTTTGGGTCTATCTTCTGGAATATGTGTGTTGGCGTCGACAGAGGGAGACCTGCCCCTAGTCAAGGCAATGATGTTTCCTTGACCAGAAGTGCGAGGGAGATAACAAAAAGGTGTGAAGCAATCTATGGACTGACTCACTGAATTAGGGGGGGAGGGAAGGGAAAGAACTGAACAGGGGTAGGGGGAGTGTGGGAGACTCAAAATTCCTTTGTTCAGAGTATGACAGCAGGGCGGACCAGGCAGCAAATGAAACTGACTCATGGGAATGGGATCATAGCTGTAATACCGGGGCTGTTGCTGTAGATGGGAAATAATTGGAGGAGGTAGACTCTTTTGATATTGGTGGGATCCAAGGAAGACACATTGCAGAGTACTCTGAACAAAGGGGACCTAACGGGGGAATGTTGCCAAACTATTTACTGTATGGAGGTGTATACGGACACCGTTATGGTACGATCTCATGGATTTTTGGCGAGCCCGAAAAGGTAAATGCTCGCTGGTGCTTTCAATTTTAGAGAGTCTGAAAGCATGAAGAAGACTCCAGTGGGGGCTATTTTTTGTTGGTAGTCTCCTGTTACCGAAAAAGGATAAAAGTATACATAGGAGAGCTCGCCCATCCTGGAGGGGATGAGAGACTTCTTTGTCGTTGGTATTCCAATTAGGCTGAAAAATGTTAAGCCTATACTGACTGGACGGTCATTCAAATGATTTTACGAGCATGAATGAAACCAAGTTTGCTCGACGATCTTTTCTTGTTAAGACGACTGGAAAAGAGATTAACGACAACCGGTAGTGAGATTTTTCGTAAAGTGCAACCCCTCTGCCCAAGAAAGCATAAAAGTATGCAGAGGGGAATAGTCTTGGCTTGAGTGTGCCAAGGAGGCCATTTTCATGAGATGGTCTACATGGTCCGCAAAAGGAGATAAACAAGATGATGTAGATGCCCTTTCCTATACTTTACCGAGCAGGAAAGGAAGCAGCTACACTCGACAATATTTTCATTATTTTAAGGAGTCATAAAAGAGCTTAAACGAAACTCCAATGTGGTCAACTGATTGCGGTGTCCCATGTTGGGACAGTGGACAGAGGTCCAAAGGTCATCCAAGTAGTATGGATGGAGTAGAAGGCTCTCAAACATACCATTATATGCATGCGATAGATCGTGACAGAGGCTTGCGAGTCGCTGCGGCATAGGCACGCAAACCGAGGTGGCTCTCGGACAGAGTTCAAGAGAGCAGGTGTGTGTGTTGCAGTGGATGGATTTGACTACATGCTATGTGAGAGCAAGTCCGGGGGCACTTATATGCCAAATACATACAAGAAAAATAAAGGGTTTTGTGGACGAAGGTCTAGATGTTTGCATAAGGTGCGGTGAAAAAGACAATTATAAATACAAAAAATAAAAGTGAAATTACATTCCTTAATGGGAGGTGGCCCGAAAACCCGCATAAGTAGCGGTAGGGAAGTGTGATACAAGTATAGGTCCGTAGACACTTGCATCATCATGTCATGGCTCGTAAATCGAGGTGACTTGTGGGAAATGGTCCCGAAATTGATTTACTAAACATGAGATGATGGTCTCATCAGGAAATAAAAATTTGAGCTTGGAGGTGTGAGAGGTGTCTCGAACTGATTCCAGGAGACTTTGGATTAGCAGCTGATGGTGCTGCCCCTGATTTTTGCTGAAAAACGTCAAAAAACAAGACAAGAAAATGAAGCAAATCATTGGTGATGTTTAAGCGAGCCCATTGTGGGGGTTCTCCAAGAGTTGTCCATCAGATTCAATGAAGAGGTATGCCCCCTTGCCAAGACGAAGGTCATTGGCAAGGCGGGGTGATGGAATCTGGTCTTTTATGGGAATAAACGATTCCATACTATGGTTTAAAGGGAGCGGGGTAAAACCAGATGTGGTCTTACCGATGTCTCCATCATCACGTTGTTGGAATATATTAAACCCACTCACAACTTAGGATAAAATAATTAATCATTATTTGATTAATTATTCACCCACTAGATTAATTAGTTGGCATCCACTTGCACCTTAAAGTTAATACATGCCATCTATATCCTAGGAATGATTTATTTCCAATTCTGGGTTGATCTTGACCACCTTTTGACCATCCAGAATTAGTATACATGACTTTACAGTAGATTCTGCTTTATTCTGCTTTTCCTGCTTTTCTATGGATAAGATAAAAGCTAGTCAACTAGGAAACTGGGAGCTTTTGTTTCCAACCCATCCTCCATTAGTTTTTCTCCATTTTCTAGGATTAGTATGTTTTTTCCATCTCCTTGACAACTCAATCATGCTTTTTCCAACTCGTGAGGTCCTTGATATATTTGGTAAGTGCTTTAGCCACCTATGGGGGTTTGTTATATTTTGGTAAGTCAGCCTTTTGAAGCTTTATGAGTTGTTTCCATAGAATTTGATTTTCTTATGAGGGATGTACTATTTATGTACACTATTATTCATCATTATTCAATGGAAGGATACATAGCAATATTCATCTCTTCATTCATGTGATTCAGTCTCTTTTCTTCTCTCTATTTTTCATGTGTATGCTTGTGAGAATTCTTAGTAGCAAGATCTATTTCCTGTGCTTCTTATTAGCATCATTGCACATAGCATTGATCTATTATTTCTACATGGTATTAGAGCTACAAGGTTGATCAAGTTTTGCATAGTTGAGGAGCGCTTCCAGTCTCCTATCCCTCTCTGAAGAAGAGCTTGTCTAGCTTACAAGATTTTCTCCTAGTTTGTTTTGCAGGTTGTAGAGAGTATCTATTAGAGCATATCAACAACTTCAATATGGATTCAAAATTTTCTCTACTATCTCCTTTCAACTATGTTGATTGGAAGCCAAAGATGAGTGCATACTTGAAGAGACAATGTCTCTTTGATGTCTCCATTGGTGCATTGAGTGAACCTGAGTCTTATGAAGAGAATATTGATTGGCTAAATAATTGTGATAGAGCTTATGGAATTATGTGTTTGGGAATGTCTCCAAATATATATCATCTCATAGATTCTGTTGAATTTCCATTTGAGCTTTGGAAAATTTTGGACAAAGATTTTGGTTTGCAGGAAATTGAAGATGAAGCATGGAGCGAACCTAGCATCACCTCTTGTTCTCTTTATCAAGATTTCTTGGCCTCTAAATTCTCTGATGAATTTGATCATGATGAAGAATCTTCTCATACAGTTCATGTTGTTGCTGCCCTCTTTCATTTGAATGCTTCCTCCTTCAATGAAGAAGCAAATATTGAAGAGCCATTTTTTTCTGTGTCTATTGAAGGTGATTTTTCTTTTTGTGATACTATTGATGAAAAAGAAGTAACATATGGAGCTGCTGCTGATATTGATTATGATGCTATAACCCATTCATTGTTCTCTAAATATCCTATCTTAGATTCTGAGATCTATGTGCTAGATTCTTCACACCTCTTGCATACCTCTCTCATTGATGGTGCGCAACCTAGTGACTTCCAAGATGTTTGCTTAGCCACATCAAGCCTTATTTGTGTCATACCACTTACCTTACTTGATCTCATGTGCTTCAGCATATCCTCCTTTGATATTGGCATCAATACTCAGAGCCTTCTTGAAGATTGTGGGCATCTCATTCTTTCCTCCTTTCACACAGAGGATTCATTACTAGTGTATTCCCATGAGTCTATTGATATGCTTATATGTGATCCTTTGAATTCTGATTTAGAGCCATATTTGAAGGTTGATACACATATAATACCACCATCCATATCATCTACCATACCTTTGAATAATCCAAAGACTACACAAATCCCAAGCTCACTAGTTGATTCCTCATTGGTGTCTTATGCAGTGATATTTATCTAACATGGTTTGAAGTCTTTCCTAACTTTTAGTGGCTGGTTATCCATGACCTTAATCATATATGGACTGATATTAAACATGTTTGGATCTGTTCTAAACACTTATGGTTCAGATGTTATGCCCATCCATCATTCAGATTTTTACACCTATCAGTTTTCCCTAGTTGCTCATGATTTTACTAGTCTAGCCCTATATCCTCATGGATCCATTGAAGCCTTTATCCTTGCTTTTCCATATGCTAATATTTCTGATATATCAGAGTTTTATCAGCCTCATATCAGATCTATACAGGTGCTACATCAGATTGGAATATTGACATATGATCCACATCACAATTTTGCAACTATTCAGGGAATTGGGTGTGAAATAAATTATCTTAATTTTTGTACTCTTTGGAAAGGAGTATGCACAGATCTCTTTTCAATTTCAGATTATGTTTGCATATCAGAGTTTGACAGCAGAAAGAAGCATCCAAATAATGCTCCTACTTCATCAATTGATGAGATACAAGGTGTCTCTCCTCTTCCTTCTTGCAAGTTCTACACTCTAGTGCATGATCATGGAGTTCATGATTTCTTCAGCAAGACCTTCATCCAGAAGCAGTTCAGTCAGCTCATTAAAGTGAAAATGAAGATATGTTGAAGACATATTTCACATCTTGTGCCTTGTCCTATCTTGAGGGAGGATTTTCCCCATGTGATTTTTCCTCTTTCCTCACTTTTCTGGACATAATAATTGTTAAAGGGTGACCATAGCCTTGTTGTTGGGCCCTATATGCATCCATATGCATCTATATTTTCTTTCATACCATCATAAAGTCAGACTTATAGGGGGGTGTTGGAATATATTAAACCCACTCACAACTTAGGATAAAATAATTAATCATTATTTGATTAATTATTCACCCACTAGCTTAATTAGTTGGAATCCACTTGCACCTTAAAGTTAATGCATGAAATCTATATATCCTAGGAATGATTTATTTCCAATTCTAGGTTGATCTTGACCATCTTTTGACCATCCAGAATTAGTATATAGGACTTTACAGCAGATTCTACTTTATTTTGCTTTTTCTACTTTTCCTGCTTTTTTATGGATAAGATAAAAGCTAGTCAACTAGGAAACTGGGAGCTTTTGTTTCCAACCCATCCTCCATTATTTTTTCTCCATTTTCTAGGATTAGCATGTTTTTTCCATCTCCTTGACAAATCAATCATGCTTTTGCCAACTCATGAGGTCCTTGATATATTTGGTAAGTGCTTTAGCCACCTATTGGGGTTTGCTATATTTTGGTAAGTCAACCTTTTTGAGCTTTATGAGTTGTTTCCATACAATTCGATTTTCTTATGAGGGATGTACTATTTATGTACACTATTATTCATCGTTATTCAATGGAAGGATACACAACAATATTCATCTCTTCATTCATGTGATTCAGTCTCTTTTCTTCTCTCTATTTTTTCAATGTATGCTTGTGAGAATTCTTAGTAGCAAGATCTATTTCCTGTGCTTCTTCTTAGCATCATTGCATGTAGCATTGATCTATTATTTCTACACATGTAAGTGGTGTTGGGATATATTAGGTGGATATTCCACAAGTGATGAGACAGAAGGGCGACTGGTGCTAGAGATCATGTAAATGGTATTGGTTGTGGCTTTGGTGTCCTTGCCCCTAGTCTCTATTGGAGGAAGAGGGGTAGGCTTGGAGATGGGAGGAGTCTTTGATGGACCTAGAGGTAGGTGCAACATCATCTCAATTGGATGGACATGAGTCAACACATTTTGGGGCCTTAGAGGCAGGGTAGGTGGTTCAAGGTACCACACATGAACTCCTAGTGTGAAATCCTGTAAGTTGCAGGCTGCCAAGATAGACTTAATCATGATCCCAGATGGTAGGAAAAGGAAAGGGAAAAGGAAAAGGAAAAAGAAAAGGATCATGTTGATTTGGAATGAACCCCAATGTTTCCCTAGTAACTGAGGTTGAGGTTGCAACAGAGGTTGCGGCAGTGGTTGGGGAAACAATGAAAGAGATAGGTCTGATGGACCGTCGGTGATGGTGGAGACGAGCGGGTCAGTTGAACTGGACATCATGTAAATGGACATGGTGTCTGAAGAAGGCGGTGGGGGGTGGAATTATTTGATCAAGGTGATCTCGGACTCAAGGAAATGTTGACGGAGGTCAGGGAGAGCCATTCAAAATTTGGGCAGGTCTTGGAAATGGTGGGAGTAATGTCCATACAAGCCGCAAAGGGCGCAAGCATGGTTTGTCCTCAATGCCTTGTTCCTGACTACTGGCGTGGTTGGGAGTTCAACCACAAGGATGTTTTCATTCGTACCCATGGCATCCAGATGCGCACGGATCACTGGAATTTTAGGGAAATTTTAATTTGGATGGCCCTGTTATTCGCAAACAACACAAGGTGGGACTTGTTGTGGTTCTACGGTGGCTTTGGTATTCTTACCCCTGGATTTTTTGGGTTGGGGCGGTGCGGGTGCAGTGGTTGGCTTGTGCAGATCAGGTGGAGGGTGAGACTCAACCGCAATAGGTTGCACCAGGGTTAAAACAACCTGGGGCATTACTGGTTGAGATGGTGGATCCAGATACCACACCGGGATCCCCAATGTAAAGTTGGGTAGGCTTAAGGTGGCCATGACCAGCTTGCTCATAACAGCAAGTGGGGGAAAGAGGAAGGGAATCGTATGGACTGGAGATGAACCCAGATAAATCCCTACTGGTTGCATGTGGGGTGAGGCTATGGTTGCATCTGCATGTAATGCTACTGTTGCGGGTGATGTTGCGGCTGCAGATGATGTTGTGGTTGTGGTCGGGGCTGCGACTACAGTTGCTGTTTGGGTGCAGCAGTGCTAGATGAGACCATGCACAAGTCTGTAGTTTCATTTTGTGTCAGCGGCGGTGACACTAACAGGAAAGGAGTCGTCATGGTGGGATCAATAAACAACACAAGGCCCACATTCAATGGTGGGGAGGCTGGTGTGTTTTCAACCATAGTGTTAATTGTAGGGACAACATTGGCGTGTGTGTTCATCCCTTGCGGAACAATGGTGGTGATGGTCAGGATAACGTTGGTGGGTGCCGTTAACCCTTGGGGATCATGATAAGTGAGCTGGTCAACCGTCACAATCTTTCCTTCGTGGGGGAACATCATGAGACGAAAGATAGTTGATGTGACTGCTCGCATGGCATACATGTAACTCCTTCTGAGGAGGAGGTTGTAGTCCAGTTGAGTGCTAACGAATTCTATGTCAATCAACACTGTCTTCTCGGTTAACATAATGGGGACGTGGGGGAGGATTCCTTGGGATTTAGTGGGATGTCCATCATAAGCCCGTAGAGTTGTGGAGGACGGTTACAGAATTGGTGATCCAAGTTTTTTCCAAACCAAGGTAGACATAACGCATGTGGATGCTCCCTCATCCACTATGCACTGGTGCACAACCAAATTCCGAATGGACACTGGGATTTGGAAGGCAATAGTGGGGGGCATGTGTGGTTCCCCGTTCTCCGTGTCAAAGGTAATCAGCTTGGAGTCGGAGGGGTGTATTGCCCCTAGGATGGCTAGTAAGGCTTTCCGCTACATGGGGCACGTTTTAAGTACCTCAAGAGTGGACATGGTAGTTGGCATTTGAGCCAAATCATCCACAATGCTATAGCTGACTACAGCTCTAGCTGTGGCATTATTGGCAACTCTGCGTATGGGGAGGCACGAGAATGGGGGTAACTGAAGAGGTAAGTTGACTGGCTTAGACGTGTATGCTGTTGATGATTCAACAGGTTTGGTGGTGGTACCGTACTGATTCCGTCGGGTTTACAAGTTGACCTCTTTAGTCGTCATGGCTAGAAGGTGGTGAACACTTGTTTTGGCCATGGGAGGTGCCCCCTGGAGCGTTGGGGTTGGGGAGGGGAGTGGGTGCGGTTGCCACCAATCCTTGGAATGGCAGTGAGTTTTGAAGCACCATGGGGGGAGGTCCTTGTGGTGCCAGGTTGGGTTGTGCTTGGTTTGTAGCGTTGGCAGCCTGTTGGACCTCGTTCCGAATGGCTTGCTTGGCACGACCCATGAGGGGACACTTGAATGTGCATTTCCCATAGACCTCATAGAGTGTGCATGGTTGGTTTGTGCACAACGAGGCATTGCATCTTGGTGCATTTGGTCGTGGGGGGTTCTGGGATGGCCGATTTTTCGTGGCATTGTTGGGAGGGTTCAGTTGTTGACCGCCTCCCTGCGGTTGGTTGTTACCTTGGTTACAGGGCTGGTTATTTCTAGCTTGCCCTTGCTGATTGTTGGGGGCAAGCTGGTTGGGACGGTTTTGTTGTGCGAACACTTGCCCCAATGGAACGGGGGCGGGTGCTTGAACTGGTTGCAGTGGTGGTGCATAGTGGATTTGTGGGGGTGGTGGTGCCACAAATGTGGGAATTTTCTCCACATATTACTGTGTTGGCCAAGCCATGGCCTGGGCCTACTGCAGTGGCACAGAATCTGCATAGGAAGTCATTGTTCTAGACTGGGATATCATTCTGGCATAGTCTGGAGCTTGGTTTTGATAAGCAACACTAGCAGTGTTGCTTAGCTGTGGTGTAACGATAGGTGGTGTCAGTCGAGACTGTGGCTATTGGAAGACCGATCCTATGATGCCGTCCGTGGCATGGGATGCTCTCGGTGCATCACGATATGAGGTACTTGGACGGGGGGTGTCTGGAATGATAATATATAGGTATCCAGACTAAGCATAGATAAGGTCAAATTGTTGGGCCTTCAGTATGGCCTCTTCTTCGGATTGGGGATGTTTGGATGCGGCGTCCTTTGCTATGGGTGAGAGCAAGGTCTTAAGGAACCAATCCAAGAAGATCCTATCATCAAGTTGGATTTTGCATAGACTGCGACATTGCCGCCACTCGTGGATATGGTCAGTTATATGAGTGGCGATGCTTCAGTGATAGGATAACAGGATCTCAACCCCTTCGTTGTATCTGACGGGGATTTGGAAATACTGTAGGAACATGAAGGCTAGGGAGTTGAAGTCCGGATATTTGGCCTGTGGCAGCTCAATGTACCATTTCACCATGGCACCTGTAAGGGTGCATTGGAATAGCCTCACCCTAATGGAGTCATCTATGATGCTGTTGGATGAGCACCATAGATGGAATGTCATTATGTGGTTTTGGGGACATTCCCTTGCTTTTCCTTCAAACTTGGGGATGTTTGATGGTAGCTTAGCTGGCATGGGTGGCCAAAAATCTTGGTGGCAGATGGGGTCGTTTGTTAATGTAGCCAAGTCAAGCAAGTTGAGATGAGCCATGAAGGGAATATTTGACCCCAGGCTGATGTGGGATGGAGCTGTGATGGTGGTGGGGTTTGCAAGTGCATAATGCATCTACATGGTTGGGGTTTCTTGTGGTGGCACCATTGCAGATGGGCCAATGCCCCCAAGTGTTGTGGGTGGGATAGTATGAGTGGCGGGGACACTGCCCCCATGTATGATGGTAGGGGCAATGTAAGTGGATGGTCCACTGCTCCCCTATGTGGAAGGAGGGATAGTGTGTGTGGAGGGGCCACTACCCCCATGTGTTGGAAGTGGGCCAGCTTGGCTAGTCACTATAGGTGGTGGTAGCTGACTGATGATAGTTTGCATGACTGTGCTTGGGCCACTTGCCAGGTTGTGGGTGACAGGTTGTGATGTGGACATGGGTCCACTTGCTAAGGTTAGGTTGGAAAATGGATCCAGATTTGCACTCGCCATGGGGCTTAATGGTATAGTATGGAGGTCTGGTTTAGACTGATATGGGTCTGGATCAGAATCAGAGGCTGTGTGGCCCTCTGATGGTGTGGGAGTTTGCTGAGAGTGGCTTTGATGGTGTCGATTGAGTGTTCTAAATGGTGTTGGTTCGCCTCTTAGGCGTGAGGAAGATCGCGGAGGATCAATTGTGTTAGATTTATGTCTGAAACTTGGTGGAAATGATGTTTGGACCCCAGTTTCAGTGGCTTCCTATTGGTTGTAGGTGGTCACTCGGCCACCAAGACTGCCAGAAGATAGCGCTTGGCTTGTTCCTCATAGGTGTGTCTACTCAATCGGAATTGGTTGTTGCCCATTTCGCTTGGCAATTCCTCTCAGTGGCTAGCTACTTTGGGGTTCTTGTGGTACTCCTCACAATGAGTTTCTGGGCAGAGCCAAAGTACTTCCCATAGTTGAAGTAGTAAGGGACTTATGTCCTCAAAGACTGCAGATTGGTTTATACTTAGTGTAAATTGGTAAATTTTAAGGCTCATTCAGAGTCATGAACTGAGTTGGGTTGATTAGTTGGTATGGTGTATTTGTTTGTTTGTTTTTTCTGGTATTCGGTTGCTGCACATGTTTTATGAATTCATCATGGTAGAGTTCATGTCATTGTGTTTATGTATGCATTGAATAAAATTGTGAACAAATACAGTGATTAAACCTGAATGTTTGATGGCCTAACTAGATGTCTACCTCTCACTGATATTCCTCTTTAACTAAGAGAAGGTGCTGGGATCTCAACACAATGGGACTAAGCCCATCCATAGATCCTCAGGTCACCTCCCAGATGCAAGGTTGGTCAATAGGGAGGACGCTTAGCACCGTGAGAATCCCTCCTTCTCTACCCCCTCTACCTTTTAGGTCATCCAGTTTTAATGGTTTGGAACAATATAGTGGAGTGCCTATATCTATACGAGCTTGCCCTTCATCGTATCCCAGAATACCCTAGAGGGTGATGACTAGGTAGAGGAGGAAGGGGAAGCAAGACAGTATGTTTTTAAGTTTATTTTAGCTAAGCTAGGTTCATTTAATTAAGCCATTAACCTTTACTTGGCATTTACACATTGTTTATGAAATAAATTGTAGAAAATGAAAGCAGAAACTGAAATTGACTTGCAATGGTGGACAGAGGCGGCTGGGCCACCCTAACAGTCCTCTAAAACTGAAATTTATTGTTTATTAAACTGAAATTAAAGTTTTGTTTTACAGGCCACACATTTCTGATCAAATCTGGGGAGGGGGCTGGAAGATTTTTTCAGAAATGAGCGAGGGGGTCACACAGAATGCAGAAACAGTCGTGGACTGAGTTTTTGGGCTGAAGTTGCACTTATCGAGGGATTAAGTGCACCCTGGGTGCACTTGTTTTCCCATTAAGTGCACCCCAGTCTCACCTTTTGCCCCTATATGAGCTCCCTACTCTGGATTGGGGTTTTTTTGTGAGACATAGTCAGATCTAGCCGACAATGACTTGTATTGTGGTTCACCTGACTCGGTTTTTCCTAGAAGAGGCTTCGACAATACTTAAAACAGGAGATAAACTAAATCTAAGATGGATTTAACAATTAATTTATGAAAAACTAGGGTAAAATTTAAAAAACTTGAAAAATTAAAAATTTGGCCCAGGGATTATGTGGGATCGACCCGGTATGGTCGCCAGTTTTGTAGCAAGGATTTCTCCCTACTACAGGGGCAGGAATGGATCCCTTTTGTCTATAGGATAGAAGGGTAGGTTCCTGCGTGGATGGAAAATGCAGAAAATAAAACAGGAATGTAAATAACAGAATAGTAAACTAAGCTACAAACAAAAAAGATAGATTGAAAATGTAGGAGCAATGGTGAACCCCTCTGCAAGAAATGGGTTAGGGTTCCTCCTCCAAAAGACCTGCAAACAAACCTAAGCTATAATAAAACCTACAAAACAATGTTAAGCTAAAAACCTGCAAATGAAAACAAGGGTTATAAAGTAAATAAAACAAATAAACAAAACATGCAAGACAATTATACCTTCCCTAGTGGAAATGGGCCACCATGCCCAAGCTTGTGGAAGCACCTCTCTCTCTTGGATGGGGAGCAATGGCTCAATGGAGATGGAGATGGAGGAGAGGGAGTGTGGGTGGTTTGAGAGGCAAAGGTCTCAAAGCATCCACGGTCAGCATAACAATAGGCAAATGGAGAAGTGTTTTGAGAGTGACCCCCCACCCTCCTTTTATAGATTTTCCAAGGGGTTTTAGGGTTTTAAGCCCTTGGTCAGGGCTTTAGCCCCTTTCTTTGGATTTTAGCACTTTTCGCCCTAACTTTAGCCCATTTTTGAGGGATTTAGCTCTTAGGAGGCTATTGTGGACTCCATTTTGGGGTTTTTAGCCCTTTTTCTTCATCCTTAGGCTATTTTGAGGGTGTGGGGGTCTAATGGAGGGATATGAGGGTTGTGAGATGGTGTCCTTGGGTGGTGTNTGGGTTAACATTTTGGACATACTTATAGTATTTATTATTATTTCCACATACAATTTGTCTTTGGGATTTTCTTATGTTAGAATTATGCAAACTAGTTATTAACTGCTGTTTATTTTCCTAGTTAAGATTAACCAAACTAGTATAATGATGAAACTTAAATTACGAACCATAGATTATATGTGATTATATGAACCTATATTATATTCTAAACATAATTTCAACCCTATTCATCATTATATAAAGAACCTATACAATTCCTTATCAAGTAACCTAGGTTGGGTATGTTACAAGTGGTATCAGAGCTCTAGGTTACAACAGTAGGGTTGTTTGGACCTTCTATGCAATTGTTACACTGTATTTTATTATGTTTTATATGATGTTGTAAGAGATTAGTGACGTCGTAACCATGTTTCTATGACCAACACATCACATCATTGGTACTTTTTAAAGACACAGTATGAACCCTAAACTAATCTTCTATACTTATTATTACTCCAATGTCTCAAGTCTTATGATCTGTTAACTATACCACTAATGAAATTGAAACACATATTTTATAAATATTAAATATATACCCTCTGACTTGATTGCACATGAGTTTGGATGCATTAGATATATTGATATCCTTGCATTCCTTGAATTATTTGTTTAAATTATGACAACCACGAGAATAAACGGTATATATTATATTGGTATGTAGATTCAAAACTATTGGAAAAAAATCATCTGTTAATAATGAATCTGTGTACATTCTTTTATGTCAAGTTGAGTTAGAAAAACTCTAACAAATCATCAACTAAGTCAAGAGAAGTTAAAGATTGATATTTATAATAATTAATCCCAAAAAGTATTAAGTAATTGAAATGATGAATTTAACTGAAAGGAGAAAAAACTTTAATTAAAAGCCTAAATTTAGTCATATTGAACTTAACTCCAAGCTTAAAGCTTAGTAATATAGTGACTTTAATTGAAGGTTGAAGTTTCAGTTTAGTTAAACATTGAATTAATTTAATGTTTCAATTTATTTGGTTATTGAATTTAACTTAAAGATTTTTTTGGTAAAATACTAAAGTGAATATATGGGATTGGTTCTTAAGGGGAGACAATTTCATTGATTAAGTTTATAAAAGTATACACATTTTAGGGTTTGAATTAATGTAATGGGTCATCAATAGATGTTTAGTGAATTGGTTTGGATAAGGCCTAGTGGGGTCTCTTTCCATATTAGTGACAATAGAAATTGAATGGTATTTGAAACAAATTGATGTGTCTTATTGTAGTTTATATTTGTTGAATGGACTAGTTGTTGTAGCCTTCTCATTTCTTAGTTGGATTCGAATTATTGTATATAAGTAGCCTTGGACTATTAGCATTAAAGTGTATAAAGTGTGGATGTGACCTTCACGGTCTATACTACAAGGTATCTGAGTAGTACCTCAGTGATATTTCATAAAAGGTAAAACGGTGAAACAAGGTATTGATGATAAAATAATCTCTTTGAAAAGTATTTACTAATCCTATAAATGATTTGAAGGGATGCAAATGGTAAATTGATATCAATATATTCTTGTATCTTGTTTAAATATGTGTATGTACCTGGGAACTAATCATATGTTCTATTGATTTGTTGTGACTCAAGTGAGCACCAGGTAGCGAAATTTGGCAGTCCTGAGTTTCCTGTGAATGAAAGGTATTGAGATCGTCTTGCAGGAGAGGGGGACAATCCTGAACAAGAGAGTATAAATGTGAAACACGGTTACCTTTTTATGCACACCCTGAAGAGCACTGGAAGATATGGGTACAGTTGAGGGTCTATATAGCAGAGAAGAGGTACCATCCTTATGTTGTGTGGGGCAGGTCTACAGGTACCATAATTGTCTGAGAAAAGGAGAGATAACTGTGGAACTAAAAGAAATATGCAAGCAGATAAGTATATTATGATATAAATTTTAAAAAAAATTTAGAAAGTATTTATAGTTTATGTAACTTTATATATACTAATGGAATTTGTGCTTAAGTGGAATTTATTTTAGGTATCATGAAGATGCATTTTGTGTATCCGATGTCCTAATATTTGATGTCGAATCATCTGGTTATTGATTGGACTGTGATTCAGGTGAGTCTATAAATAAAATAAAATATTGGAGGCATTGCAATAAGGCTTGAAGACCATGTGATAGGGATTGATTATTGACCCTTGCTTCCACATAGGGACCACTATGCTAGTCCAATTTATCGCATGGGAAACCTATGAGTGGGATGGTGACATTTCAAAGGATTGACAAGGTGAAGGAAGTCCCATTCCATAGGCTGTGGGGAAAGATAGAAAAGCAAGTGGTAGTGGAAAGTATTGTGGTATCTGGGAAGTAGAGTACCGAGAGTGGCAATGAATACATACATGTACATTGAAATGTAAGAGTAAGTATGCATCAAGGATGTTACATTGTTTTAAGGGGGATATGATGTAATATCCCAAAGGTAATCCTCAGACATTGCTTTGTTGATATGGCACTGGATTCTAGGGCCATGGACACATGATGAGATGGATTTTATTTTAATTGCAATAATAATAGTAATTATTTATATTTAATTATTATTATTATTTATATTATTCTAATTAAAACTAATAATGTCACAACATGACAAAAATGTTGTTGGGCGGTTCTAGAATGTCACAAGCAGGGATGATTTTAAGGAACCATACTTATTTAAAAGTGTATAAATGTTGGTGAATCTTACCAATTCTGAAAATGTCAACTATAAAATGTTTGGCGATATTTTTCAAAAAATATTTTAATTTCCAAGGATTTTATATCATTTATATAATAATTTGGCTATTTTTAGGGTGAAAAAAATTTACCCCATCAAAATTGGGCGAAATAGGGCTTCAAAAAATGCAAAATGGCGAATCTTTTTTAGGAGAAAAACGTGGAAAAATAACCCATGTGATAAAATTTGCCCCTAAAATCATCCCTGGTCACAAGAGAAGAGGTTGAGTTTAGGAGTTGTAGGGTCCCCTTAAAACTACTCTTTCTTGCCTATTTCTATTACTTTTTGGACCATGGGGGTCCTAAAACCCACAATTAATGTTGTTCATGTAGTTGCATGCAGAATCTACACCCCCTTTGTGAGAAATTCCTCATCTAGATGCTGGCATGCCTCACATCCACTTTATAGATGAGATATGCACCTAATTGGATAATTATAACCAAGGTATGCACTTAATATTGAGTTAATGCTAGTTAATTTTGGTTAAATTGAGATAGGTGGAGTTAATGTCAGTTAATTTAAGTTAAACTGAGTTAGGTGGAGTTAATGTCAACTAATTTTAGTTAATATGGAGTTAATGTTAGTTAATTTAAGTTAAATTGAGTTAAGGGTAGTTAATTTTGAGTTAATTTAACTAATTTATAATATTTTCATCTAAATTAAGTCTTTGTTTTAGTTACACTAGTGAAAGTAGATGTCACTTAAGTAATGAATGGTTATCATTAATTAATTAAGTGCCCAATCTAGGAATTGGAGCCAATTTCAAGTTTATTCGATCATGTTGATTAGTTTAGTGTCTAACTAAGTAGATGGGAGTGATGAAGGGCGAATTTTAGTTAGTCCTTGTGAAATTGAGTTGTCTCCAATGCATGGGATTAATTTATGGGTGATTAAGAGTCAGTTAAGGGGGTTCTTTATCCAAATTGATGAATTCGAAATAACCATGCAAGGGAAGTGTCTATGTAGTGGTTTAGTGTCAATATTAGTGAATTCAAGTTCCTCATTGAGGACTTGAATGAGTTAGTGAGTGGTGGTTAGGAAGCCCCAGTGATTTGGGAATCCTTCCTCACTCGTCTAGAGTCTTACTGTTGGAGGAACTTCAACTTAGGAAAAATGATTCAAATTGCTCCAAGAATTCATTCATTCATGATTCTACAGGTTTAGGAACACATCAGAGAAGGGATCTGAGGAAATAATCAAATAACAAGAGAGAATTGAATGATACTTGCACAATGTTTTATGGTGATTTTGTCAATTGATCTTGGTGATCAGTGTTTGTGTTTTCTGGATGCCATGGTACGGATCCATATGTAATACATGGTTGTTTATTCTCTGTGAAGCGAATGATATAGTAGAGGTTTAGCTTGTGTGATCAAGAGAATGATATTTATCCTTGATTTTGAATGCTCCAGTGGGGGTTCGAATTGGTAATTTGACATGGGTGGTTGGAAGAGTTGATTCAAGAGATCATCCATCAAGAGAGGGGGAATATCCTATATGGAGATCTATTATTGGTTGCACTAGGACCTGAGGGAGAGGGGGAAAACCTTGGACATATGTCTAATTCTAGATTATCTCATCCATTGAATGTTCCAGTGGTAATTCAAGCTGAGAAAGTGACCTTGGAGGTCAGAACTGTTGTTTGAGATTTTATCCAACATGAGAGGAGGATAATCATGTATGGATATATATTATTGGTTGTGCTAGGACTTGAGGGAGAGGGGGGAAATCCCATACACATGTCTAGGGAAATTTATCTCAATATTTGAATGATTCACTAGCGATTCAAATTGAGAAAGTGACCTTGGAGGTTAGAGGTGACATTCTGAGAGAGGGAGATAATTTGAAGAATGACCAGAGATTACCTTTCTAGGAGGGGGGGATTACAAGAAAGGAAGCATATAAGCCTTAGCATACTTTATAAGAAACCTTCTCATACGAGATTCCAAAACCTTGGCTTAGGGGGGTATTTTTATGGGAAAAACACATTAAGTAAAGATTACACACTTGGAGGAATATTCTTGTGTTGCGACCAATTGCACAACTTTAAGATAAGTTATTTAAACTTTAATTTATATATTATTGATTATTATGATGTATTAGGAAGGTTGTATGTGTATAATTAATGTTATATTTAAAGGTATAATTAACATGTAATATCTCCTTTGTGGAATAACAATTTTCCGGTGAATCTGCACTCCTTGGTGCTAGTATTTTCACTGTAAATTTGTAAATGAAATTATAATTATGAAATATGATATATAAGGTATTTTATGGATGATTATGGATGTTTTGCATTAGTTTTAATGACAAAATTTAAATATGATATATGTGAAATTAAATGAATAAAAGTAGTGATGTTATGAATTCTTTATTTTAATACAATTAACGAGATTTACTTGAGGATGAAATGTATGGTAATTAGTTATAGTTTTATCAATTATTCAAATATTATATGGAATTTCATGTTGCTGAACATGAAATCCCAATATTAGGTTACGCATGGTTAAAATAAGACACTTAGAATTTCATTCATGTTTAGAGACTATGTGCAATTTTTCTAGTTTTAGTAGTTCAATGGTTATGGAATTTGAAATGTTTAGGATTTCTATTTTGGAAATCCTGATAGTATTTATGATTATTTATGAATATGATTCATATAAGATATTTTCTAATGTTAAAATTATGCAAGCTATTTATTAACTAGTTTTTTACTTTCCTAGTTAGGATTATCCTGACTAATATAATGAGGAAACTTAAATTATGAACCACATATTAGATCTGATTGTATGAACCTATCCTCTATTCTAAAAATAATCTCAACCCTCTTAATCATTAGAGAGAGAACTTATACCCTTTCATATCAAGTAACATATGTTTGGTATGTTACAACCAATCTCCACATCTAATAGTAATCCCCCTTAGGAAAGAATGGTATCCATTGCATTGAGTGCCCCCATCAAATGGGAAAACTACTGCTGACATGATGCTCAGTGAGTCACTTTCCTTGGTGCAAAACATTTCCTTCTTTGGAAACCCAATAAAGTTGGACCTTTTATTGATGATTTTCCTTAACTTATGTGTCAATCATCCTATCAATGGTGGTTTATTCCATGCAACTAGGGTTGAGATCTATAGGTTTCAACTTCTCTTGCATCTCCGATGTGTCCAATGGTAGTGGAAATTATTATTGAAGGAGGTCAACATTGAATACTAGGTGCAATCCAAGGAAGGGGTTAATACTTAATTTAAAATAATTCTCGCTTGAACCTTTGGTGATGATATAAGGTCGATAGTGAAGTGGAGACAACTTTTTATGGGGTCCTATAAGGCACACTAATGCAACCAAATATGGTCTTCCACTTGAAACTTGTGTGGAACACAATGTTGATCATGGAACTTCTTGTACTTAACATTGGATATCTATAAAATATCATGGACTTGTTGGTGGATGTGTTTAATATATTCAATGAATTTCGTGGATTTTGTAGCATTAGAATGATCATGAGAGGATTCTTCCTATGTGGGTGTAAGGGGTAACGCTACATCAATGGGGCCCAATAGCTGAAATCTGAAGCTCACGTAAAATGAGTCATCACTTGTTGAGATATGAAGGGATTGATTGTAATTGTGTTGAACATACTGGAGGCTCTTATCCCATGTGTGTGGATTCTTGGAGTTGTACATGCACAAGATGTACATGATCATATTATTGATGAACTATGTATGCCCATATGTTTGGGGGTGGAATGTAGTATAGTTGGAAAGGTTCATGTCCTGTAGTGACCAGAGGGTCTACCAAAATGTTCTTAAGAACCTAATGTACCAATGTGATATGATGGTATATCGATGCCAAAATGTACCCATACCCTCTTGAAGAAGAGCTTGGTAGTGGCCTTGGTTATGACACTCTTCTTGTAGGTTATGAGAATGGCCGTCTTCTAGAACTGATCAATAACCATGAATACACAATTGCTACCATTCTTAGTTGAAGGAATACATGACATGTAGTCCATCAGTATGGATTTGTAGGGCATGTTGGGAGTAGGTAGAGGAGTGTAGAGTCATTTTATTTTAATGGATGGATTGGTGATGGATTAGGCAGTGCAATATATGAGATACTTACTGACATCCTGGTGGATCTTCGACCAATGGAAATAATTATGTAGTAATGATACTATATGATACTATATTTTCCATGAAATTTTTTCCTACCACATAAATATAGTGGGATTCCCAAGTCAACTTCACATGCTTACTTGAAGGAACACATAGATACCCCTGATGGCATAATAGTCAATCCTATAGATGAAATTCATTAACATCCTTTGCTTATCCAAAAATATGGTAGGATATACAACAAATTTTGTATCACTCTCATAGAGTTGGGACCACTCACAGGTCTAATTCCTGGAAGACTTGAGCACCACGGTTAATGTTCCAACTGGAGGTCGACCAAGGCAGTTAATGCCATAGTTGTTAATCCATTTATTATAATTTTGTTGAGGTGATACTATTGTAAGTATGTGGACCAATTTTCATGGTGATCATTTTGTATTTGTGTCTGCATGCACTTTCGAGGATTATGATACGCCTGGATGATTGAAACAGAGAAAGTATATTTCTTATTGGAATACCCAGTGCAGATAAGATAACTAATCTATGTATGGATATAATAAAAATATATTTGATAAAATATGAGATGATATTACAATGGGAATGTTTGCTTGTATAAATACGCCTGTTGGGTTCCCTTTCATAAAGAGGGATTAAATTCCATTAAGGTGTCTCTTCATTAAGTATTTTGTTTATTTAATTATTAATATTTATTAATGTTTATTTATTTATTTATATATTTTGTTCATTACATTTCCTTCCCCTTAAGGGAATATTTGTCCTCAAATATTTATTGAAGACAAGGATTACGTCTGATTTATTGCTTGTAATGTCATGTTTTCATCCTTTATTTTAGTACTTGTGACACTTGACAGAATGAGACGATACAGGTTACGAATTCCAAGGAAAAAATGTTGCATCGTCTATGATGTGGTCCATCTGAGATCTATTTTTATCGGAGGTGATTGTTGATTATCTTGTTAGATAAATCTTCTCGATTTCGGCTCAGGTTGGAGATTTTGTGTTCTTTCGCTTTTGAATTTATAACCCCTTTTTTTATGTTCATTTTGACCTCGTCGTTGGTCCAAATGTTTTCTTTTATTGGGTGTCGGTAAGGATTTCTTATTGATTTTTTTTTTATGCTAGATTGACTTCCTTTTGAACAGTGGTGGGACCCAAATTTGTATTTTCTTCTTTGTCCTCAACTGCAATTAGTTTTCCATATAGTCTGGATGCTTCCTTCTAGAATCGAACTATTTTTTTCTCTAATAGATTATAATTGTTCTAAATCTCCTCAAACCTTGTGTATTGCAACTGTTTGTATTTTTTTAACTTCTCAATTTATTCTTCTAGCTATTGACTAACCTTCTTCATTGCAGAATTTTCTTCGTCATTTCGCAATAAGTTTTGCTGGAGAGCCTAAATATTCTCTTCTAACTTTGGACTACATTATACTTTATATTTTTCCTTCTTGATTTGAAAAATTAATTTCTAATTATGATCTCTTAAATAAGAGATCACTCCTTCTTTACTTGCAATAACCTTGTCAAGATCCTTGGAAATCGTCGATATCTATTTCCTATCTCCTTGCGACATCACCTTTGATATTTCTCTGAAGTCTTCAAATGATGCGGCTTTTGATTCTGAATTCATGTTATTGTCTTGTAATATGATTTGATTCTTTTTGTAGGGAAATATCAAAAAATTCTTTTCAACATTTAAGATAAAATTCCCCAATGTTTCTATCCACGGTGATCCCAAAATTAGGTCAATGCCACTACTCCACAAGGATCTAACAATAAACTGTGAGACACCAGTATAATCTCCAATGCTCCATTGTAAATCACTTATCTCATATTCTTTGTTATTCCAAAAGTCTAACCTTTCACCTATATTTAAATTTGGAATCGCTAACTAATTACCAAATTCATCACTAATATAATTATTGCGTTCATTGGGAGCAATAGTAATATAATGACCTTCCCTCTAACTGTCCCTTTTATTTGGAATAACATTGAAACAATTTTTTTTAAAGTACTTAGAAATATTCCTTATTTGTTTGCTCAGAGACTCCATTTCTTGTGTCAATAGATATGCCCTTGATACTAATATTTATATCTTAAACACTTCTTTGATGTATCTTAACACTATCCCTTATAACTCCATTTTTTTATTAAGAAAAAACTTAACTTATACTTTTCAAAAAAATATATAATTATAATCTTTTTCAATACTTATAATAATAATAATACTATTATTATAAAAAATTTGTATCATATATATATATATATATATATATTATCTTTTTTTTTTTTAAATTTCTAAGTCAACGTGGGGAAGAGGGGTAAAATAAAGGTCGACAGGGATGGGGAAGATGATAGCGAAAGGAGGTAGATGTAGTGCGGGAATGAGTAGGTCTAGATGGTGAGAGAGTAAGATGTGGAGAGGTGATAGGTGGAGAGCATTGATGTATGGAACAAGAGGTGTTTGGAGGAAGCAAGTGGAGGGTGGACCAGGGAGGAGGGATGAGGTGTTGGATGGAGCGGGCATGGAGTGCTGGTGTGGGTGCAGTGATGGCCGCAGTGCAGGAGGGGAATGTTGCTGCTACATAGCAAGGAGAGATGAGGTGAATTTTTTGTTGATCACAGTAGGTGGGGAGGAGTGTTGGGTGGAGGCGAAGGGTACAGGGCGAGGAGAGGTTGTTGGTATTGTCGACATGAAGGTTGTGGACATGGAGGAGGTGGGGAGTAGAACGAGGGAGGCATAGAGAAGCGTGGGGAAAATGGATGAGGGCATGCAAGGGAGAAAGAGAGGAGAAACATAGGGTTTGAAGGTGTAGTGAATAGGTGAAGGCACAGGTGGTAGGGGGAAATACGTAGGAGGAGGGAGATATAGGATGGAAGAGGGAGTAGATGCAGGAGCTATAGGTATGAGGAAAAGTTATGGAAATGGAGTGACAAAGGAGGGGGAAGTTGAGACCCAAACTAGTGCAGGAAGGAGTGCGGCATTGTTGTGCGTAGGGGAGAGAATAGGACATAGGCGCTCGACACTCGCATTATTAATATTTTAAAAGTTGTTAGACCAAAAAAAGAGGACCTCAAAAAGAATAATAAGCATAGAAGAAAGAAAGAGAGCAACAATATTTATCTTGGGAAACCATCATGGAGAATAAAAGCCAGCAAATATTCCACTATATACACTTCAACCAAGTACAGTGTAAGACCCAAAGAATAAGACTAGACTGCTTCCTCTCCTCCATATGGAATGTTGCCTCTCTCTCTCTCTAAATTAACTATTTTTGTGTTCTTCTTGTCCAAATGAGGGAAGCGCATCTCCTATTTATACTAATCAACTGAGAGGCCTAATAACCCAACTGGGACAACTTCTCCTTTCTCCTAGGGCCGAATTTCCTTGGAATACTCAAAAATACATTTTAATAATACTTTTGTGGGTACTACTGACCCGTCTTACAACGTAGGATTTAACTCAAGGATTTACATGGCCAAATACATCAATGGCATCCCTAATCAGAGGAACAACATCTCCAGAAGGGGTAATAACAATAATAATATAAAATAGAATATCTTCCACATTTAGATTTCTTTAACTGTCCCTCTTAACAATGAAGGTATTATATAGCACAACAATACATCTGTACAACTGACTGGTGAATATATATGTCATATGAATTTTTCATAATTACATCAACAATATCATCATGCATGGAACATCATCATCACATAAATCTCTATCATCTGGTATCCTCTCAAGCATCATCGTCTCTAGTATCATCTCTGGAATCATGTCGAGCATCATCTCTGGGATCATCTCGAGCATTATCTCTGGCATCATCTCAAGCATCAATATCATATTCGAGCATCATCTCTGGCATAATCTCAATCATCATATCTAGCATCATATTGACTATCAACATTATCTCGAGCATCATCTCTGGTATCATCTCGAGCATCATCTCTAGCATCATCTCAAGCATCATCATCTTGAGCATCATCATCTCAAGAATCATCTATGCAATCATCTCGAGCATCATCTCTGGCATCATCTCGAGAATAATCTCTTGCATCATTTCAAGCATCAACATCATCTCGAGCATCATCCCATGCACCATATTGATCGTTGTCTCTGTCATCATCTCGAGCATCATCATATCTGGCATCGAATGCATGAAATCATCCTCAAGTGAATGCAGGACCACTCTCCATAAGAGAGTACTATCGTTTGCAGGACCATACTCAGTTGCTAAGTGCTAGGACCACACTCAACAAGAGAGTGTTCTTATCTATAGGACCATCCTCAAATAAGATACTATTTTCTAGAACTAAATGGAGATCTCGTCTACAACTAAATGAAGGACCACTCAACATATGAGAGTACTGTTGTCCGTAGGACCATCCTCAGTCGGTAAGTGCTAGGACCACTCTCAACAAGAAAGTTTTCTTATCTACAGGACCATCCTCAAAGAGGATACTGTCATCTGCAACTGAATGCATATCTCATCTACACTAAATGAAGGAGCACTCAATATATGAGAGTATTATCATCCGCAATACCATCCTCAACTAGTAAGTGCTAGGACCACTCTCAATAGGAGAGTTTTCTTGTCCATAGGACCATCCTACCAGTGAATGCATGACCACTCTCCATAAGAGAGTACTATCATCTGCAGGACCATCCTCAACCGCTAAGGGCTAGGACCACTCTCATCAAGAGAGTGTTCTTTTCCAAAATACCATCCTACAAGTGAATGCAGGATCACTCTCTTGTTAACAATAAAATTAACACCCTTGAGAGTGTTGGTATGAAAACATATTTCTACTTCACCCGCAACATGAAGATCAGAGTTTTTGAACAATTTGACCACTGCTTCCACAAAGGAATAAATGTTTGAAGACAAGGTGGCTTTAAAGAGTCCAAGTTCGTGACCACTTAAGGTCCAAATCCCAGTTCCTATAACTCACAAAGTGGAAAAATACCTAACATGGGCATTAATTGTCATAGAAATACTGAAAGTCAAGTTGAAATGCCTACAAACTAAGGAAAGTGGGTTTTTTGAAGGAAATAATAAAAAATTTCAAAAATCCTAATCCCACATCCATTATCAAGATATGTGATGCTCAAAGCCCAATCCTATAAATGGATTGCATATGAGGTGAATTAGGGAGGAAAACCTAGAAAAGAAAAGGCATGCTTGTTGGAAATGGGTTCGGGGTAAGTGAGTTGCACAACATCTAGGATGTTGCGCATACTCATGTGGCATCGCGCAAGGCAAAGATAGTTCAATAGGCAGAAAATAGTCCACTTTTTGGTATTTTCATGTCACTTTTTGTACTTATTGACCATTTCTTAGGAATATTGGTCCTTAGTGGTTAAGTTAGTTAGAAGTTTGTTAGAAGTTAATTATAAGTGGACCTTGAATGTAAAGGCACAAAACTATAAATGGAAGAATTATGCATGTAAGAGATAACATGGAGGATGAATATCAGATGTGATACTAAACAATGTGATATAGTACTGGATCGTTGTCTGTTTTTGATCTGCGATTTGTTCTGCGGATTTAATATGATGTAATGTGGATTGATTTGAACTCCTGTGGCACCTTAATATTTTCCTGCTTTACATTGTTTTGATTCTGATGATGAAAGATGAATAGATTTGCATATGAATGGATAATGCAATGCTTTCTGTCCAGCAAGTAGATTATATTGGAAATTAAGCTGATGGATCTCTGATGCCCCAATCCTCCTCTATACTATGGAAACTTGATTCTAATAGCTCTCCCTCAAACATCTCGGGTGAGACCTCATTTGCTCTACAGGTGTTGCTGGACAGGGTAAAACTTGTCTTGGCCGATGCTGAGGGAGATCACGGTGTGTTGAGTGTCGACAGAGTGGAACCCCTGTTGTTTGGGTTTTGTTGGTCAGGATTGCACCAAAAAATGGTTCCGTTCCCACTGGCCCTGGTGCAAAACATCGACATCTAACCAAAAATAAGAAGTATCAGCCCAAACTACCACCGTTGCCAGAAGGGATGACATGCACCACTGACATTGTCCCTGCATTGATCAAGATGAAGTATGAGGACCATGATTTTGAGGCTGTGGAAGGACATAATGGATGAGCCCTACGAGTCATTACCTGCCATCGTAGGAGAACCCATCATACGTATTCTGCAACCATAGGCGGAACGACTGAACAACTCTAGGTTATTGGGGCTTATCAACATGCCACATTTTGGGCAATTAAACGAAGAAAATACGTGCGTAAAACAAATTTTTGCATGTTTACATGGAGGAACGCTATGGTTGGACACACCAATCATGCTCATAGTGGATTTGATTTATGAGATTATGGTATTTCCAAACGATGGGGAAGAACCAACGCAATATTTCAAAGGACGAGATAATGATAAGCATCTGGCAACTCGGTTGAAGGAGCGGTATGACTCTGCAACGCGATGGCATAGTCTATCAAATCGACACCATCAATGACTGAATGATGCATATTGGTGCATGAATACTGGGGAGTAATTTTTCCCGAAAGAATCACCCTATTCAGTGCACTTCGAGAGTTATTGCCTGTGCGCAGAAATGCGCCGAGGGAGTCCACATGAACTGGTCCCTCTTTTTGTTAAATCATCTAGCAGAGGATGCAGTCATAGTTCAAGATGGGGAGCAGAATTTTTCTTATAGTTGGCTAGTAATATTGATCACATTGGTGGCTTGGATGGAGCCAGAGGAATACCAAGGAACGACGGTCAAAGATTCCAAGGTGTGGAAAGGTGCATGATATCAAAACTTGTGGTGGGTGGAGGAGGAAAATCAGCAAAAGGATTGTGTGATTCACTTTTGAATCTACTGGGAGGAATTGCAAGCAGCAGCGGTCAAAATTCCATTGTTATCATATGCAACAGTAGTGAAATATTAGCGGATTATGTGGATCACCATCAGACTGTACACTATTCAGATCCAAGAACGACGCGGCCTTGATAAGAAATGGCTACCTATGGCCTATAAGGTGCACATGGATAATTGGATGCATTGGTTCAGGATTGGCCCATAGAATGGCATGATTTGGTCAGCGCAGACTAAGTATCAGAGGGGCCACCTGCACATGCCCCTGAAGAGCCTACGCACCAAGAGAAGATTAGTCATGAGTTTGATGGAGAGTCATCGACCGATACTGATCTGGTAACATTGCACATCCTCAATAATATCAGAACGAAACATAGAATGGAGCAGGATACTGGCAGTAGTACTAGATCAGCGCTGGAGGCCTAAATGTAGTGACTTATTAAGGCTATCACAGACTCATATGATATAGCAGCGACTGCAATGTGCCAGTCCACCCAGGAGGGCTTTTTCGAGGTGAGAAATAAGTTGGATTATTTATAATGATGGTTTGAAGAGAGCACCAGAGAGTGTTGTTGTGCAGCAATTCCTGTCGATTCACACCGAGCCGTGGGCTAGGAATGTTCAACTTCCCCCAACTACAATCGACACATGAAATGCAGATGTGAATTCCTCACTACACCAGCTCTGAAGTATCTCCTTGAATATCAACAAGCTATCAACACAGAATTTAGTACACGTGCAGCGGGTCACCAGCCAAGAGTTGGATGATAGGAAGAAGGAGCTCAACCACTGGTACCTGCAGTCATAGAACGAAGATGATAAGTTGGGGAAGGAAGTAGAGGGGATGAAATAGGGAAAGGAGTAGCTCACAGTAGAAAGAGCGCAGGATATTGAAGTCTTGAAGATGGCGCAGGATGAACTAGCGAGGAAGGCTACTACAGAGATTAATGAATTGAAAAAGGAAACCAACCACCTTACTATTGAAAAGGTGCAGTTGTTTGCTAGAAGAGGTGAGGTCAAAGAGGCTATTGATGTGGCCTATCAACACATCCATGAAAGCACAATAGAACTGGATGCAGTTGCCAAGGCGAAGCGACTTGGAGAAGTCATTGTGCAGCTCCAGGTAGACAACAACATGTTAAATGCTATAGTTTACCTGGGAACACCACGAGAGTAGGTTTCAGAGTGAAATGCCTCCATTGAAGAGATTGCGATGTAGTTTGATGAACTAGAGCAAGATGCTAAGAAGATCGCAGAGGAAATGACATAGTTTCGGGGTAATATTGTTAACGATGAGCAACTAGAAAAATTTACAACACAATTGCAGGAAGTCGAGAACCAGTTGGCCACGCCGAAGAAAGTGTTATTGACCATTCTACCCATTTTGTCAATCATGTGATCCGCTGAGTTAAAGGAGTTGTAGCAACAGGTGGTAAAAGCTCAGGAGTGACAACGGAAGCGTAGTGACCAGCTCAAGGATTTCCAAGATATTGGAGCCCAATTGTGGGAAAGCATTGTGGCTGCACTACAAGTTGTGCAGGATGGAAACAAGGAAATAAATGCAAATATGGTGGAGCACCCTTTGAAGTAGGATCAGCTTATGTGTCAATATGTTGCTGATAAACTCAGAGTGCAAATCACTGAAATTTCTCAGCAATACAATGACTTCAAGATGAAGACCAATGAGTACACCATGTCCATCTGACCTAGCTCGAGGACGAGCCACAAGACTATTTTGGGGGCTTGTTGGCAAGGGGTTGGGGGTAAGTGCTTTGCACAACATCTAGGATGCTATGCATACTCACGTGGCACGGCACAAGGAAAATATAGCACGATAGGCGGTAAATAGTCCATTTTTTGGTATTTTCATGTCACCTTTTGTACTTATTGACCATTTCTTCGAAATATTGGTCCTTAGTGGTTAAGTTAGTTAGAAGTTTGTTAGAATTTAGTTATAAATGGACCTTAAATGTAAAGCAACAAGCCTATAAATAGAAGAATTATGCATGTAAGAGATAACATGGATGATGTATACCATATGTGATACTAGACAGTGTGATATGGTACTAGATTGTTGTGTATTTTTTATCTGTGATTTGTTCTACATATTTATTATGATGTAATGTGGATTGATCTAAAATCCTGTGGTGCCTTTGTCTTTTCCTGCTTTACATTGCTGCGATCCTGACGATGAAATATGAATAGATCTACATATGAATGGATAATGCGATGCTTGCTACTTATGGATACTGTCATAGTTTAGATCTGTTTTCCCCACTGGTAGATCTGCTGTAATGATGAATGAATAATGCAACATGATGAGTGGTTCTGTTTTTGAGAAAGTAAGTAGATTAGATCCAGAAATTAAGCTGATGGATCTCTGATGCCCCAATCCTCCTCTATACTACGAAAACTTGGTTCCGACAGCTTGCCCCCAAACATCTCAGGTGAGACCTCATCCACTCTGTGGGTGTTGATGTACAAGGTAAGACTTGTCTACACCGATGCTTAGGAATATCATGGATTGTTGAGCATTAATAGAGTGGAACCCCTATCAACTGGGTTTTGTTGGTCAGGATTGTGCCAACAATTTTGTAGGATTTGGAAGCTAGAGATAGAATCGTTTTCATATCAAGAATTTTTGTGATTATTAGCTTTGATGGAGAAGGATGGTTTAGATGAAAGGAGAAATGGATTCACCTATTATTGGGTTGTAATCACTTTCCTCCTGATATGATTCAATTCAATTTTTCCCAAATGTTGTGACTGAATCTATGTATTTTTAGATGTTTTTGTCAATGTTTGGTAGATAGATTTCAAGTTTTAAAAGTTTTCTAAAGGATAGAGGCAAGAAAATATCAAACTTGTTCCAAATGGAGGCTTAAAGGCCATGGATTCTCAAGAAAAAGGATCTTCCACAAATGACATGCTTCAAGAGGTAATCTCCTTTCTTCCTCCCCTCTCCGCTCTTTGAAATGACTTAGAAATCTCAGGAAGCTTTCAATTATTGCATGTATTATGTCGATCAAGATTCACCTCCCTATAGTGAATGTTAGATGGGGCTGTATACATGTCCCTATAGAGAAATCTAATAACAAAATGGTGACCATACTGGGGAGCTAAGGGGTTCTTCTCTTGAAACAATTTTTCTTGAGAATTTCCCCTTGTCTGGGTGATTTTTTCCTTTCAAATATTTTGATGCATCCTTTATCTTGTTCTCATAAGGCTTTAGTTCAGTTCTAGAGTCTAAAACCAGCCAAGTTTGGCCTTCACTCAACCAAGTATTGAAATATTTGGACAGGATCTTGGGTTTATAGGGAATTCGTGGGTACATGCTATACACTGTCACGAATTCCTTATAGACTCGTGGGCACAGGATAGTGACAGTTGTGAATTCCCGAAGCATTCGTGGGTACATTCTAGTGATAGTCGTGAATTCATTGAAATAATTCATGTGTGCATCCTAGTGACAATCATGAATGGATTGAAAGAACTTGCAGGTACATAGTAGTGACAGTCGCGAATGGAATAGAGACCCAATAAGAGTCTAGTATTTTGGGAATAAAATCCTCAATTCTTGTCCATTTTGAGTGATTTGTTTTTATGTGGAAACCTTAGAAAGTCCTCTCATTGATTTTACAGTCTAAGTTCATCCATTTTGGTAAAATATTATGGATTTCTTTGAATAATTTTAAGTGTTATGTGCATATGGTTGGAATTTGAAAAGTCATGGTTCTTGATTTTTAGAGGGTCATATCTGCAATTTTTGGGTCATTTTGATTGAATTTTGCTACTGCATATGTCTTAGGAATATCCTAACATAGGTTTTAGATAGTATTTTCCTCCCTATTATCAATATTTAGATATTTTTGAAGGATTTTTAAGTTTGGTGTGCATTTTGGCTTAAGTTTGAAATTTTGGAGATCACTTATTTTTGTCTTTTTATTGAGTTCTTTTAAGACTTTGCAGAACTTTAATTGACATCCTAAAAAACTTGTTAAATTCTATTCTGACCTTTTAGGAGAATTTTTGAAGCATTTGTTAAATTTCCATATGCTTAGCTAAGACATTAGTATTTCATTTTATTTTCATAACAAAAAACATATAAATAGGATCACAGAAAGATAGACAAGCACAACCATACAAAAGGAACAAAAAGATTTATCTTGGGAAAACCCTAAAGGGAAAAACCCAGCAAAAGCTTCCTCAATATAGATGCCCCAAAAAGATAAAAGATAAAACCAACAAAGAGATCAAAGCCTGATCCTCCTCCTTCTCCAGCTACTTCTCTTCTCCACTAATGCGCTACACAAGTGAGAATGTGTGTGTCTCAAATGAGGAGCACTACACCTCTATTTATATTCATCCGTTCACTTAAGTTAACTCATTTGACATGTAGGCTCGAGTTACACATATAGGCTCAAGTAACCACACTGGGGTGCTAATGACCCACCTTTACAATTAGAGGGGACTACCTCATGACTCTTATTAGTTATTCCAATTAGGAGCATTGGGGTACAATGTAATACAAGTGGTTCTCCCGGTAGGTCCATCAGGGACCAAAAAAAGATACATATAGAATATTCTTCGAAGTTACAATATTTCAACACTCCCCCTTAACGAGAAGGATATTCTACAGCAACATCAACAACAACAAGAGTAGAGATAGGGGACATCATCAACATCAGCAAGGTAACACATCTATAAATCATTGGAAGCTTTTCAACATCATGTAGTCTTCATTTTCAATCTTTAGTATTCATCATCAGCAACATCTTCAGTCTTTGATCAGCAACATCTTTAGCATTTTGATCTTTCAATTAGCAATGACATATTCAACACTTGAACCTTTCGATTAGCAACATCTTCAGCACTTTGACTGTTGAATCAGCAACAACATCTTCAGCATTTTGACCTTTCGATCAGCAACATCTTCAGCACTTTGACTTTTTCAATTAGTAACAACATATTCAGCATTTTAACCTTTCGATCAGCAACATTTTCAGCACTTTGACTTTTCGATCAGCAACAATATCTTCAGCACCTTGACCTTTCGATCAACAACAACATCATCATCATCATATTCTGATCTGTTGATCATAATCATCATCACATTCTAATCTTTCGATCAGAAAAATCATCATCATACTCTGATCTTTCGATCAGAAACATCATCAACATACTCTGATCTTTCGATCAGAAACATCATCATCATACTCTAATCTTTCGATCAGAACCATCATAATCATAGTGCGTCATCATCATACTCTGATCTTTAGATCAGTACGTCATCATCATAATACTCTGATCTTTCGATCAGTATGTCATCATCATCATACTCTGATATTTTGATCAGTACGTCATCATCATACTCTGATATTTCGATCAGTACGTCATCATCATACTCTGATCTTTCGATCAGTACGTCATCATACTCTGATCTTTCGATCAGTACGTCGTCATCATCATACTCTGATCTTTCGATCAGTACGACATCATCATCATCAGCAACAACCTGCAATCCACAACTCAAAGACAAAAAGTATTTGGATCATTTTTGGACTTAAATTCCATGGATGATACAATCCCACCACATTCTCAACAACTGAAGTTACCAGATTGATTACGGGAGAATTAGTCCCTATCACTTTAGGACTAAGTCCAAGGACGATGCAATCCTACCACATTCTCGAGGACCGAAGCCACCGGATTGATTACGGGAGAATCAGTCCCTATCACTTTAGGACTATGTCTAAGGATGATGCAATCCTACCACATTCTCGAGGACCGAAGCCACCGGATTGATTACAGGAGAATCAGTCCCTATGACTTTAGGACTATGTCCAAGGATGATGCAATCCTACCACATTCTCGAGGACCGAAGCCACCGGATTGATTATAGGAGAATTAGTCCCTATCACTTTAGGACTATGTCCAAGGATGATGCAATCCTACCACATTCTTGAGGACTGAAGCCACCGGTATGATTATGGGAGAATCAGTCCCTATCACTTTAGGACGATGTCCAAGGATGATGCAATCCTACCACATTCTCAAGGACTGAGGTCATCGAATCTATTATGGACAGATGTCTTGGGATGATACAATCCCTCTTCATTCTCGAAGACCAAGGTCTCCAGATCACTTTAGGGAAAGTGCCCAGGGCTGATACAATCCCACTACAACATCACTACTCCCCCTTTCGGGGAAGATCTTTTCGAACCACACCAAGCTTGTCTCGAAAGTGTTCGAACTCTACTCGAGGAAGAGGCTTCGTCAGTACATCATCATCCAAACCATCATCATCTACACCTTTAGTATGTGAATACTGAACTATCACCATCTGTATCTCTAGTATGTGAATACTGAAACCATCATCATCTATATCTCCAATATAGAAATACTGAATCACCATCATCTTTATCTACAGTATGTAAATACTGAAATATCATCTATATCTTCAATATGGGAATACTGAAATAATCATCATCTATATGTTCAGTATGGGAATACCAAAACATCATCATCTCTATATTCAGTATAGAAATACTGAATCACCATCATCTGCATCTACAGTATCATCATCTGCATCTTATCTTGTATGTAGAAATACCGGATTTCTACGTGTTACGTCGGAACATAGGGTTATTTGTCATCACAACTATGTTTATCACATAGAATCATTGTAGTGTCCATCTTCAGGTCAAAGAGACCTGATATCAGCTTCTGAAGCCATATGGCTTCACAAATTAGTAGAGCAATCTGCTATGTAATCTGCTTCAACCGTGCTAAGAGAAACAATGGACTGTTTCTTGCTAAACCATGAAATCATAGCAGACCTCAAAGAAAATCATATACCTGATGTGCTTTTCCTGTCTGAAATACTTCCAGCCCAATCTGCATCTGTGTAGCCATACAATATATACTCATGGCTACCATCATAGAATAGACCAAAGTCTATAGTCCCTTTCAGATATCTCATCACATGTTTTACAGCTACTAGGTGAACCCATCTTGGTTGAACAAGATATTGACTTAAGGTGTTCACAACAAAACAAATGTCTGGTCTAGTATTTGTTAAGTACATAAATGACTCAATGATCTGTCTGTAGTGAGTCACATCCACTAACTCTAATGAGTCATCAGCTAACAGCTTCAAGTTGGAGTCCATGGGTGTGGACATGAATTTGCATTCCAACATATTGAATCTCTTCAATATCTCTACCACATACTTTCCCTGGTTGAGAAAGATTGCTTCTGAACTTTGCCATACTTCCAGACCTAGGAAATAATGCATTAACCCAAGGTCTTTCATCTCAAATTCTTCTGCTAGTTTCTTTTTGCTTTCCATGATCTGTTTCTCATTCCTGTCAAGAATAAGTCATCCACATATAGTAATATAATGACAGGTACATCTTCTACAACCTTGTAGGAAAGGTTAGGATCGACTTTACTCTTGGAAAAGCCCATGCTCATCAGGAAACTATCTATTCTTCCATACCAAGCTCTGGGAGCTTACTTTAGGCCATAGAGGGCCTTCTTCAGCTTGCATACTTGATTCCATCTATCTTCAACTTCAAATCATTGTGACTATTCAATGTAAAAATATTCCTCAATCATAACATTAAGGAAGGCTTGTCTTTACTTCATCATGGAAGAAACTACCATGATAGTTTTGAAGGAAGTGTACCTTGCTTCCTGGAGTAAGTGTCTCTTCAAAATTAATTCCCTCTTTCTGATAGAAACCTCTAGCCACAACTCTTACCTTACTTCTATCAGAAACATATCTTATCTTGCAAATCCATTTGGAAGATACCACATTCTTGCTTTCTGGTTTGAGTACTGTATCCCAAACATCATTCTATTATCATAACATCTTCTATGAGTTTGTCTTCTTAGGTCATCAACATATCCTAGTCTTCTGCATTCAACCTTGAAGGTTGTAACCCACTTTACTCTTGGTAAAGTCTCGATCCATCACAAAGCTATCCATCATGTCATACCATGTCAAACTTAGATATAATTTTCTGTAGTCACTCCCCCTGAAGTGGAGTATCATCTTCCCTCTTCATTCTGTACAGGTGGTTCTATTCTTGATATATACTGGTCAATAGAGTATGTCATGTCATAGTCTATTCTTTCTGGGGAGAATCACAAACCTTGCTTTGTACACTTGTTCCATCATATCGTATACATCATTCCCCATGATCAACTGTTATTCTTTGATCATAGCTTCTTTGATAGCATTCTTTTCTTCATCTTGAGTTATCTCTTGTACCCATGGTGGTCTTCATCCTTCAAGGTGGATCTACCACTCTCTGAAGCTCTTTCTTCCATCATGGTGTCTCTGACCCTGGGAGCTTCAGATTCATGTTCATTGGAGTGAATCTTGAATTGTCATCACATGTTCTTCGGAACAAGTCTCATCCTTCTTTTCTTGTAGGAGGTTGTACATGACCTTTCCTACAATTCAAATGCACCAGTTGCATGATTCGAAATATTTCATAAAAAATATGTATAACGACAAATTCTTATGCATCATGCAACTGTTTAGTCAATACAACATTCATCCATATCTCACATAAACTTTCTAGATTCCTTCATCTCCACCATGAAATTATTGAGATTGTGCACTAATCCAATATGTCAGCAAAGAGGTTTGATAAGTAGCAATGGAGAGTTGTATAGCACCATGAGCTACTTACCCATCACATGCATATTAGTAGTATACAATCATTAATGTAACCAATCTATCATGCATAACAAAACAACTGATCATAATCAAATGCATAACAAAATAGTATCATTAAATGACAATTGAATACTTATCTTTTGTTTGTTTCATGGGTAGACTCCTTCTTGATTATTCTACTTCATCATTTATTCTCCAGATGATAACATGGATAAGAGGTTCTTTAAGAATTGAGTTCTTCATATTCCTCATCGCTTGAGGGATCTTCTTTGAGAGCTTGATCTTCAATTGCTTCCATCTTTCTTCTTCTCTTCTTATGAGATGAGATTCTTCTTATTCCCAAAGTCTGTTGAAAGTAATTACTTCCTTCTGGCACACATTCTTTGCATGAATGAATCCCATGATCATGGGAGGCCATTCAAGGTGGCTATCACCACTTCTGCATTCTCCACTTCTTCTTCTACCGCATCAAGTTGTTCTGCATTCTGGATCTTCACATTCTTCAATTGTTTTCTCAAAGCCATCTTCTGATTTAAGTTCTTATATTCAAATAGCTTGGTCAAGGAATCAAACATCTTCGGTTTCTTTGGGGATACACTTGTGTTACAAGTTGATTCGTGACTGAATCAGCAATGATATTCTTGGTCTTGACCAAGTTCTTCTTGTGTAAGGCTTCTAGCCTCATCTCCCTCTGGAACTGGAACCTCTATACTCATGTTGGTGTCCAAACCATTTTCTTCAGAGAGATCATATACTTCTAGGCTTGGAATTTGTCAACTTCACCAAGCTTATCATCAAGCTGACGTGATATATCACTTTGAAATGAGAACTTCAAATGAAAATAGCAAAGGATTAGATCTTACCGATTTGAGGTGTCCGTCTTGGTTCTGAAGCTCCCTGATCTAGGGTTTGTCACAGAAACCCTAATTTTCAAAAATTGGAATCTTTCAGATCATATTGGATATATAGATAGATATATTCAAATGGAGCTGTCATATGTACTCCTTTTCTGAAAATAGTGGAGGGAAGCTCCCAGAACAGGAAGCCCTAGATTTCCAATTTCTTCTGCAGAAATTCCTGTTACTGTTTCTGTGATATATCCTAAATTACTGATCCTCTGTGTCTGAAATTTCTCACAGAAGTAAAATAACATGTCCCTGATCCAACACCATATCTTTCATCAGAATTGGTTTTACCATTTGAGATTTATGATTCTTTTCCCAAGGTGACCTGTTACAGGACTATTCAAAACAGCGAAGTTGTACGGAATGCCACGTGTCACTGGTTCATCTTATGAGTCTGATATTTGGACCAATAACATTAAATTCTGTGATATTTCTATGGAATCTTTAGGAATTCCATTTGGACCTCTGTAGCCCAATATATTGCAATTCTCCCCAGGTGTCCTGTTTAGGGATGAATTTTGGAAGAGGCTAGAACCCTAACTTGGAGGGATAATATCTCCCCGCATATAGTGAATCTGAGGCTGAAACTTTGACATAGTGTACATCTGGAATTGATATGTGGCTCCTACAATTTTCATCCCATGAGACTTCTCCAATCTCAGGATATAGTGAATTTACCAAAACTTAGCCGTTTTAGTACTTAGGGTTTTTCTAGCTAGGGGTCAAACTAGGGTTTGACTTTCCCAGAGTTTCACCCAACCAAATTTCTTGATCCAGGTCTCGAAGCTTCAGTTTTGATGAGGATAAAAATACTATGCTAGTCTCACTCAAAAATTCCTCTTCTGTAGAAAGCCCTAATTTCCGCATTGAAAACTGAAAATGCTTGGAATCGAATTCTGCTTTGACAAAAAGATGCGCCCTTAAATGGAGAGTCAGTCTAGCATACTTTTGCTGATAGATTGTGGAGAGAGAACAAAAAAGTAAGAAGCCATAGCTTTTGTAGCTGCACAATGTCTTCTTTTCAGGTTAGCTCTGACACCATGTTAAATTTCCATATGCTTAGCTAAGACATTAGTATTTCATTTGATTTTCCTAACAAAAAGCATATAAACAGGATCACTGAAAGATAGACAAGCACAACCATAAAAAAGGAACAAAAATACTTATCTTGGGAAAAACCTAAAGGGAAAAACCCAGCAAAATATTCCTCAATATAGATGCCCCAAAAAGATAAAAGATAAAACCAGCAAGGAGATCAAAGCATGATCCTCCTCCTTCTCCAGCTACTTCTCTTCTCCACTAATGCACTACACAAGTGAGAGTGTGTGTGTCTCAAATGAGGAGCACTACATCTCTATTTATATTCATCCGTTCACTTAAGTTAACTCATTTGACATGTAGGCTCGAGTTAAATCATGTAGGCTCGAGTTACACGTGTAGGCTGAAGTAACCACACTAAGGTGCTAATGACTCACCTTTACAATTAGAGGGGATTACCTCATGACTCTTATTAGTTCTTCCGATTAGGAGCATCGGGGTACAATGTAATACAAGTGGTTCTCCCAGTAGGACCATCGAGGACCACAAAAAGATACATATAGAATGTTCTTCGAAGTTACAATATTTCAACAGCATTTAGGGACATTTTCCCTCAATTTTGGAAATCTTGGAAAATTCTTTAAAAAACTAGGAAAAAAATCACTTTTAGTAGTAGTTTTGTTTTAGTATTATTCAAAGTTTTCCTTGAAAAGAATTCTCATATATAAAATATTATGACATATTTACCCTTTAACTCATTTATTTCACTCTTGAATGTCTCAAATTTTGTCTAAATTGGTCATTTTTATCACATAGTGACATAAGGAAATTGTTGAAAAAACTAAAGAACATGGCATTGTTTCAATTTATGAATTCTTTTAGCCATGAATTTTTAATCCGCATGGAATTTCTGACCTTCCAAACAACTTTTAATCACCACTAAGACACTCTTCATACCATCATTTAATATCAAATTCATATAAATTCTCAAAATTTCAAGCCACGAGTATCCTCTTCACTTGTGCTTTCAGGCGGTCATGTGAATGAGAAAGTGGATATCAAGTGTAATAGGAATCCTTTGAATTTTTGAAGGATATTATTGAGAAACAAGTATCCTCTTCACTTGAACTTTCGGGCGGTCCCGTGAACGAGAAAGTGGATCTCAAGTGTAAATGTTTTCCATGAAAAATCAAAATTGAATCACGTTCCTACATGTACACATCAGTTTAAGAGACTTATTGGAAACAAGAAAAAAATTGAATATTCAAAAAAATTATGTTTCTAATTAGTGATAATTGAAGGAAACCTCTTGAACCCTTGCTAGAAAATTGAAAGTGATTTTATTTTGCAATATGCATATCTGAAGGATCTCAATGAACCTCTTACTCTCCCATAGTATAGAAGTTCATCGAATGAAAAGGTAGGATTAAAAGCATTTGTGCATTGATTTGGTTCAGTAGCATAAGTCGCAACAACATCAGTTTCACCACCACTTCTCGAAACTAATAGAATTACCTTTAAAATCAATGCTTAATCTAATAAAAAACAATATTTTATGTTTGATATCACCAATAAGATTAGGCTAGGTATTTGGGTTAAGATGGTGAGTTAACACTCCAAATCCACAAAAATTTGAAACTAGTATTGATTAAAGAGAGTTAAATCCATTAGTAACAAAGAGTTCTTGCCGGGAAAGCGCTTCTAACACGAAGGTTAAGCACGATTTCAATACGAATTATTAAGAGTGGTACCTCCAGTCTTTCTTCTTTGGTGGGATATGAGCACATTACAGTGTCTCGGTTAAGTGACAAGTCCTCGGGGTGACATCACTTTTCTGAGATAGCTAGTCTATGTGAGTTATCCTGGGCTGATGACTTTCCTACCCGGTCACCGATTGTGAAGTGGTAACCATAGTTTTGTTTCCTAGGGCATCACATAAGCTTTTCTGATTGGGCGACACTTGCAATTCCTGTGACAGACATAAGGTTGTTTCAGCTCCTTGGGAGGGTGAAACTTGCACCCCTCATGATTGAAGAACAATGTAACTGTTTCTCATACCTTCACTATTTATTAATGCTTGAGGCTTAATGTCCCTCAGGGGATACTAGTTTTGGAAGGCCCTCTAAAAACCCAAATTTCCAGTAAACCTCAGATTTTTGGAAAGAAGCTTGCTTGTTGCTTCCTTAGAGACATTTTTAGTGGTGTGGACACTTTTTTTTTTGGAGTCTAGTTTTCCTCTAGAATTTATTGAATAAATTTTCAAATATATTTTTCAATTCTAATAATTCAAACATCTAAGTGGCTTCTCTCCCGATCCGCCAATCATGGCGGCAGCGAGGTGAGTCACCGAAACTTGAAGGCCCCTATAAAACATAGAGAGAGATAGAAAAACATAACTCAGAAGACTCTAAAACTTAACCATTTTTAAATTCAATTAACAATAATATATAAGATCAACATCAACCCAATCCTGAACCATTTATATAAATAGTTGATAATATTGCTCCATTTGAAATTGAAACAATAGAAAACCATACAGCTGATCCAACTAATCCACCTTTGCATCTTTTCGACCCAGTAATACTTGCGGTAAATGAACCTTTGGACAACCCTAACCCTCTTTTCTCATATCCAAATAACATGAGAAATCTGACACTTAACCTTTGGGCTTCTTCAGAAGCTCGAGGGACCACATCGGTTCAACCCCAAATGGTGGTTGGAGGAGGTAATACCTTCAATTCAACCCCAATAACAATCCCAATGGTTAATGTACCTATTTATAATATAAGTTCAACCAACACTTCAGTTCTAGTTGGTACAGTTCCAGGTTCCAATCTTGGATGTACATCCACTTAATATACAGGTATCCCTATTGGAGGGTGTACCTTGCCAAACATGGGTGTCCGATATGGCAGGGATTATCAAGATTAAAATTTACAAGGAGTTAATTTGAATCCTTTTGGTCAACCTAATACTTGTTTATGTTCCACTTTTAGAGGAAACTCTACAACTTGGTGTTATATTTTAACATTTAAGCTAGCATTAGATTAGGATATTTAACTGAGAGACTAACAAGCACAACAATAAAACACAAGAGACAATGAACATAGTGTTTTTCCTCGGGAAAACCATAAATGGATAAAACCCCGCAACTTCCTCGGAGATAGAATCGACACCAAAAGTAAAACCCGAAAATAGTAAGATGATCTTCCAACAGCAATAGCATCTTTCTTTCAAACCCCAACAATTTATTCTCCCTCAAATATGCGCTATAACTAAGTGTGAGTGAGTGTGTGATAAATAGAGAGACTCACCCTTTATTTATACTAATTCTTGACTTGACAATGACTCACTAGGGATGAATTCACTAGGTGATTCTAACAACCCTAGGGCCCCAGAACTGCGGAAACTTTAACCCTTGAACAATAGGAGGGTTACCCACATTGACTTGACATGACTTGTTTACATTATAGAAACTCCCGATCAGAACAATGGGGCATGACATGACTCAATAAACAATTCCCAGAATAAACATTAGGGTACAATACAGAAGAAATACAAGTGAATACATTCTGAAGTTACAATTACATCAACACTCCCTCTTAACTAGGAAGGTATTCTCTTGACCCAATTTATCAGCACAAGTATTATTCTCGATATCATCTGGGTCATCATCGATTCCTCATCATATTCAAGTCATCTTTATCTAGATCTGGATCATCACTGGATCTAGATCATCATCACTGGATCTGGATCATCACTCGATCTCGATCATCTTTGGTTCTGGAACATCTCTATTGGATCATCATCACAGGTGCTATCTCTTGATTCTTCTTGTCATAGGAATTTCTACAGAGCCAGCCCTTTTTCATGCTAGTTGTAGGCCTATCCTCCATGTAGGTATTTTCCAGCACTTATATCTGACCCTAAGTCAGAATGGCCCACCCAGAACTTATATCTGATCATGTAGGAACCAATCCTATAATCATATCAGAAAGGCATGCCCAACACTCACATCTGTCCATGTGGGAACACATCCCACAATCTTGTCAGAAAGGCCCAACATTCACATTTGATAACCAATGTTAGAAAGGCCCAGCACTTACATTTGACCATGTGAGGAACTAATCCTCCATGCCAAAAGGGCTCTACACTTGCATCTGATCATTGTAGGAACCAATCCTACAATCACCTCATAATGGCTCTGCACTTACATCTGATCATTGTAGGAACCAATCCTACAATCACCTCAGAATGGCTCTATACTCACATTTGATCATGTAGGAACCAATCCTACAGTCACATCAGAATGTCCCTAAGTCCCAGAATGATCTTTCATGGTAACTAACCAGGTGTCTCCATTCCAAAAATGGCATTCAGTGCTTATATCTGATCATGTAGGAACCAATCCTACAGTCACATCAGAATGGGTCAACACTCACATCTGACATGGAAGGAACCAATCCTCTCACCATGAAAGAATGGCTTAGCCCTTACATCTGACCATGGAAGGAACCAATCCTCTCACCATGTTAGAATGGCTCACGGACTCATCACTTCCCTTTGGAGGGAACCTCGATCTAGAGAACACCAAGCTTCTCCTTGAAGTACTCAAACTTTACTCTTGCTAATGGCTTTGTCAACACATCATCTATCAATTTGTCCATTGCAACATACTGGAGCTTCACTGCTCCCCTCTACACCATATCCCTGATATAGTGATACTTGATCTTGATATGCTTCGATTTGTCATGGAACACCGGGATCTCCAACAACTTCACACAACTCTGGTTGTCGCAATATATGCAAGTAGCATATAACTAGCGATCAAATAAATCAGACAGTATCTTCCTCATCCATACTGCCTCACAACTAGCTAAACAAGCTATGACATACTCTGCTTCATCTGTACTCAGTACCACACAAGATTGCTTCCTACTAAACCAAGAGATCACACTTGATCCCATACTGAAGCAACACCCTAAAGTGCTCTTCCTATCGATGGAACTACCTGCCCAATATGAATCAACATAACCCTCCAGGTTAATCTTCTAATTTTCCTCATACTTGAGCCCATAGTCAACTGTACCCCTTAGGTACCTCAGAATATGCTTTGTAGAAATCAAGTGAACATGTCTCGGATCTATCAGGAACTGGGACAAGGTGTTCACAACAAAGAAAATATCGGGTCTCATGTTTGTTAGGTACATCAAGGACCCAATTATTTGACGATACATCTTATAGCATCAACCACTTCTGATGAAGCATCACTCAATAGCTTCAGGTTTCATTCCATAGGTATGGTCATGGCCTTGCAGTCCATCATCCCGAACCTCTTCAAGATCTCTACTGCATACTTCCCTTGTCCGACGGAGATTCCATTCTCATTCTACCACACCTCCATGCCTAGAAAATAGTGCATCATACCCAAATCCTTCATTTCGAACTTGAAAGCAAGCTTCCTCTTTGTATCAGCAATCAACCCATCCACACCTATTTCAAACAGATCATCTACATACAGTAGAAGTATCACTGGGTTGCCATCTTCAACCTTGTAGTAAAAGTTAGAATCTGCTTTACTCTTGGTAAAGCCCAAACTGGATAAAAAATCCATCAATTATGTCATACCATGTCCTGGGTGCTTGTTTCAAACCATACAGGGCTTTCTTCAATCTACACACATGAGAATTCATGTCATGTGTCTCAAAATCGAGTGGTTGTTCCACATACACCTCCTCTTCTACTACACCATTCAAGAAAGCAGTCTTGACATCCATTTGGTGTATCTTCCATTTCATCACTGTAGCTAGAGAACATTAGAGGAAATTTGAGGTCTAAAATGGGCGTCCTAAGGAAAATAATAAAATAATAGTTATTCATTTTGGAGGAAGAATGAAAAAAACTACTTTTGTGTTCGTATTTTTGACATATCTCCCTGTGCTTTTACGCAAATTCTGAGTAGGAGAGCTTGTTGGATGTGGAATTTAATTACGCATCCAACGAGTACCCACACTGCATACTTTCGACGGACCCTGCTATCCCAAAAACAATAAATACCTAAAAAAATGTGATGATGACACTGTATACTTTTGACGGACCCCGCTACCCCAAAAACAAGAAATACCTGAAAAAATGTGATGATGATGTCATCATCACTTTTTTCATGTATTTCTTGTTTTTGGGGTAGCGGGGTCCATCAAAAGTATGCAGTGTGGGTACTCGTTGGATGTGGAATTAAATTCTGCATCCAACGAGCTCTCCCTCTTGAAATTTGAGTAAAAACACAGGGAGATATGTCGAAAATACGAACAAAAAAAAAGTAGTTTTCTTTTATGACAAATATGTCAATTCAGCCATTATGGTTGACTCATTTTATTGAAATTCTATTGGTTCTTGAATTCCAACTTTTAAAATTTATTGTTGGCACGTTTTCTTATAAGGCCCATTTTAGACCCCAAATTTCCTCTAATGAGTACTGATATGATGGAAGTGTATCTGGATACAAGTGCAAAGGTTTCTTCATAATCTATTCCTTCTTTCTGTGAGAAGCCATGACCCACAAATATTGCTTTATATTTCTCTATGCTTCCATCTGCAGAATGCTTGATCTTGTAGATCCATTTGGAAGTTACAACAGACTTCCGTTCTGGTCTTGGGAGGACATCCCAAACATCATTCTTCACGATTGATTGATACTCTTCAATCATAGCATCCTTTCATTCTTTGCTTTCTGCAGCTTCTTCATAGTTGGAAGGTTCTTTATTGATAAAGTCACATATCTTTTTGCACCTTGGATAGCTTCTCGTACCCAAGCAGGTTTCCTCTTCTGAGGTGGATCTATAGGTTCTTGAGGTTCTTCAAATTCTTGATCTTCTTCTTGAGTTTCTTCATTCATGGTTGTGTCATGACTTCTGGGTACTTCTGATTCTTCAAGATCTTCAGCAGGTCTCTTTCTGGATTTGTTGTAAGCTGAGTCTTCATGAAATGTTACGTCCCTGCTGATGTCAATATTCTTTAATTCTGGGAAGTATATTCTGTAAGCCTTCGAGATTTTAGAGTATCCCACAAATATACCCTTCTTTCATAAATGGTCTAACTTTGTCCTCTTTTATTTTGGAATGTGTATGTATACTGGACAGCCGAATATTCTGAGATGGATGACTTCTAGTTTCTTGCTAGAAAAGACTTCTTCAGGTGTCTTGTTCTCGAGTACTCTGTGTGGAGTACGGTTCTATACATACACTGTTGTTCTGGCAGCTTTTTCCCATAGATGCATGGGAATATCTTGATCATGAAGCATTGCTCTTGCAGCTTCCATGATAGTTCTATTTTTCCTTTCTGTAACCCCATTCTATTGTGGATTATATGGAGTGGATAAATCCCTCTTAATCCCCAAATCTTTGCATAAGTCTTTGAATTCATTTGATGTGAATTCTCTGCCATTATCTGATCGAAAGGTATTGATCTTCTTTTCAGTGTGGTTCTTAATCAAGGCTTTGAATTCCTTGAACTTGATGAATACTTCATCTTTGTTCTTCATAAAGTATATCCATGTCTTCCTAGAAAAATCATCAATAAAAGAAACATAGTATACATATCCGCTTAAAGAAATGGATGACATTGGACCGCATACATCGAAGTGAATGATTTCCAAGATTCATTTTGCTTTGCTTTCGCTAATTGGAAATTTCTTCTTTGTGTTCTTTCCTTTCACACATCCTTTCCAGGCTCCTTCATATTTTGCTTGAATTTTTGGAAGACCTTCAACAGCTTTGCTTGCCAGTAGTAGTGCACTATAGTGCACATGTGCAAGCCTTCTATGCCAAAGTTCATTTGTCTCTAATGTGTCATGGACCAAAGCTTGTTATAGATGGTTGTAATGTCCTCGACCCTCAACCGGCGAAGAGGACATTACTATCACCAAACGTATGGGCAAATAGCCCCATGAACATGAACAGACATATAATGATGAAATAAAAAGCTTAAAACCTAAAACATACTAAGATGCATAATCCTTCATATACATAATAGAAGCAAACATACATTCATGCAAGCATACCACATGTTCATTATATTCATTAATCGGTAAGTATAAATGCAAAGACAAAATAGTCAAGAATACTTATCTTAAACAGAATTCATCCCGCAACCAACTACATCACTGCAATGTTCCACCCAACCATAGGCCAGCGTGCTCATCAATCTCTCAGCAACACTACCACCCTCGAGTTGGGCATGATTCCTCAAGGAATAAGGGTCAAAGCAAGCTTACACATAGCCAAGGTACACAAATCAGCCAAGCCCCCACAGTAGGGTTTATTGGGCCGTCAAGGAGCTAGGAAAGGCTAAATGCTAAGTTGGTGGCCTCAATGGAGAGCTAAGGACGCCTACACCAAAGTTAACCCTGACCTCTAAGACAGCCACACACCCAACACCAGGAATAAGTCCTTTCTCTGCTTCACAGTCCCTCAGGCCTTGACTTCCCTTTCCAATACTCTTCAAGGGTTGTGGAGACAAAATCCAAAAGTCTCCCTCTATTTGAGTGGCTCCAAACACCAGTTTCTCAAGCATACCCAGCCTCTAATCCTACTCTCAATAGTCCGAAGACCAACCACTACATACCGCAGTAAAACAAGTAGTTCACAGCTCTGTGAAGAAGATGAAGACAACGGGGTGACAACCCCAAATGAGAAGGTGAAGTCAGCTCAAGTCAACAAGATGAATCAGAGTTGTTCTTGGCCCTAGCATGGCCAAAACAACTCAGCAGCAACCCAAAAAGGTACTTGCATACACAGCAAACCAAAAATTCAGGGGAAGACGATCACTGATTCGTTCTTGGCCCTATCATGGCCAAAACGACTCCCCAACAATATGCAATAGATACCACTCTGATAAAGGAGAAAACATAGTCAGCACAACGTGAATGAGTCCATAGCCAATGATCCACAAAGAAACCACAGCAAATCCCAATTCAGGGAAAGAGCAACAGCCCCCGGTTGCCGATGAAGTAACATGACATTACACAGTCCAGACATAGCCATCAATGTTAGAAAACAATGGTCCTTCCTTAACAATGAAGCCACGACACATTTTCACAATCGACAATGGTGGAGTGAACAAAGACTCCCTGCGTGAATGGAAGGAAGAACATAACCACAGACCGACAATCGGTTTGAGAGAGGGAAGGGTGAACCCTCCACAATGGATTGTTATCTATTTTATCTCTGCTCTACATGAGGAAAAAAAATAGCCCACGATCCAAGAGAGTGGACAAATGGTCATCATCCCAAACGGTGCGTGAGGAGACCACTCCTAGCTCGTGTGTGACTGAACCAGCTGTGGAGGCGCATAGGGGCAAGCCTGCCACCCACCTCTACCTAGCATTAACTGCCTCAACTAAAACATGGTTTAAGGTTTGACACATGACTTTTCCCCATGGGGTCCAGGTTTAGCAACCCCCCCCTTAACCTTAGGAAACCATACCCTTTTCATTTAACATTGCACCATCATAGTTGGCTGTAGGTTTATTTTAATTGATGTGCATATTTACATGATGCCAAACTATAATGTGTCGGATAGCACAATATACCATCGGCAACAATCCTAATTGTCGAAACATAGACAACCAAATCGATGGTGGGGCTTTTACCCTGAGCTCCACACCACAATTAATTACAAAATTACATCATGTACCTTTTAATGCAAACGGGGTCAAAATCGGGGTATTACAATCCCCTCCCCCTTGGAATAACACCATCCTCGGTGTTCCAATACATAGGAATACATATACAATTTGCACATCAAAATTTCAAAATTTTGTAGATCTATCCCACGTTCAATTATTTACTTGAAATCTCAGGACCAAGCCCCTCAGCTTCCATGAATTTCTCCTGCTGGTTCTCAGCTTTCGGCTCATCCCCAAGTCGAGGAATTTTGTGGCTGCTTCCCTCTTTATGTTCCCTCATTGGGCAGTCCCGGCGTAAATGATGTCCTCCGCATTTCCAACATTTCATTGGCTGCTTCATCTTTACCTGCTCAATTTCCTTTGATTCTTCCTTCCTGGACTGTTTCTTAATGTATCGCTTGGATGAATGCCCCATCATTGATCAACTTTCCTTGCCTTTACGGATTTCCTCCAGAAGGATTTTTACCTCCTTTTGCAAACCAATAGAGTCTTGCAAAATCTGGTGGTTCATCTCATTCTGCCTTTTCTGAATGTTGAGCATTTCTCCAAGATTCTCTTGAGTCCTGGCAATCGTTTGAAGGAGACTTCCAGCCAAGTCCAACAACTTTTGGTCTGCTACCATGATCAATGTGCACCACTGGATTTCACCTTTTTCACTTGTGAAATGCATCAGTGAAATTCTGTTAGACCAAGCATAATATAGGCATTAATATCAGTCAATTAATTGCCCAATTGGCATGACAGTCCAAGTCTCATCAAGGAGACTTTCATATTTTTCAATCCTTCCCAACAAGCACATGAGTTCATTCATGTCCGTTCTTGGGAAGGGAATTAACCATTCTAGCATTCATAATTTACTTTAACCAAATAAACTCATTCTATTTTTAGTCACACATGCATTCAACAATCCTTTGTTTTCACAATGAATAAGTATATATATATATATATATATAATCAAAAGGCGAGAGAGAGAAAAAAGAGTTTGTTTTTTCCCTCTTTGTTTTGTTCCATCCTGGAACCCACACCACCGCTGTGGATTTTCATGCTCTCAGCCTCTTTCACTTCACTATGAATGCTGGACCAATCCCTCTTGGTCATGACACTTAGTGTCTCCGGTCTATTTCAGACCTCTCAACCATGGGGCCTCCCCACATGGTTTGTCTCTGCTACTAGGACCTTCACAGTCTCACTAGCACCTTTTTCATTACTGCTCATTTTGAGCCCTTCAGGACAGTCACATGTCCTCATGTATACATTCTTCCCATATCTTGTTGAATTTGGTTAACTTTCTTCTAGCACATATTCCTCTAATGAAGGAATCCCATTCTATAGGGAGACCATTTATAGTGGTCATCACCAATTCTTATTCTTCAACCATATAACCAATGGCTTCTAATTGTTCTTTTATCTTATATGCTCTATAGAAATATAATTGTATGGTCTCTGTCTTTTGTATATTTACACCCTTGAGTTGGTTTCTCAAGGTCATTCTTCTATTCATGTTCTTACCTTCAAACATAATAGTTACGTCATCAAATATTTCTTTAGGAGTATTCTTTGAAGATACCTGGGAGATTAAATAATCCTTGATAGAGTTAGCTATGATCCTATTTACTTTAATCATATCATTGTTTTTGTTTTGCATTTTCCTCTTCCCCATTTGGTTCCTTGACCTCTTCCTTGATAAAGACATATAGGTCATGTTCTTCAAGGATGAGCATGATTCTATGCTTCCAAGCTTTGAAGTTTTTTTCTCCCTCAAACTTTTCATCAATATTGGTAATATTTATCATATGTAATGAATGAGAACCTCAAATGGAAATATAGGAGATAGTGCTGACCTATTTGATGACCTTTTCTGAAACCAACTTTGGGATGACCTAGGGTTTGGCTAGGAAACATGAATTTTCCAACTGTGATCACTTGTAGATCTTAGAGGAGGAAACTGTGTGCCTCTCTAAGGAGAGATAGACATTATCTTTATTTGTTGGATTCTGAGGATAGAACCTTGAAAAATTTAATGCCCTATTTTCTCCCGGCAGTAGTGGTAGGTCAAAAAGTGAAAATTCTCAGAATGAAAAACTACTTCGGTTGGAAAAATGTGCCCTTCTTTGGAGAGTTGAATGGACCTTCTTTTCCAGCTAGTATGTGGAGGGAGATATCCAAAATAGTAAACCCTAGCTTGTTGAATTTTCAGATGAGCTGCTACACAATGTATTCTTTCATGTTATCTCTAATACCATCTTAATATTTTAAAAGTTGTGATATCAAAACAAAAGGATATTTGAAAGAATAACAAGCAGAACAGAACAAAAGAGAACACAAATATTTATCATGAGAAATGCTCACAGGAAAGAAAACCCAACAAAACTTTCTTTATATAGACTTCATCCAAGTACAGTGTCAGATCCAAGAACACGACTAAATTGCTTCGTCTCCTCCAGATGGAGTGTCACTTCTCTCTCTTACACAACTGCTTGACCGATGTGATTTTACAAATCAGGGAAGTGCCTCTCCTATTTATACTAATCAGATGAGATGCCTAATAAACCAAATGGGATGAATTCTCCTTGATTTAAGGGTCAAATTTCCTTGGATGACTCAAAAATACATTTTAATAATACTTTTGTGGGTACTACTAACTCGACTTTACATGACCAAATACATCAATGACATCCCTAATCGTAGGAACAAAATCTCTGGAAGGTTTAATAAAAATAACAATACAAAATAGAATATATTCTACAGTTACATTTATTTAACAATCCCTAAACCCAACCTCTCTCTATATCTCTCCTACTCCCCCTATCCATAATCCCTTAACGCCCCTCTTCTCTACCTCTAAAACCGTAATAAGCACCCTCCTCTATCTACCTTCAACCCCTTAACAAACCACCCTCTATGTCTCTCCTACTCCCCATACCCTAATATCCTAACACCCCTATCTATGTATACCTATAACCCCCAAACACTTACTAATACTTAGTGTTACTTTCATATTTCCCCTACCCTTAACCCCCAAACAATACCCCCTCCCTCTCTACCTCTAATCCCCTAACACTTACTAATCCTTAGTGTCATATACAATAAATATGCAGTCATGAATATCACGCATGTGATTGTTCTTAACAAAATCATGAGCACATTTTGTAATTATATATAAATTACGTATCTTTTTCCACCAAAATTAAGTTCTAAAACCAAAAAGGACGAAGGAATATATAATTATGGATACATTTCCAATTCAATATATATATGCCCATGGGGTGTTAGAGTAAGTGGTAAATTTGAAATGTTGTAGATGGTTATAAATGGAAGGTCTCGAGTTCAAATCCCCCCAAACTTACCCGTGTGCCATGGTTTGGTCCTTGTGCATGCACTTAGGGGTATAGTTGTAGCAGGTGTAGAATTATAAAAGGAAAGGATCTAATTCCATGTAGATAATTGATATTTTATGTTTGAATAACAAGTAGAAATTAAATAGGTCAATCTTCCACAAAATATATCTCTTACAGAGATGCACAAGAAAACTAGATAGAGGAATAATGAGACTAAATACAAGAGAAGTTAACAATGATTGATAAATATTCCATGTATTATTGATCCACATAGTGTACATAAATAATATATCCTTGAGAAGAAAATTTGATTTTCTAAGGATACAACTCATGCTAGCTCATAAAGCATGCTTACTAAATATGATAAACCCCCATAGGTGACTAAAACACTTTCCAAATTAGTCCAAGATATCACAAATTGGATAAAGTATGAGTGAGTGATGATGACTGATGGAAAATATTAATAATCATGGAATTTGGAGAGAAAATCATGAAGGATGGGTTGACCATAAAATATTGTAGTTGCTTAATTAATTAGATTTACCTTATCCAGTGAAAAGCAAGAAAATCAATCTAAAGAAAGAAAAAGATAGGAGGGCACAATTTCTAATCTTGGGAAACCAAATAGTTGGAAGAGTATGATCCAAAATTAGTATAAGGAGCTCCTGGGTAAATATGGAAAGTATTGTCCAAGTGGTGCAAATGGAAGCTAACTACCTAGTCTATAATATATGAAACTAACAAAAACAGATTAATTAATTCTATCCTAAGTATGTAGTGGGTTTGTAATATTATAAAAGCGGGATTGGATCATTAACTAGTACAAAATGAGAAATTAATGACTAAAAAAATGACTAAAATCTCGCTATAAACGGCTATTTTTTATTCGACGACTAAAAGTAGCTAATTTCCACTATCTTATAGCTTAAATAAATTAGTTTTATTTCACTTAGTCATTAATATCTTGACTTATTAGTCATTGATTTAGTCATTGATAGTCAATGATTTAGTCATTTATTTAGTCACAGATTTAGTCATTGATTGTAGCTATCAATGAATAAATATACGACTAAATAAACTACTAGATGATAACATATTAATGTATAATCTAAATACGACTAAACGTTATTCACGCTATAAGATATAGGAAATTAGCTACTAATAGTCGTATAGATGCGAATTCAGTCATTTTTGTAGTCACAAATTTATGACAGGGTACAGAGGAATCGAACCACCAACCTCCTACCTATAATTAGGCATGTGCTCTACCATTGATCTAGAACCCTTTAAGAAGTTCTTATTTCTTGATAATGATGATATTCAAACAAATTTTGCATCATTCAAGCATACAAAGTAATTATTATGAAGTTACTATAGGTCCATAATGGCTTACCGTATACTAGTCCTTCAAGTCATTTTTGCACTTAATAAATGCATTTGAAAGACTTGAAGGACTATTACAATGTAAGCCATAATGTATCTATAGTAACTTGATAATCATTATTTTATAATTTAATTCATCACATTCTACACAAACAAATCTTTTCAATGATAACCAATCCAAGCATTAGTGTGTTCGACAATCCAATCTCCCCCCTTGAGTAGAAAATCTAATTTCATTGTTATAGATACTCTCCATGCAATGATCAAGTTTTTAAACTTCCAAGTTGTCCCCAACAATGTATTTCAACCAAAATCCAACATATGCAAAAATTATATAAGAATACTCACATAAAATATTTCCATTCTTTTGTTATTTGAGTGTCACTCTAAGTAAGATTTCATAAAATCAAATGATACTAACAAAACTATTTTCAAATCCAACATATATAACAAAAACATGTAGAAGAAATAATTCAAAGAAGAGAAGGGGAACATATTGGAATTCTTGTACTAATTTAGTGCCACTATAAGCAAGGTTTCTCGCAATGAAAGGATATGAATAAGATTGATTTCATCTCACAACCAAAACAATTTGATAAGATCATAACCATCAATGTTATGAAGTTTTTGTGGGGAGTGACTTTCCCATATAAAGGGATTGATGTCACAATAATATATAGGACTAAAGGTAAGTACATCCAAGGTCAAGAGATTCCATGCCAAAAAATGTCTTGAATTAACCCCACAAACATTTCCCACCCAAAGTTATGTTGGAAAAGGCAATGCACCATTCACAAGGCAAACACAGGATTGAATTTTAGGGCCTAATTTTTTTTTCAATAATGTGTTGGTTGGTTGAAGCATCTCTTCAAACACTTTGACTAGTTACATGGGAGGCTACATTCTTAATCAATATAAGAAAAATTTCTTCCTCTATGAGATCACTTGCTTGCTGGGTTGTATTGTAGGCATTATGCGCTACGATTTCTCCCCATGAAATAAATTTCTTAATGGTTTACTTGCAGAAATTATGGAAATGATTTTACCCCATGAAAATATATTTCTCGTAAAAGAAAACAAACATTCATTAATGCCCAAGAACAAAACTTATGAATGAATTTCTTCAAGCAAGAAAAGCCATGAACTGGGCATATTCCTGGCCTAATATGAACCCAAAACTTGTTATGAAACAATTTTCCAAAGTAATGCAACAACAATTATCATATTCTTTTGTANACACACTTATTATGTTTCATTACCAACTGGTTTACTAATGCGAAACTAAAATCAATTATCTCATATTTTACTAATTGAAATGCTAATATAAGGCATAAAATTCCCAATACTTCTACAGAACCAAAATTCTAATTGAAGCTAACAACAATTACCTTATTCCTCTTCAAAATCAAAATGCACAAATGGAATCAACAACTAGTTCAAGGGACTTGGCATTGTATAACAATTCAGATATATTTTACTCAACATTCAAGAATTCATTGCATACTTACAATCTAGGTGCCAAATGAAATCATTAAATCTTTTCTTAAACAAAAATATCAAAACAATTAATAAACAAAGTTGTACAAAGTCTTGATTACACCATTTCAAATAGATCATTCTATATTCAAGCACATAGTTGGATAGCATTCCATGCATATCCCTTGATTTGGATTAGCCCATGCAAAAAATAAGCAAACAACACAACTAATCTATACTCTTTATATGTAATTCAAACAAGGTTGGGAATAATGATAACCATATCGAATTAAATTCATAGCAACAAAAGATTCCAGAACAAGGAATACACTTATCTAAACTGATGCTACAGGGAACTACTTTCAACAGTCTTCCAGCTACTTCATATTGCACATATGGTAGGATAGGTTTGAAATGCTTGTTTCAACTTCATTGTTGTTTCAATGATTTCAAGAAAAATACCAAGAGTAAATGATGAATGGCAAAACATTAGCTAAGAGGTAGCAGGTAACACACCCACATTGCAATCAAAATAGTTTGAACTGGGAAAATACATGTGTTCTACAATGGCGTTACCCCTCCTTTAGCCAAATCTACCACAGAACAGACATGCACATACATCAGAGGAGTTATTTGAAAGGTTTGTGAACAAGCACAAACATAGCACTGAAACCATAACCCCTACACAAATCAAGTTTCATATCGATAACTAATGAGAGAAGTGAATGGTGACCCTCAAAATGTTTTTGAAGGAAAATGTAGCGGTTTTCTTTTTTGTCACTTAAGAAAAAAAAAAATTGACCTCATGCCACTTCTCTTCAGGAATAAACATCAGTGAATAAATGGAAAGAACAACAACTACAAGAAATATTGTAGCGAAATATTGATCAAGAAAATCCTATGTGGGTTTTTTTCAATGAATTTTCTACAATAAAATTGAAGGTCACCTCCACAAAATTCAATGGATTATCATAGCAGATCAACTGCAAAATCACTGCTTTGACATGGTTTTATTTGTAGCAGTCAATCATGAAAAGATATAAGAACACAAGACACATTGTTGGTCTATGATTGGAAAAGGGAAAGGGGGGAATTGATTGCATACCAGTCCCATTAGTTTGTTTCATAGGAGGCCATGGTTGGTAACTATACTCAGGCCTTAACTAATGATTATCAATGGAATATTTGTTCCCTTTTTTATGTTGTACGTGTTGAACTTGCATGGTTTTTTCCTGCATTCCCCATAGAGTTGCATGGTTTTTTTGGGGCTAACTATACTATTAAAAATAAAATAAAACAAAAGGAAAACCCCACTTCATAGTTGTTATACCCACATACAAATTCAACTATGGGACCTAGTTCTTAGCCTAACAAAATAATGTACACAAGAGGCTAGTGTAAGCATACTTGGAATGCAAGGGAAATTTTTTCTTCTTCCCTTGTTTTATCACTCCAACTTCTCGAGAGCATTTGGAAACTATTGGCCATGTCCTTGGAAGAGAAACCATAGAAACTACAGTTATTTCCTTGGAGATATTTACTAAGAGAAGTTGGCTATGGTGATGCAGATATATTTTTCCTTCTATCATGTCCTTCAAACCCTTAAGCATGTATCTGATATGTGGGTAATGGATTAGCTCCATCCATATTCATCTTAACTTCGCGAGTTGATACATAGAGAAACCATGAATTAGTGGTCTCTGTCAAGGGATCTATTACAGTGGATGACACCTGTGAAGGGCCCTTAGAGCTCCCTGTAGACCAAATTCCAACTGCAGATAAGGTGGAGTGTGGATACCTTGGCATGGATGATGGTATTGGATTCTAAATCAAGCATCAAAAAAATAATTGGGTATCATGTGCATGCTATAGAATTAAATTAACAAGAATTTAAATGAGTTGGGCATATTGTAGATATAGAGTATTAAAAAACACATAGGACTTTCATACAATACCTTACTTGCACCATATTTAGCAAACATCTTCTTCCTATACGCCCACTAATATTATTGATTGCTATCATTATTTTCATCATCATCAAGCATGGAATGAGTAATATTGTGCTCTAAACCATCCATATAGCCATATTCCTCCTCTCTCTTTGTTTTATTTGATCCTACCACTGCTTCTACAGGAGTGTTATACGATGTGTTCAGAGGTATCCCAAAAGGGAACCACTCATAGGGAAACTCTTTGGGTATTTTGGGTTCATTTCTTCTATGGATGAATTTTTCCTTAGGAGGGGGTTCTTAACCTAGGAAATCAAAAGGAACCCATAGTTCTCCATCATCCAATTTTTGTGGAATTTGGAAATCCATTTCTATACCTCCCTTGAAGGCTTGGACCAGTGGCTTAAAGAAATAATGATAACGGTAACCATTAGGGTATACACCAATTTGACTCTCTAAACTGCTAGTATACAAATGTTTATTTGTAATATACAAATTGCCAATAGTGGAGGGCTCATTTTCTCCACCAAGTACCCTTTCTAGAGAATGATCTGATGCAGCACAAATATGCTCAAGAATCCAATCAAGCACCTGTGGAACATATACCGAAATAGAAGGCATATATGCCTAGAATAGCAGGAACATGTACCGGAATAATAGGAATATATGCCTGCTATTCATATCTATCAAGCACCGAGAGTAATAAAACCACTTCATGTTAAAAAAAGATGTTACATTATTTTTATATGTATGGTTGTTCTAACATTTTATTGATAAAATACTTTAGCTTTTTATAGTAATTTTTTTTTTCATAGATGACACCGTCATTGTTCCATGCAGAAAAATGCACCTCTCAATACAAAAATAATAAAATAATACATTGCAATTGCTCCTTTCAATACACACTTGCTACAGAAGGATAAGCATGAATTGAATTTGAAAAGTCCTTGTTCTAGAGGCAACTCAATCACCAAAAGGAACCTTGAATATGAAAACCGAGACTAACAAAAATCCAGACTCATCAAATTTTCCCATAGGATGTCAGTTTGGCTAAGCGAGTGATTTAAATATAAAGCCAGATTATTACATGCCTGTAGGATAGGAATATGGATATGTTCAAGAATGTAAAAAGTTTTGTAAAACCAAGAGTCATGCCACATTGTGTGTGTATATATATATAATATTAGTAATGTCCAAAAAAATACTACAAAATTAGTTCAATGAGACTAAATGTTACAGCCAATGAAAAAACAGTGTGAGAGTGCAAAAGCAAAAGGGAAGAAGCATAACTAAGTGTCTAACAAAACTATTTGTTAATAATCTAACCAAATGGTATGATATATAGTATAGTGATGCCAAAGGAAAAAAAATGAATCCATTGATTCTCCCATCCATTTTGCTGTGTTTTTCTCTTTCACGATATGCTCTCTTTTAGCTATGTAATGTGTTCAGCATCTATAACAGAACCAAAATAAGGTTGGTTTTTGAGATATTTCTTTAGTTTTTGACACTCAATTCCAACCTACTGAAGCTAATATTTCCTTTAGCATTGCAAAGGCACTTGGTATAGATGATAAACTATAAATTATACAAAATATAAGTTTATTTCTATATATGGATTGTAGCAACGTGTAAATGGGCATGGTTCAACTTGTTTTTAAAGGATTAGTCAAAAGAATAAAATGTATGTATGAGAAATTATTGTCTCCTATTTGCAAATGAATATTCATTAAATATAAATGTTCGTGGATGAATAGATATCGTAGGCAATTGTTTCATAAGATGCAATTTTAATAGATTGAATTATCACATACCTTTGTAGTGGAGTCCTTTTTACTGAGCCTACAGATATGTTGTGCCACTTCACCATCAATGTCCTAAGCATTACCTAGACACAAAGCTCTGATAAAAAAAAAACTCATTGTCATGAACCAATAAAACTTAGAATAATAGCGTATAGTGGTGTACAACCCGGGATAGCACATAACATGGTATATTTAAAGTAGTGGGGTCCTTTCTCTGTAGGTGTTGTCATCATTTTCTGCAACAATAGAATTATTAGACATAATACATGACAATGATGAGTTTCTATCATAGTTAACAAGTTGAGAGAAGATACACATTGACAAAAGGGACAAGAGGCAATACCTACTATATTAACAAGCGACTATCCATAGATCCTTCCCCAACATTATTTGTGGTTGCATGTTCAACAAATTTCTTTAAGTGAAGGAAGTCAGTACTAATTATGTAATCATGGGCCACATTCCATGTGATACTGAAGTTTCTGCTCTTCCATGGAAAATAATTTTGGCTTTCATTGCGAAATCAAAATGGATTTATGCCCTAAGAAAATTTGTTTCTTTTATGCATTTGTGTACATGATAATGCTAATAGAGAGGGAACAAATAATTGGATAACATCAATGAAATTCAAACAGATGTCCTTATATATGAAATATTTGGCACAACCTGCTATGAACTGTCACCCTAGACATTCTAATACTCAAGCATTATATCACATGATTTAAATTTATCTCCTTTAAATGAGGTGGTGTTATAGCAGATTTTACCACACATGGTGAATCACACTTTTATGGCCTTCCCTGTCCCTATGTAAACTCCTTAGACCCCATGGACCATTTTAGTTCCTTTGATGTTTCCTAGATCATCCCTAAAAACATGCTTAAATTTCCATACGTGAATTTTAAACCCTTTATCATGTATATACGTGGGTTTGACCTCTAAAACTGCGTACATCGGGATGTGTGCAAAAGGCCAAATTATTTTGGAGTTTTCCTTGACATTGATCCAACTCACTTGTCTCCTGGCCTTCCATATGCCTTGAGATCGCTCGGATTCGACCCTTCATTGGCCCATTGAAGAGCTATATAAGGAACCCTTTGGATACATTGAGAATGTATGAGAATTGAGAGCAAAGAAACTATAGTCCATTGTTTCCGGAACTTGTGCTTGAGTCTACATCTCTTTGTCCCTTGGAGCACTTTCATGTTCTTCTCAAGCTTGCCTTTTGCTTGTGAGCTTGCTATCGAGAGATGGAGGATAAAGGTGATGGATGCCCAAGTGGGGGATTCAGTTTCTCCAATTCGTAGACATGCCGATAGAGGTTGTATTCATTGTAATCTCTGATTTTATATTAATAGAAATATATTTTCCTGTCCAATAATGTATGTTTGAATGAATATTTTATCCATGGATGATTTCAAATGCTTATACGTTGTTGATTATATATGCTAGAGTAGATCTAACACCAATATATTTAGCATACTTGTCTTGTTTACTTATTGTTGAGGAAGTGATTCATCAATTCAAGCTGAAGTTGGAAAGCTCAACGAGGATCTACTTCAACCGTCCAGAATAAGGTACGAGTTTTGATCCTTTAGTGTTAGATATTTGATTTCTGGAGTCAAGATGTTTGTTGTGGTACCCCAAGCCATAGGAATTTCTCTCCGTAACAGAATTGGTGACTCCGCTGGGGACGTTCCTTGTTTTTGTTTGGGGTTTTGGGGAACAATGTGCTTGATATTATTGACTTGCTCTTTGTTTCTCCTTGTTTTTGGGTTGCATTTTATAGTATGTTCATCCATTGACACTACCCTTTATTTGTTTGACCCTTGGCCTGCTTTTTACCACTGCCTTCTCTGTATACGCAGGTTTTTGGCCAAAAGTCATGTACATACACTGATTTTTGGCCAAAAGTTGCGTATACATGCAGGTGTTTGGCCAAAATTCGCGTATACATGCAGATTTTTAGCCAAAAGTCACGTATATACATAGTTGTTCTTTAAACAGTCGTGTACATCATCCCTTTTGGTGAGTTTGATGTTGTGGGAAGTTGTTGGGTGGGTTGTGAGTGTGGTTGGGTCTTCCATGGGTCTGATGTTGTCTGTTGGATGCTTCTTTTGTGAGCAGAGACCGCTTTTTCTTTGATTTTTCTTTGAAAGTAGTTTTAGTCATTTATCCTTTTTGTTTTATCATTAGTGCATTGCTCTTTTTTATCTCGGTGTCTTGCTGGGCTTGTGTTTTATACTTGCTACAGAGACTAAGAGTTTTAGATGACTTTTATTGCATTTTTCATTCTTTTATATTGAAAAATACAAGGTAGCATTTTTTACATATGGATTTGAGGAGGTACTTGCATTGGATTGCTTGGATGAAACTTTTATTTAGGCTTTCATATAGGAAGGATTGCATTGTCATTTGGAAAGGAATATATATTTATGCATCTCATGTAGTGGCATACCCTATTTTTCATTTGACAAAGATTGCACTTAGCATTGTTTGTTATGGTGTGCACTTTTATTTCACTACTAAGTCTTCATATCATTAGTTGCATGGCCATTTCCCTTTGAGTAATTACAGCCAATTAAAATCAACGCATCATAAAATGAATTACACTATTTTCTTTTATAGGGTGCACCAACAAGACTAGGTTTTAGGGTCTTGGAATATTTCATTGTGAGTAAATTCTCCAAGACCACTAAACAACAACATGTATGTGTCTGTCTAGGTGAGAGTGTGAAATTCCTTGGTATAATTAGTGTTTCTCAGGATCCTCCTCTTACAAGGGAGTTAAGCACGAGGCAGTGTGAGCGCTTATGATTGGGATGACCCCTGGGTGTAACTAAGTAGCACCGAAGATATTTCCAAGACTGTATTCGTATCTGGGGGCTCTTTCGAGAGTTTCAGGCTTTTCTACCCTGCCCATACGGTTGATCCCACCTGCGACTATCTGCCTAAGGATTGATTATATTGAGGTGACCTTAGTTGCCTTACCTAGGTTATCGAGGGGGTACTTGCAGAGGTTATTCTGTGAGTGTCCTGGCCAAGTAGAGGTCAGATAGTACAGTCACTATATGCGTTGAAGCTGAGGGCCACTATAATTGGTTACGTACCTTCGCTTGTAGTGTATGGGAGTTTCGAACCTCTCCTAGGTGAGAAATACTTGCTGCATTCGTGAGCTCACATGTCCTCCCTTTTGTTTGCTTGTATTTTGGTTGTATATTTTCTTAGGAGTGTGCTCTTTGTGTGCTAGTTGGCCTTTTGGATCGCGGTTACTTGAGTATATTTATGCTCTCTTGAGTTTGGGTCCTTTTATTTTCGGCATATCTGGTATCCTATCATTCGTCCTTGGTCCTAGTATGGAACCTGGTGTCAGAATTGGGGGAATCACAACCCCTTACCATGCTCATAGATTTGGGAGTGGTTACATTTTTCCCTTTACTCCATTTGTGGAGGATGTTGACTCCCTTCTCTCGGTCTTTACACCGGTGGTCACCCTCATGCGGGTGGTAGTGGATGCGTGAACATTGAGTCTACACCTTACTTTCCTTTTTATGTCCCATCATTCACCACATTGTTTCCTTTGGGTGCAGTTGTCATGATCATTCCTCCCTATATCCTATAGTTTGGATTCTTTATTGTCTATTTTGGGTTGTTTTGGACTAATATAGTTGTCATGTAGGGTCCATTTTTTGTACACTCTCTCCGAGGTTTCGAATCATTTGTTCCTATCACAGGTATCATGTCTAAACTGGCATATAGGTTAGGATTTCACATCCGCTTGCATTTTGCATGACCTTATGACTGTTTCATTTTAACCTTAGGTACGAACCCATTCCATGGTATCAAGGAACCTTCATGTTGTTGTTAGAAGTGGTACTATGTGAATGGTAGAGCTTTCCTATACATGGGTGTCCTAGTTAGCTCCCCTTTGCATTTGGCATCCATGTTGTGAGTGCTCTTTTAGGTCCGAGAGTCCTTTGTATTGTACCGCCATGACATTTTGCAAGAGCCTCATACTCCTCTTGATCTTTTGCTGTCTTGTTCCCTCAGGACTCCCTTATGTCAAGTTGTAATTGCATTATCATGAGATTTTCCTGCCTTATTGATCCTTATGCTAGCTTCCCTGAATTTGAACCATATAGCCTGAGCTTGTCTCATGTCTAGCCATGCAGAGCCATTTTATATATCCTTTGCAGCTTGATTCCCTATTTTTACCAGGAGGGGAATTTCCCCTGAGTGTTTCTATCCTACACATGTATCCTTGCATTGAGCATAGGTATGTTCCACTACTTGGAACTAGTTTGTTTTCCCATTATGACATTCGTCTCCTCATAGTCTATAACTATAAAGCAGTTTTATTCTTTTTCAAGCTTTTTAAATATTTGAAAAATTCCAAGAAAATTATAAAACCAAAAAGTCAGAAAATGAAAGATGTTATCTTTGGCAGCTGTCGAGTCATGTCACCTTCAAACAGAGCACTGTATATCACATCCACTAGTTGGGTTTATAATTTGACTTTAGGAGCTGTACTCATTTATCTGAGTTTATCTCCACCGAATGGTTAAGCTTACAGTCCCCATGGAGCCTCTGTAGATGCTTCATGTGTCGCAGAGATGTCCCAATTTGGTATATCGAGTCTATGCTGCCTACATCCAGTCACCATTCACTGTTATGCTCTTGTTTGAAGGAAGTTGAAACCTGAGTTGGCCATTCCTCAGTTATATTGACTTCGCATGTCGGCCATTCCCGATACAGTTACTGGTTCATGCACCTTATGATCAAGTCCTTCCACATTATACATATTTGCTAAGTACCTAGTGTTGGATGATGGGGGAGTCCTTAATGCCATCCTTCCAGTGGATTTCATCCCATCGACTTTAGATCATTTATTCTAGGATTGGAATCTAGAGTCATTTCTGAGTGCCTTAAGACTTGCAGTCATCAATGGAAGGTTCTCTCACCATCGACAGTTTCTGGGAATACATCAATGTCCCCTGATCGATGGATTCTCTCAAGTGTTCGACCTCAACACATTTATTCACACTTGTTAGTTTGCACTCTAGTACCTTGATTCCCATTATCATTATCGGTGGGTGATCTTGTGTCTATTAAGGGTATACATCAATGATCGGTAATCAGACGATGGACTACTATGTTCGACCTCGACACCTCTATTCATATAGGACATGTAATCGTAGTGGTTTGTGTAGAAGACCTTCCAAATTGGTAGCATCTCTTATATGCTACCTCCTTGATCGTACCAGTGTTCATGAGATTTCAGCTCTCATGAATTGATTCCAGTATATGTCAGACTTTTCCAGCCATTATGGAGATCTTGATCCATTGTATATCTTTAGCCATTATGGAGATCATGATCCTTTGTATATCTTCATCATGGAGATTCTGATCTATGTATATTGTACATGGTGATGACCACTTATGTCATATTTTGTATCATGCATATTCATGGCTATTGTACTCTTATGTATCCGAGACTGCTATATGTACTTGCAATTATATGCATAGTTGTATCATTGTACTATGTTGATTGGGTGGCTGGTATTCCATTTGGGATTCTTCATCACTCCACTTCTAGGATGGACTTATAATATATTTCATCCATCGTATGACCCCTCTAACCTCACACATTAGCGGGCATATGTTATAGCTTATTTTATCACACATGGTGAATCACACTTGTATGGCCTTCCCTATCCCTATGCAGACTCCTTAGACCCCATGGACCATTTTTGTTCATTTGATGTTTCCTAGATCATCCCTAAAAACATGCTTAAATTTCCATACGCGACTTTTAAACCTTTTATTGCGTATATATGCGGTTTTGACCTCTAAAACTGTGTACATCGAGATGTGTGCAAAAGGCCAAATTATTTTGGAGTTTTCCTTGACATGGATCTGACTCACTTGTATCCTGGCCTTCCATATTCCTTGAGATCGCTCGGATTCGACCCTTCATTGCCCCATTGAAGACTATATAAGGAACCCTTTGGATACATTGAGAATATATGAGAATTGAGAGCAAAGAAACTATAGTCCATTGTTGCCGGAACTTGTTCTTGAGTCTACATCTATTTATCCCTTGGAGCACTTTGGTGTTCTTCCCAAGCTTTCCTTTTTCTTGTAAGCTTGTTATCGAGAGATGGAGGATTGAGATGGTGGAGGCCCAAGTGGGGGATTCAGTTTCTCCGATTCGCAGACGTGCTGACAGAGGTTGTATTCATTGTAATCTCTAATTTTACATTAATAGAAATATATTTTCCTGTCCAATAATGTATGTTTGAATGAATATTTTATCCATGGATGATTTCAAATGCTTATACGTTGTTGATTATATATGCTAGAGTAGATATAACAGCAATATATATAGTATGCTTGTCTTGTTTACTTATTGTTGAGGAAGTAATTCATCAATTCAAGTTGAAGTTGGAAAGCTCAACGGGGATCTACTTCAACCGTCCAGAATAAGGTATGAGTTTTGATCCTTTAGTGTTAGATATTTGATTTCTCTTGCATATTGGAAAGGATTGATTTCTGGAGTCAAGTTGTCTGTTGTGGTACCCCAAGCCATAGGAATTTCTCTATGTAACAAGCGGAAATGCTTTTTGTTTCATTATTGATCCTTCTACCATTATGTATGATGTGTTTTCTGCTATTGGTATTTCCTATGATGTAAATTTGTTCGCCTCGGTTGGCTCTAGATTATTTCATGCACTTCTGATACTAGGAGCCTTGTTTGTAAATATTTGAGTTGTCTTCTCAACACTTTTCTCCTTTTTAATGATGGCAATGGTTTGGTTTTAGGCACCAACGAACTCTAAAATTCATTCTTACTTTATTCATAATTCAAACAGGGTCAAAGTTTGGAGGCTATGGCTCATTTTTTCCAACTCATCAATGATATCCATCAGTTTTTCTTCAACCTAAAACTCCAACTATTGTGCAGCACCATAGTAAACAAAAAATGTTGAATGAGGCAGTGGTGGAGGTATTATTCATCTGATATACATATGATAATTTGATTGGGTACACTAGCATATAAATTGTACATTATGCAATCAACAACCATTACCTCAAAAAATTTCTTACACTACTTTTTAGAAAAATAAATTTTGACAATCTTTTGCAGTGAATGCAATCATCTTCTGCAAGCACAAGAGGCACTTCCCCTTCTATTACAAAGGTGGTATCGACAACCACTAGTGTATCATCTGGTTCAGCAGCCTTAGCTGTCAAATTTGAAAAAAATGGGGAGAGGGATATTTTTGCAGTTAAGGGCATTAGAGAAATATCTCCATTGAAAAAGGATCCTATAGATAAGAACACAAATATTGGGGATCAAAAGAGGTTAAAATTGTGAATTAAGATGGGATCTGGCTATGCTCCGCACAGCAAGAACTCTACAATTTATAGTGGGTTAGGCCTTGAAAATTCTTCATCTCCATCTCTTAAGGATAGCCCTGATGATGGCCAAGAATTATCACTTAATAATGAATCCACTCCTACTCTATCGCCTTTCTCCATTATCTAGGTATGAGTTCCCCTTTCTGTCTTTGCTAGATAGGGATTTGTTTGTTTTATTTTTTTTGTTGGATCGAAACATGTTATGTTGATCACTAAAGGCATGTTGTTGTTTTGACTACTTGTGGTGGAGCAGATTATGACATCATATCATATTCCTGGAGGTTCCTTGCTTACACCCATTCGGGATATTCATCCGTAATTTTTGGAAAGAGATGATAATATTTTTTCAAAAGAACCTGAAAATTTGACAGTAAAGACAGAGTTTCTAGAAGATCCATCCACAAATAGAAATGACTCTGATCCATACAAGAAATCAGCAAAAGATGCATCAAAGGACAAAATCCTTTGGACTGACATACTGAAAGATGAACATAATGAACTGGATGAAAATAAAGGTTTGGGAAGGTTCATGAAAACATAAATTCTGTTGATTCCAGTTTTTGTAAAGCAAGTGTGAAAAGAAAGAGTATCTAACCAAGTGAAAGAAGTCAAAATTGAAAGTGGTCATAAATATTTTGCATCTCATCAAAAGAAGATTGGGGCATAGAATCATAAATATCATGAGACAAGTGACTGTTCAAAATACCATATGGGTGCCAAGGAAAGGCATGGGCCAAAAGAAGCCACAAATTAAACTTCAAAAGAGAGGGATTTTAAGAAGGGTATCTCTGATGAAATGGTTGGTAGAGATAAGGAACTTGAAAATAATCATGGATCAGCCAATAAGAAAAAGAAAAAAGACATGCACAGAGGTGCTAATTCATTTAAAGAAGCATCAAAAGAAAAATCTAGGGATCATACAAGAGAATCATACAGAGATCCAAGAAAATGTAAGTATGCCAAGGATTCTTTGACCTCGAAATTTTTTGGAGTTGAAGGTATCAAAGTTTGAAAAGAATCAGAGCATGCATATTCCAAGGACTATCATAGAGATTATGTCAAAGAAGTTGGGAAAGAAGAGAATGGAACTAAAAAAATCCTATTGATGCTTATCATAAGGATAGTATGAAAGAACCAAGATCTGAGCCCTTTGAGAAAGGGGTTCCAAGTGTCTCTGAGAAGGGGGGAGAGAGAGAACATACTTTAATGAAGGCATATTCATTTAAAAAACTGTATCATAGTTCTACTAGTGAAGTGTATATTTCAGCTACTATAGTTCCTCAGCCTTTTCCAGGAGTTCCCATTGATACTGATGCAGGTTTGTTACCCCAAGGAGCATGTTTGGTACCCCAAGGTCTATTTGTTATAAAAGAAAAATGGGTAATGTGCGATGCATGTGAGAAATGGTGCTTTCTTCCATATGGGACGGATTCTTCAAAACCACTTCCAAATAAGTGGTTTTGTTGGATGCTTAATTTGTTGTAAGTATTGTGAGCTAACAAAATTACCTTGTGTCTTATTTAGTGTTTTCAAGTGCTAGTAGGGTTATGACACCACTACTTGGCCACAATTGTATTCGGTATAATATGACTTATCTGTAATTTATTGGCAGCTTTAGGTCGACACATTTTCTACTACCAACTACTCCATGAAGGACACCTTTCTATTCAATCTTGGATAGCTTTGTGTACCAACTGGTGAGCACAGAAAGATGCTCATTTGGGACACGCACTACAAAAAACCTGGATGAAATTTTGGAGTTGCGAAAACACTTGTTATCCTCCAAATTTTTTTACTGGACTTCATTTAAGTTTGACATCAACAAGTACATTCAATTGTGTGTAGTTTGTGCCATTTCTAAACCGTCGAATTGACGACAAGGGCTATACACACCCCTTCCATTTCCTACTTGAACATGGGAATCTATTTCTACAGACTACTTGACATGATATACTACTAAAAAACATCAGCATGATGTGATCTTAGTAGTAGTCGACATATTTTCCAATATGGATATACTCATACCATTCAAGAATACTACGACAACACAACAGACTGCTCATCTCTTCTTTGAACAAGTTTGGAGACATTATGGCCTTCCGATGGCCATTATATACAATAGAGATGCCATATTTGTCAGTACCTTTTGGAAAAATCTCTCGAAACAAATCGACACAAGACTTTCTTTGTTGACAACCTTCAATCCTTGGACAAACAGATAGAAGGAAGTCTGAAATCGCTTGGTAGTACAATTGCTTCGCATGTACAATGATAAGCATGGTGGAACATGGGATGATAGCCTCCCATTCATACATCATAGTTACAATCATGCTCAAAATAGTTCTACGAGTAATATTCCATTCGATATCTGTTATGGATTTCAACCTTCAGCACCTATCGACTTGATCAGTTCCTCAACAGAGTTGAATGACACCGAATTTGAAGGATAGGAAGTTGAGAAAGTATTAAAGTTCAATGATCAAATCTACAACATCCAGAAGCAAGCACAACAAATGTTGCCGCAAGATAATCCAAAAGTTAAGGCTTGGAACGATAAGCATCGTATTCCTCATTCATTCCAAATTGGGGATCAGTTCTGGTTACATCTAAAGAAGGAGTGCTTCACTATCCCATAGAAAAATTTGAAACCTTTGCAATATGGTCCATAGAGTATGTTGGGATATAGGGCAGACCCGAGCTTTATACCATTAACTTTGCACCAACAAAAGACCCACAGTGTTGGCCCTTTCGGCAACAATCTACGAGCAGATTGCAGTCTCACCCGAAATAGCTATGGGATGCCGCAAAATCAGGTTTCTGTAAGCAGAAGAGGGATATTACTGTACCTTAGCCTTTAAAAACTTATATTCATATACACCGAGATTCAACATTCACATATATAACTTCATAGTTAAATAAACAGACAATGACTTGCATAACCCTTTACTGGGAATTCACAGCGAAGTTATTTAGTTAGCAGTGATCTTATTTATCAGATATATATTTGTTAATGCATGAAAGAACATAACAGAAACAACACAAAGAAACACAACACTAGATATAACGTGGTTCACCCCTAGTGTAGGGGTTACATCGACAGAACTGTGTTTTATTCAATTCTTTACTAAAATCACAGTTCTGATCTGTGCACTCAGCTGCAGATCCTTTCAAGTCCTTAAAGCCGCACACACAGCTGTAGGCCTCTGCGCACATAGCTGCAGATTTCCTTAATCACCCAAAACCCTTTGCGCACACAGCTGCAGAGGTCGTCCATGCACACAGCTGGGACTTAACCTTCTCTTACAAATTAGCCTTAGCTTCGCATCAATTCATTTTACATCAAAAATCCTAAACTGAATTCGTTACAAGAGTGCTTATTTATAGTGCACTTATTACAAAACCATGGACTTAAACCATGGGCACCACGAACCCTAAACCCTGAATTTAAACCATGGGTTTATTACAAAAGGAGGACTTGGACTCAACCCCGACACCCCTAAGACTGTTTTGAGTCGTAACTCCACTTACAACTTCCACAAAAACCGTAGAGTTACCAAAATTAGGGACCGTTAAGGTGCGCACCCCAACAGGCCCCTAAGACTCACTAGTGGCCCGTCCCGGGACACTCTGCTGCTCTTCTGGTAGGCGAACTTTATCAGCAAAAATAGCAAACTGCTTGTTGAGGCCACGCATGATATTGTCAGCGGCTTGCTCCTTTTCGACCAATTCCTGTAATACTGCGGCTGATGCTTCGCTGGCCTTTGTCTGCACAAATGCAGCATATTCCTTCAGGACTTTGAGTTGGGTGTCCACAACAGTACTCAACTCGAAAGCTTCGCTAATAGGTGGCTGCATAGAACTTTCCACTTCTGTTGCTTTTTCTCTGCACAATTCAATTTCCTGCTGGAGTTCATTACTTCACTTTACCTTAAGCATTTTCTCCATAGGTGGCAGAGTCTTAATTTCTGCTTTTACCGTATCCAACTCTATCTATCGTTTCCTGATGATTTCTTGCAGCTGTCCAATTTCTGGATGTTCTTGCAGGGTGGTCCAGGCCTCAACACTATCTTCTAACAGCTTTGCTGCGCTGCTCGTAGTATCTGAGATTTTTAATATAGAGGCTTGAATGTCTGCTCAGCGTTGCTCTCTGACCTTCGGTGGGCTCTCTGGGGTGATGCAGAGTTGGAGCTCCACAATCTGGGCCTCATGTTCTGTTTTGAGATTCTCGATTTTGCTACGAGACTGCTGTGCGTAGTCTTTCAGCCTGACTAATCTTTGTTATGGTTCTTCTACCAGCTATACGTCGAAGTCAGGAAGACTTCGACAGGCCTCATCCAAGACTCGTACTAGGGTAATGTGCTTACGTTTTGCATCCCTCTTTCTCTGCTCCACTTCCTCCAGCTGCGCTGCGAAGCCATGCTGCTGACTTATGGCATTTTCTAACTGTTTTTGCGAATATTGGTCTCGTGCCTGAATTTCTTTTATAATTGCTGACTGACAGAGATGTAGCTCCGTCATGGATAGCTTAGTGTAATCTATGCCAACCTTCATACTCATATCCGAATGAGAGGCTGGATCTGTTAATATGAGAGTTGGGATCGATACTTGCCCTTTGTTATCTCTGGATGGCCATTGCCTTAGGTCTGGCTGCGCGCTTACTGAGGCACTGCTTGCTGAGGCATCAGTCAGTGATTTTTCTGCTAAGTCCTTCAACTTCGAAATGTGTTTTGCTACCTCAGTGATGGCATGCAGATGTAGATCGGCAAATTCTATCCATTTCTTGGTGAGAACTTATGTGGACTTCGATAGAACCTGAACAAACTCCTCACTTGTCAGGCTGGGCTCTGCGTCGATATTCTTGTTCTTCAATGCCTTCATTTTCTTTCGGGACTGGGGTTTGTTTACTTATTCTGGTTCTGGCGTCTTGTGCTTATCCTACCAATTAGGGTCTGGAGCAGTTTGAACCGATTCTTTTTCTTATTCTTCATTGCTAGCATCTCCACCTTGGTCACTTTCACTCTGCTGCGACTCAGTTTGTTCTTCACTATCTTCAAGGGGGTCTTGCTACTATGTATGACTAGGGCCTACACCCAGATTTGTAACTGGGGGAACTGTAATAGTGCGTTTTTCCCTACATCCTTCAACCATTCCGCCGGCCACTGTTGAATGACCGCGAGGATGTCTTCTTTGGTCATGACATATGGTAACTTAAACCATTGATGCTTTGGATCCACGCGAGCCTGGATGAAAAGATGATGTATGTCGGCGCTGAAATGGGCTGCACCATCGTATTGAGAGAATAAATCATTAGTAAGCCAAGGGGTTTTCGTGATCTCATACGAGATACTAATCATATAAAATGCAAATACACAGTTTGTCATCTGCTGTAATGTTTTATCCTGGGAAACCCACAGAGAGGCATACCGCACTACGCCAGGTAAGTCCAGAGGTATAGCAGCAAACTGTGCCTCGGTAGGTTCTTGCCATCCTACCAGGGCGATGAGGACTATCAACCAGGAATAGTGAAAGGGCGTACCTTTCTCCTGCATGTCGCGGATGTCTTCAAGGAATTCCTTTGCGATATATGCTGCCCAGTTGTAACTGTAGCCTTCGGCACAGTTCGCGGCAATTCTGATAACCGAGGCAGGCACTTCATATGGTATGCACTTTCACATGAGTTTGCATGCAATAATCTCAACTGCGAAGTGAATATTGTGTTGTTGAATGGAAGAAGTGTGATACCCTCGTTTTCCCTTTGTCAGGCCAAAGCATTCCTTCATGCTTTGTGCGAGCTTCGTATCCTCATGCTTTGAAGGAAATTTGGTCCCCGGATCAAGTCCTGCGATTGGTAAGGCTATGATCCTGTGAATGAGCTCTCCATTAATAGGAATTTCTTATCTCCTATCCATAGGTGGCCGTCATGTATTAATTCCAGTAGCTGCTTGACCACTATGGTCACTTGTGTGCTGCGACCAAAATGGGGAACATCGAGCATCTTTGGTAGACCCGCTTGATCCAAGTCAGCAGCCCACTATTTTACTTCCATCAATGTCGTGTTAGTCTCTGGATATTTGAAAAAATGCAAGTATTGTGCTGGGGGCGAACTGTGGAAACTTTCCACGATCATTCATGTCATGGTCGACATACTTAAGCCAATCTATTTTCCCTGTCATGGTCCCGACCAATTGCACACCCGGGGGCAAGGAAGGGGTGCGTAATGTGAACTTCTTTAGTCACCAAGGTGGCTGGACTCTTGGTCGAACTGGTGGAAGATACGGTGGATGCTTCAGTGCAATATTCTCATCTTCTGCAGGTGGGGTCTCTGCTGAACCAGACGGCTGCATCTCGGGGTCTTCTGGTGTTTTCCCTGATTTCTTGTGTCGGTCTTCGTTGTGTTTAGAATGTACTTCAGGCTTAAACTTCTTCTAGGAAGAGCGTGTCTGCATTGGCTAGGTCCGCACTGGGGGATTTTCTTCACAGGGAATAGATGCAGGTGGTTGGTTGAAAAGGTTCGACAAACCCGTCTACTCAAACTCTCTCAATAGTTCCCGAAACTCACGATCAGCGGACATGGATGCAATTGTAAAACTCAAGAAAATGAAAAATGCGAACCTTTTAGGTGTGGGTGTCTTCGTATAGAATCTATCCCCGAAATCTGTCATAACTATGCATTGATGGCGCCAATTCTGACAGAGATCTTGTCTAGACGGTGGTAGATTTCCTAGGATCGCATTAATACAGGCAGTTAATATAGAGAATGTACTGGCGCCACCATATTTGACTTCTTCTAACGGTCATTTTTGTTTTAGTTCTGAAAAACCTTTCCTTCTTTGGCACAAACAGTAGCTGTGGTTGTGCCCGAATGAGGGCATTCGACACCTCTAGATACCATCTGTGGCATGGAGTCAAGCTTCGACCTTCGACAAAATGTCATCCACAGCTGCACTGATTCCTCTTATTTCCAGGAACTTCATCACACATAAGTCCCGACACTCATGGAGAAGTTGGGTTGTTTTGCTTACTGTATCTTCATCCCAATAATCTCCACTGGTAGCATACTTAGGCTGGCCTTCTGGTCCAATGCTGACTGTTCGCGTCTTCAGGGGCTGCGTCACTTCATGGGCTTCGGCTACTAATCTGTGTACGTCACAATGTCCTTCTGACTCAGGAATACCAGTATTGCACAGAGCATTATCCTCGTCAATTGCGAGGTTATAATGAGTTTCTTGGGCTTTCCCATCAGGCCAGTATTTTACTACTTCTTGATCCTTAAATACCTTAGTATGGACCAACCTAATAGCTACATTTAAAGCTGGACAAACTTTATTAGTAGAAAAGGTAAGCACCAAACGATCCATAAGATAATCCCAACTTACAGTATCCTGGCGAAGCTCGTCCTGTGCATGCCAGTTCTTTGCTATTGGTTCTAGAGTATGCACAAACCTAGGTACCCATGCTGCCTGAGGTACATGCTACCATGCTTCATAGTACTGTGCCCAAGGTTCCTAAGGGCTAGTCTTCCCATCAAACCTGCTTTGTACCTCCTGGGGATGATCCATAATTCTGAGGCGAAGGAACTTCTGACGAGCTTCCCAACTAGGACTATTCTTCTAATGGTCATTCCACCATCTGGCTGCAGTGGCTCTAAATACTGAATCCAGAGTCTCCCTTTTCTGTGAGTCTGGTATCTAGTTTGAGAGTTGTTCAATAAACTATTTTGGATCTGACAAGTCATCAAAATTAGGTAGGATTCTTACTTGTGCACCAAGCCATCTGACAGATTTAGTAATTTTGGCACATCTATGTCCATGTAGCTCATAAAGTCTGTTCTGCCAGTTTTCTAACCCATTATCTGAATCCGTCATGCAGGAGCTGTCACACTGCCAATCCATGATACCTTCAGTAGTAGGATCAACATAATCCTCTTCCTTAGCTGTGATATTGTAAATGTGGTCCAAAGCATCCTGGTCTTCATCTCTTACTGGCTCTGTGTATCTCTCTCATCGAGAAGGGTCCAATGGGACTATGACTCTCATTCCTTTCCCTTCGAAAGTCATCTGTCTCTTCTTCGGGTTGATGACTGCATCATTATCTATTTCCCATTCAATACCTAGTAGTGCAGGATAGGGGTTGCTTTCATTAATTATTTCAATTATCTCAAAGTCTACTAAGGTACTGACTCCATCAATATCTACTGGTACACTAGGGAGTCTTCCTAGGGGCACAATCTTCTACTGATTGGCTAATCTCAATTGTATAGGGGACCAATCAAGGGTAGGTTTTCCTATTTGTTCCCATGTTTGCTTAGTTAAGACATTGACCTCTGATCCTAGGTCCAAAATAACAGCAGTCATATCATACTCTCCTATCTGAGCATTCAATCTCATTTCCCTGCCAGTTCGCCTGACTCTATTAACAGCTTTTACCTAACCAGAACTTTGCTAAGGTTCGCAGGAAGCAATAACTTTATGTAACTCACTTAAAGCATTCTGATTTCGGAGGAGCTTCAGACAACTCTGTAAAAAGGAGGACAGTGTACTTACTTTGTCTGTCAAAGCTTCTTGTGTCTGCGGCCGCTGTTGATGTTGTTACGCAGGTGCTACTGATGTGCTAGGAGCAGCAAAACCTCTCTTGGATTCCATGAATGTCTCTTTTTCTCTTTCGACATTAGATGCTGGGACTTTTGCGGGGGCCTTACGAACCCAATCCTCGTCAGGCTGTTTCTCCTTATTCTGTGCTTCCATCATAGCTCCACTCTGGGTAACAACATTAATAGCTAGGGCAGGTCTTTGCTCGATGGAAATCATCTGAATATTATGAGTAGGGGTACTGTTTCGTTCCTGAATCTTAGCTATCAACTGCGGGCACTACTCGATCACATGATCTACTACCCGGCAATACCAACATGTCGTAGTTGGGTTTCGATAGTCTCTCGCTAGATGCCCGACTTGGTTACAGTTGTAACACACAACCTGACCTCGACCTCTTCCGGCCATACCACCTCGACCACGACCTCCAAAAACACCTCTACCTGATGCACCACCACGGTATCCATAGCCATCATTGATATGTCCCTCATTTTGTACTCGATAAGCGTCGTAAGTTTGTTCTCTCATGAGATCAAAGCTGCGACACTCATCTTTGTTGTGTCCCATGGACTTTCAGAATTTATAATAGGAGTTCTTAGGTATTTTACCATACCTCTGTAGAAGATAGCAGTCTTCAGGTCGATGCTGACCTGTTGTTCTGTAAAGCTCACAATATAGGACTTGCGGTTGAAACGGGTTTGGTGCACCAGTATTCAGGTAATTTCTTACCATAGGACACTGTTCCTTGGCATGACCTTCTGTCCGACATTGTGTGCACCAGACCTCTTCGCAACCATTTTTTCCTTTCTTCATATCACGAAGCTCTAGAGCCATCGTTGCCAACTGCGCCTAGATTTGAGCAATACCATAATTATCTTTGACAGTAGCGGTTTCAAGTTTCATCGCGATTTCCAGGGCCTCCTGCTAGTCAGCAACCTTCTATTGCATGAGTGGAGTTCTGATATGCGGTAACAATGCTGCAATGAACCATTCCTTATGCTACGCAGGTCCAATGGTGAAACTGACTTGGTCTAGCAGAACTTTGAATCTTTGATCAAAGTCCCACACTGATTCATCGCGCCTCTGCTGAATCTCTTTTAACTCAGTGATACACTGCGGCTCTGATTTTGGCTTCTTAAATTCCTTTATCATTGCTGCTTTTATATCAGCCAATGCATGGTTCTGAGTGCTGGAAAACTTCATGAACGAGGTCAGAGCACGGTCTCTGAATGAAGTAACCAGCTGCGCTCTTTTTGTATCTTAATTTGTAATGGTCTTAGTAGTCCACACTGCTTCACATAAAAACCAGAACTGTTCTGGATCCTCTGATCCAGTTCCTTTGAAGACAGGTAGCTTAATGTCATCATGCATGTGGGCCATAGTGGATCTAGGGGGGGTTGGAGGGGGACTGCAAGTAGGCTGGGGGGAACTTACTGGGGTAGACTAACCTGCGACAGGAATATGTGGGCTAGGGTGACTCTCAGACTGCGACGAGTTCTCAGGGATAATAGGTCTTCGCTGCGGGGTTACAGAAGGGTTTCCAACAGAAGGGGTTTCTTCGGGTTCTGACTCTGCAGGATTTACAGGGGAATACTCGGTATGCTGACCATGGGAATAGGATCTAAAATCTCTCTTGTACATTTTTCCACTTCGCAGCAAACCGCTTTGCTCGTCGAAGGTATTTTCACTTGCAAACATAGGTTAGTAATACTAAATCTAACAGTTTGATTCAATTAGCAATATACCTTTTTTAGCTAATAACATTTTAATTCTCAAACTAAATGAATTAAAAAACTTACCCCTTGGTCCTCTGAAAAAATATCGCTCGGCTTCACTAAAGGAAGTACTCGTGTCGATGGCGAAATCCGTCACAAATGCTTCGAGGGTCCGTGTTGTCCAGAAATCAATAGCGCGGGATATCTCGTTGTTCACCCTTTTCAGTATATTAATTCTTACAGGGGTCCAATCAGGAAACTGACGTTCTTGGAAGTTCATCCTTCTCTCTGTTAACATAGATAACCACTGGTGCAACTCTATGTGGATACTACCAAAGAAAATTTCATAGACATCACAAAAAACATACCTTTGTAAAAAGTCGTTTGCACTATGACGCAGATCTTTATTCTCTTGCTCAGCGAATTTCAAATAAGTCTCATCAAGCCAATCACCAATTTATTTCACAGAGGGTCTCTAGAACATATCCCTCGAGGTACGACGTAAACCCCTCTTGAGCAGATACTGAGTTCAACCGGCAACGGAACCAATTTGTTGGGCTATAGGGCAGACCTGGGATTTATACCATTAACTTCGCACCAACAAAAGACCCACAGTGTTGTCCCTTTCAGCAACAATCTGCGAGCATATTGCAATCTCACCCAAAACAGCTATGGGATGCCGCATAATCAGGTTTCTGCAAGCATAAGAGGGATATTACTGTACCTTAGCCTTTAACAACTTATATTGATATACACCAAGATTCAACATTCACATATATAACTTCGCAGCTAAATAAACAGATAGTGACTTGCATAACCCTATACTGGGAATTCACAGCGAAGTTATTTAGTTATCAGTGATCTTATTTATCAGATGTATATTTATTAATGCATGAAATAACATAACAGAAACAACACAAAGAACCACAACACCAGATATAACGTGGTTCACCCCCAGTGTAGGGGTTACATCCACATAAATGTGTTTTATTCAACTCTTTACTAAAATCACAGTTCTGATCTGGGCACTCAGCTGCATATCCTTTCAAGTCCTTAAAGCCGTGCACACAGCTACAGGCCTCTGCGCACACAGCTACATATTTCCTTAATCACCCAAAACCCTCTGCGCACACAGCTGCAGAGGTCGTCCACGCATACAGCTGGGACTTAACCTTCTCTTACAAAATATCCTTAGCTTCACATCAATTCATATTACATCAAAAATCCTAACCTGAATTCATTACAAGAGTGCTTATTTATAGTGCACTTATTACAAAACCATGGACTTAAACCATGGGCACCCCGAACCCTAAACCCTGGATTTAAACCATGGGTTTATTACAAAAAGAGGACTTGGACTCAACCCCGACACCCCTAAGACTGTTTTGAGTCATAAATCCACTTACAAATTCCACAAAAACTGCAGAGTTACCAAAATTAGGGACCATTAAGGTGCGCGCCCCAACAGAGTATCCTTAAAAATATTAGAGAAAATTATTTCCAGCTCGACATTTCTGCATGCCTTGGCCTACATCCAGTGTTCAATGTAGATTTACTTTGACCATAACATGCACTATTGTTGGCAACGAATGACTTGCATACAACATAAATGACAGACTATGGAAATTTAACATGAGAGATAGAACAATTACACACAAAATTGTTAATCAAACATTCAAAATTAACATCAAAGGAGACTGAAATTGGAGCATAACACTAATCTGTATTGAATAAGTGTACAATAGTCAACCTTGTGAATTAATAGGCTACTACAATATATAATTACATGAGAGATTCGAATTCATAAGGATTCCTTTTGAAAGGGTCAAAAAGTAGGCTTACTAAATCTAGTCAAATCCCCCATAGGTGCATAAAGCAGTTTCCAAATCCACCAAGATGCTCACGAATTGGCTAAGTCAATTAGGAAGGATAATGAGGGATGGAAATTTAACTCATATATGATTTTATTAGGATAAAAGGAGGGAGGATGATGTGGGAAAAAAACAAGTCAACTACACCTAGTCTAGCTTTTCCTTTTTCCTTAATTCTCAATAAAACGGGATGCCTTTCAGAAAAAGTAGATATGCACTTTGGAGGATCTGGAATAAAGTAGACATGCTAAATATGGTTTCCATGAAGTTTCCCAAGTGCTTCATGACTCATTTTTGGAAAGTGTTGACTTCTAGGACATGTACAAGGAAACTAGCATAGAGTGGAATCTAAGAGACTAGGTAATAACACAAAAACGATTTAATTAATGTCCAAGGTAGGTAACTATGGGTTGATTATTATAACACCCCCCCTTAAGCCTGAATTGATGAGTAAATATCAGAAAAATATTGGGCCTAGAAACAATTCTTAGTCACCCTTTACATACTGCTTGTCCATACAACCAAGGAAAGAGGCAAAAAAACCAGTGGGAAAATCCTCCCTTAAACATTGATAGGAAAAACAAAATTTGAAAATATTGTCATCAAACATGCTTCACAGCATGATTAGAAATCCCCAGCAGTGATTTGAGATTGCTGAAATGTATTCTCACAAAAAACTTTGGTGAAGATGTCTGCTACTTGTTCTGAAGATGCACAGAAGAGTAGATGAATGGTACCATCATGCACAAGCTATCTGATGTGGTGCATATGGATCTCAATGTGCTTGGTTCGCTGTCTCTAAATTGGATCATTACAAATTCAAATGGTGATCTGATTATCACAATAGATAATAGTCGAAAACTCTGATTCGAAGCCACATTCTCCAAGTATTCCCTACAACCACAAACATTGCGTTGCTGCATTTACAACTCCTCTATACTATGCTTATGTAGATGAGAGTGCTATGGCACTCTGCTTCTTGCTTGAACAGTTGATTGGTCCTTCTAAAAGAATGAACACATATCCTAATGTTGAATTTCGATCTATGTTGTCACTTGCCCAATCACTTTAAGTAAAACCAATCTAATCAAGATTAGATTTTGCTTTCTAGAAGATCCCATGAGTTATTGTTCCTTGAACAAAGTTTAGGATCTTTTTAGCTGCCCTCCAGTGGATCTCATGAGGCCGATCCATGTATCTTGAAGCCACACTAACTGCATAAGATAAATCAGGTTGAGTGTGTGTAAGATAAAGCAAACAATCAATCAACTGCCTATACAATGTATTATTTACCTCAGGAGAAGAACCTACTTCTTCAAGCTTAACTCCTCAAAGGAAGGGAGTCTTTCTTGGCTTGCAATATTTCATGTTGAACTTGTTCAGAAAATATAAGACATACTTGGACTGATGTACTTTGATTCCATGTTGGGATTGAGAAATTTCTAGACCCAAGAATTGGCTCAACAATTCCAAATCTGTCATAGAAAATGCATGGTTCATTGCATCCTTCAAGGAGGCAATCTCTTTCTTTGAAATTCCTGCAATCAGAAGGTCATCAACATACAATACAATAATCATAAAATAACCATGAATCAATTTCAAATATACATTAGGATCAGACTTGCATTGAATAAAACTCAATGATAGCAGAAAGCCATCAATCTTGGCATACCAAGCCCTGGGGGCTTGCTTGAGCCCATACAATGATTTCTTTATCCTGCACACTAAAGATGGATTAGAAAAAAACCCTTCAATTTGTAGCATGTAAATATCTTCATTGATATCTCCATTTAGGAAATAACACTTCACATCCATGTGATGTACCTCCCACTGCTTCGAAAGCTGCAATGGCTAAAGCTAGCCTTATGGAGTCCATCTTTGCCACTGGTGCAAAGGTCTCATTGTAGTCAATAACATGTACTTGTGAGTAGCCCTTGGCTACCAATATTGCCTTATATTTCAAAGGTGAACCACCAGCAGAAAACTTAGTCTTGATAACCCACTTACATTGAACTAGCTTCCTTCCTGGGGTAAGATCAACCAGTTCCCAAGTGTTGTTCTTCTGGAGCAAGCTGAATTCTTCTTTCATGGTTTTTTTCATCTTGGATCATGTGTTTCATATTCATATGTCTATGGATCTGATTAAACCATCAGATATCACTTCTCAGTAAATAAAGGATCTTTCATACAAAGGGCACTCTCAAACTGAGATCTAGTCCTCCTAGTGTCACTAGGATTTCCAGCTAGTTCCCCAGCTGCATAAATGGTATTTTATGCCCATTTTGGTCTTGTAGGACTGTTAGGATCTGCAATCAAATCATCATTACCAAAAATATCAGAATCAACAAACTCGTTAGTCTCTCCACTTACAATCAATGGATCTGGTGGTGAAGAAGACTCTCCAACTTCAACCGCCACTAAAGGCTCTTATTGGAACTGAACACTTCTTTCAATGAAAGATTTTTTAGTGCTCAATTTGATCATCTTGTACCCTTTTGAATCTTTAGAATACCCAACAAATAGGCACTCTTGGCTTTGGGGCTACAAAGCCTTTCTCTTTTTAGTTGGAATTCTAGCCCAAGCCTTTGAGCCAAAAATCCTGAAATGGGTCACATCTGGCTTGTGCCCACTCCAATATTAGAAAGGAGTCATACCATCAAGCTGCTTATGAGGCACACTATTCTAGATGTAAGATGCATAGTTTATAGCCTAGACCCAAAACTTTGGTGGCAAAGTCTTAGCCTCCATCATGCAGGTTGCCATCTCCTTCAGTGACCTGTTCTTTCTCTCAGCAACACCATTTTGATGTGGTGTGTAAGGGATCAAATGCTGCATATGAATACCTGCATCTTTACAATACTAAATGAACTCAGAATTGACATACTCACCACCATTATCAAATTTGAGGATCTTGAGTTTCCTCCCAGACTGGTTTTCAACCAAGGCTTTAAATACTTTGAAGAGGTCAAAAACTTATGACTTATGCTTTAGGAAGTAAACCCAACAATACCTGGAAAAGTCATCTCTGAAGGTTACTACATATTTGTCTTGACTCATAGACATATGAGGAAATGAACCAGCAATGTCACTGTGGATCAACTCAAGAGTTGCAGAGGTTCTCTCATGACTAGCTCTCTCAAATTTGTGCTCTGGGTGATTTCCTAGGATACAACCTTGACATACTCCCTTGGAAAACTTGATCTTTGGTAACCCTATGACCATATATTTTTCACTCAAATCAAAAAGATACTTTTAGTTAAGATGGCCAAATATTTCATGCCAAATCTTGCTTTCCTCATTATCATGAATCAAAAGAGCAGAGGGGTTTGAGTAGGGTAGAAAATGGGAAAACATGTATACCTTCAAAGTGTGATCAACAACACCTTTTGCTATGACTTTACCATTCGAAATCTCAGTGATTTCAACATCATCAGGGGAGAAGATGACCTTCTTTAGAGACCCAGTGTGAGTCATCTGATACACTGACAAGAGATTAGAGGCAAGACCTGGGAAATACAACACATTATTGAACTTACCATGGTCAAGATCAATCCTTCCTTTCCCCAAACTGTCAGTGAGGGAGTCATCTCCCAAAAATAAAGGTGGACCTTTCGACATGTCAAGAGGGGAGAATGCCTCTTTTGTTGAAACCATATGTCTAGAAGCTCCAGAGTCTATGATGAAGCTAGGTGGGATTGATGTGCCAGCAACCAAGGCATGTACTCTCTCTATGTCCTCTGAATTTGATCGTCCTTCACTCTTCTTTGAACAATCAGGAAGGGAGATGTTATTCTTCTCTAGGATTTGGGTCAACATGTCAATTTTCTTCTTCATATAAGAGCTCTTAGGATGATAGCCCTTACTGCAGTATGCGCACTTGCTCATCTCTCCTTTGTTCTTATTCTTCTAGAAGTTCTTATTGAAACCTTGGGGCTCCTCTTGAGACATGTTCTTGTCTCTCTTTTGCTCAGGTGGCTTTTTATCTTTTTTCTTTCTTTTTGAATCCACCATTGAATCTCTTGCAACCAAAGCTTGGTATTTGGAAGGTTTAATGGTTCCCATCATCACCAACTTATCTTGTTCATGTGTGAGGAATTCCATGAACTCTGCAAGCTTAGGTATCTTTCAGGCTCGAGTGGTAAACTTGGTGGCATGGAAGGTCAAAACAAACACTGAATAGTCAAGGCCAAGCTTCGAGAGTATGGACAAAACTAGTTTCTCTTCCTTCTTTTCGATCCCACATTGTTTTAGCTTGAAAACAAGGGCTTTAAACTTGGAAAAATAGAGTTGCAAGGATTTGAAGCTACTGGGACTCAAGGATATCAGCTCATTCTCGATTTAATGTCCTCTCATCTCATATGTCTTGCCAAAAATATCTAAAAGCTTCTCCCACATGTCATTAGGTGATGTCAATCCATCAAGATGAAAGAGGAGGTCTCTTGAAATGCTTAGACACAAAAGACCGTAGGCCTCATCCCTCCTGTTGTGCCATTTGATTTTCTCTGCAGCTGCACTGGGCTCTGCCTCAATTGCCATAGTAACCCTATAGAGACCTTTCGCTCTCAACAATATCTCCATATCATCTTTCCACTCAAAGAAATTGAATGGAATCAAGATGATCTTCTGAGATTGGTCCATAACTCAGAAACTGTTCCCTTCAGTCAGCAGAATATGCTCCCAGTCAAGATGTCGAACCTGCAATAGCAATATGGAAGGAGAGAAATCGATCTACAAAGTCTCTAATACCATGTGGAAATTGAACCCAATAGATAGAACAATTACACTCACAAAATTGCTAATCAAACATACAAAATTAACATCAAAGGAGACTAAAATTGGAGCATAACACTAATCTATATTGAATAAGTGTACAATAGCCAACCTCGTGAAGTAATAGTCTGCTGCAATATATAATTACATAAGATATTCGAATGCATAAGGATGCCATTCGAAAAATTCAAAAAGTAGGCTTACTAAATCTAGTCAAATCCCCCATAAGTGCATAAAGCAGTTTCCAAATCCACCAAGATGCTAACGAATTGGCTAAGTCAAGTAGGAAAGATAATGAGGGATGGAAAAACAACTCATACATGCTTTTATTAGGAGAGAAGGAGGGAGGATGATGTGGGAAAAAAACAAGTCGACTACACCTAGTCTAGCTTTTCCTTTTGCCTTAATTCTCAATAAAACAGGAAGCTTTTCAGAAAAAATCAGATATGCGCTTTGGAGGATCTGGAATAAAGAAGACATTCTAAATATGGTTTTTACGAAGTTTCCCAAGTGCTCCATGACTTAGTTTTAGCAAGTTTTGACTTCTAGGACATGTAGAAGGAAACTAGCATAGAGTGGAATCTAGGAGACTAGGTAATAAGACAAAAATGATTTAATTAATGTCTAAGGTAGGTAACTATGGGTTGATTATTCTAACACAGACATCCATTGATATGTTCAAGGAAATTTTATTTGTGACACCACTGTGGGATGATGTATATGCCATACAAGGACGAATTCAATTTCCTTGTTTCAGGTGGCTAAAGATGGATAGATCCCCGTGAAAGGGAAATTGTACTCTACTACTAAAATAACCAAAACATTTCCTCACCTAAATGAGAACACAATGGAGACCATTGTTTCTTAAAGAATGAGGAATGATCCACTCAGGAGTTGGCATGTTTTCGAACTTCAAAAAAGTATATAAATTTGGCTACTTTGATAGGTTCAGTATCAATTTCGACGAGTGCGAACCTCAACACAACTGACTTGGACAACCTCGACAGGTTTCATGCTCGACATACAACCTCTTGACATGCATTGTCTACACCGACGACTGTTGAGCATCGATATATTGTGTCTCTATCTTCATGTCATCTATGATGGTTGAAATTTCGAACCGTTATAACTACTTTTGTAACTAAACATAACGGGTAGTCACCCAATCATCTCAGCACTCTATATAAGCATGTACACTAGTGTAGTATAATCAATCAACCTTCATGGAGAAGAAGTAATAATAGAAATTGGTTTGAATTCTTGGATATTGTTTGTGTGCATACTTTCTATCTACATAGTGTATTTCCTACTTTTCCTATTCTCTTGGTTCTTCCTCCATAACAGTGCCCGACTCCTTTAGTCAAAATTGTTGTCCCCAGCGTGCACCTGGGCACAACCTGGATCACATTTCCATAATTTAAGGGCTAGTGACCCTTGCTCTTTAAGAATTGGCTTCATTTACTTGACATATATACCATTTTGGGATATTATCGTGTCATTTCTTCCACATTTTAGGAATTTCAAACCTTGAGCATTCAACACGATGAGGGTTTCTAGATTCCATAATGCCTTCTTTGTTGTGTAAGGGTTTTGAATATGTTTTTCAATTTTTTCTTCAATGCTAAGGAGAATAGAGTTTTGCAGTATATATAAGTCTCAAAAAAATATTCTTTTCCCCTATTATGACTTCTAGTACCTGCAAACTTCGGGTCAGGAAATATGCCATGTTCTAGGGCTTCTTCAAGTTATCCACAAGCTTACTTATTTACATCTGCTCTAATTTTGAGCATCTCTAATGTTATAGGGGTTCTCCATATTAGCATCATGTTTCACCATGGTTCATATTTAGTTAAGATAATATTGAATAATCCTCAACCAACTTTGACAACTTCAAGACTTCAAATTTAGATTAGGGAAACTATATAAATAGTCCAAATTCTCAAATAAACTCATAATTTTTTGTGCACAGTTGGTTAGGGTATCAACCAAATCATCAACCGAAAATTTTGGCAAGGACTAACCCTATATTTTGTACTATGCATATGAAAATATAATACCTTTTCATATTGTGAAGATTGTGTTGGAGCAGAGTCCTGTAGCTACAAGAGAAGCTGTCATTTTGGCGGATAGACAGTTTGGCGAAGACGAAGAGATAAGGTAAAGCTACGATTCCGTAGCATGTTTCTAGCTATAAAGCAGAGGTGAAAACCATGACTGTTGGAACAGAGAATTCAAGAAAGACAATAGTACCTAAGCGGGCGAGAAGAGAGAGCTCAACCACTGCATTGAAGGCAACGGCAAAGACATGAGGGGTCAGCTACCCTCATAAAGGAAAAGGAGTGATGAGGCCGAGGTATTGAAGATGAATGACAGAATACGGGAAGCGGTGCATAGTACCTATGGTCAGTGCCGAGAAGCATGAAATACTGCAGAGAGCAGTGGTGTGACGAAAAGCGGCTACCCCAAGTACATATATGCCGATTGTCACTAGTTAGGGTTTTGGGTTACTGTTGGGACAGGCCCATAATGTTGTAATGGAGAGACCTTCGGGCCGCCTATAAAGGGATATATTTTGTATTGTAAAAGGTTAGCTATTCAGTCCTTCTGGAGCTATTAGGGTAACCTGTAGTTATTCAGAAATCAGTGAGTCTGAGAGTCCGATAGTCTGTTAGCTCACTGTTATTTTGTATTGTAACAATTCGCAGGGATTGACAGAGAGAGAGAGAGAGAGAGAGAGTGAGAGTATATTGTAAAAAGGCAATATAGAGAAGAGATCTAAGAGAGAAGGGCTCCAGTCTATGTGCGGAGCTACCCAGAAGATCTCTAGCTGCATATGCAGTGTAGCAGAACTGTGTACCTCTCTCAAGTTATAATATAGAAACACAGTTCTGTGGACGTAGCTTCTACCCTGGAAGTGAACCACGTAAAATCAGAGCGTTATGTGATTGATTCATGTGATTGTATTTACTTGTTATATCTGTCATTCATTACATGAACTTTGCTTACAGTAAATGTATGTATGTGTTATTCAGTTCACAGCATATTAAAAGGATAAATGCAAGTTGAAGTCTTTAAGTATTCTGTATAAGAGTTTGTCTATGTTTCACTTAAGATAGTTAAGAATCATAGTGTGAAACAGTCTTGTATGTTGAGTCCCGTAAGTTGAACATGAGTACACTAAGTACGTTGAGCCGCAGTGGTAGGATATCGCAGGGAGGTGATATCGCACCATCAGAGGAGCTGTGGTGCACGATACCGCAGGTTGAGGATTGAGCGTAGGAGAGAGTTACATGTTGCCCAGGATGCGGCGATGCGATAAGGGATAGATTCATCGCAAGTAAGAGAAACTGAGCATCGCAAAGAGGAGACACCTCTCGCGGGCTAATAAGAGCTACGAGGCACACATAGGATGCGACAAAACCTAATCAAGACACTTGAGTCTTTGGCCAACCCATTAGGATCACTTCGGGTGAGACTTCAGACCGCTCTGTGGTCTGTTTCTGAAAGGGCCAGTGAGCTGGGGGTGTTGTTGGTACATAATAGTAAACCCGGGTCTGCCCAGCGACCAACAAATGGTTCCATTACTGGTTTTGAACAAACTGAGCACTAATGTTCTGTTGGCATCCTACTAGAGATGAAATCAACAAGTGGGTTGGGTCTAAGGAGAAATATTTTGCCGAACATGATAACAAGAGTCCTAGACTAAGTACAGAGGACTGGTTACAAAAACATATCATTACAGACCTGCATGCGATATTTTTTGCAACCTTTGGAAATGAGCTTTATGACTGGTTATCAAATTTGACTAGTAAGAACATATTCAAGAAGAAAAGAAACATTGTCTGGACACCGAAGCTGATTCAGACTGTGAAGAACCTTGATCATCCCATTATGAGGATAGTAGACTTCTAGCTTACGAGTGTGCTATAAGGCTTCATCACAGAGTTTGCAGTTGAACAAAGAAAAAGCTTCAGCGAGGCTGAGCGGTACTTCTTCGAAGGATATCGCGGTAAGTACCTAAAATCTTTAAGCTTGTCCATAAAGATGTTATTACATGAAAAAGGAACAATGGATCTAGTTTCAGATGAATAAGTAAATATAGTAATGTCACAAGAGTTTGAAAGTGATTTTGATGACATTAGATGTACACATACTGGAAAGAAATACAAAGTAGATTTCAGTTCTCCCATATTTGAATACAGTTCAGATAATACTAGACAACAGAGTCACAATACCACAGAAAGAACAGAAGGGGGTATCCCTTACCACCATTATACCCCACAGAAATAGATCAGGACTCAGAACAATCCCGTAGGAACTCCATCTAGTAGTTCTCAGATAGTACATACTACCACTACATCACTTCCACCTACACCACCGAGTGGTAGTAACACAGCCAATCAACATCCACCACGTGAAATAGAATGGAGGATGATATGAAGCTACCTATCTTTAAGGGTACAAGAGCAGAGAACCGAGGGCAGCATCGATTTCTATGTGAAGTCGTGTGGACCATTAAATCAATCAATGATGATAATAGTAAACTTGTACAGTTGGTCACCACACTTAGAGAACAAGCCTTAACATGGTATATGAAGTATAACTCAGTGGTACCCAGAACACTTATCCAGGTCAGGACCGCTATGATTAAAGAGTTTAAGAAACCTAAGTCTGAGTTACAGTGCATTACAGAGCTCAAAGACATCAAACAGTTACCTACAGAGTCAGTGTGGGACTTTGATCAGAAATTTAAAGCCCTTATAGACCAAGTCAGCTTTGATTTTGCACCAGAGCAGCATAAGGAATGGTTTATTGCAGCACTGCTCCCTCACATCATACTACTATTAATGCAACAAAAAATCCAGACGCAGGATGATGCGTTAGAGATGGCGATGAAATTAGAGGCTTCACCTCTAGCTGAAACCAACACAGGTATGACAAATCTGCAAAACCAATTGGCTAATATCATGATACAGATGCATGAGCTTAAGAAAGGGAAAGAGGTTGTGCAAGACATATGGTGCGTAAAGTGTAAAGCACAAGGCCATACTAAAGATAATTGTCCAGTCTTTGTAGAATATATAGCAACTGGGGCTCTGTTGAGGCTTGGAAATTCGCAGGCGACAACAGAAAGGGATTCTCCCCAATGAACATTCCCAACTATCCCATTGACTATTTGGAATAGGGAATCCATCCGGTTTACGGTCCGGCTACCGTAGGTCGAAGTAACTACGAGGGTTTACCGGTTACGGCCCGGTCCACCGGAATTTGTATTTTGACTTAATGTATGCAATGCACATGCCTATCTTAAACATGTAGGGTGATAAAAATGTAAGGAACGACACAATGTGCTGCGCAGGTTCTTACCTCTCGTCTTAGGTTCTCGAACATCCAAACCACATATGCAACTATGAAGTAAAACAACTAACTATCTAAACACCTAACTACCTATCCCTGGAGAGCTAGAAAATGATTATTAATGAGTAATGCATTATCTCCATGTATAATAAACCAAATTACAGATAGCTGATATTTACGTTTACAACACATGAACAAGAAAATATTCTAACAATCAGATAGCTAACTGTTATATGAGCCACAAGCATTACTCTGAGTGAACTTTCCACACAATGAATCAGAAACCATTTAACAAGACATAGGTCATGAAGTTAGAACGATCTCACGAATTATGGACACAAGCTGAAAAATAAAGTAGTTCATCTTTCTGCCATCCATTTGTTAGCATTTGGAAACTTCACATATCTTTCTCCAACAGGCAAAACTAAAATCCTTATTGCAAAAGGAAGTAGTTCTTCTTACAATAGGTCCTCCAGTATTACTGGGAAAAATCCCTTTCATTATCTATGTCTCCTACTTTTATACAAAATGCAAGAAATGGTTGGGCTGCCCAAAGGGACCTTTGGGCATCCCAACCCTTGGTCTTCCTAACGCTTCCCCTTTTCCCAAAAACTTTTACAAATATTTTACAATATTACAATGACCGATTTCTCACTAAGAGGGCCCCGCTTGACTCTCTAGGAATTTCTTCCACGCTGCAGCTTCACTGGCGAGATCTTCAAAGGAATTAGGTTCCAAGAATTGGATATTAATCTCAAACTTTTCAGCCTTTTTCTTGATGGCCTCGACCCTGGTTGCATTTAGTCTCACCTGTTCTTCTAGGAGCTGCAAACAAACAGCTGTATGGCCTATTTCAATCTTCAGGGTTTGTTCATCAATGGCTTTGATGCATTGTACTTTGGCCTCCTCCTCTTGCTGTCTTCTCTGCAACATTTCTATAAATGATTCATGATCTGGGAACTCGTGTAGCCTTTTCTCAGCTTCTACTTGACACCGGTTGTAAATGACTAAGGCTCTCCTGAAAAATTTGGTGCAAAGTCCCTTTGTTTTCTGGACAGTTTTCTTGAAGTCCTCTGTGGTAGTGATAGCGAACTCCATCAAGTCATAATCTCGCTGAAGGGTTTGTCTATTCTTGTCTAATAGTCCTGCTGGGACTTCCTCACCTTTCTCTACCCTTGCCATCCTGGTGGTCAATACTTCAAGGATATCTTGTGACCTATCAACAAAGTAAGAAGCAATCTCCAGGATTTCTTCCAATCGGCTATCAACCTGGAGGATCTGGCATCTTTCTTCTTCTAGAGCAGTTTGCAGGTGCAGCACCTTAGCTTTCTGGGCTTGGATGTGTTCTTTGGTTGGCTGCAGATCAACCTGTTGTTCCTTTGCTACTTCCAGCTGCTCTTTTAGTTCTTTAACATATGCAGCATTGGACTCGTATATAACATTCTGTTGCTCTTCCAGGTCTTCTATCTTCGCCCTCATCTGTTATCTTTCATTCTTCAAGTCGAGAATTTCTTGCTGTGCTCTTTCCAGGGCTTCTTGTGTTGTTTCCTGTGCATGTGCTGCTACCTAGATGGCATATATTTCACTCTTTGTAGCCTCCATTTCTCTGAGCACATGATCATATTTCCTTTTAAGTTTATTTCCCTCTTCTCTTTCCTTTCTCAGGGTGTCCTTCAGCTGAGAGGAGGTTTTCTTGGTAGATTCTATTTCATTCATCATTCGATCTATGTTATCTTCCAAAGCATGTATGGCTTCCTTCCTAGCACTTATGGTAAACCTCATATCTACGTCTGTCCCTACCATCACAGCTTTATCTGATATCATCTTGCTAGTCATTCCTTCTGCTTCTATCTTTTTCTCCATTCTCCTCATGATTCTTTTGGTAGCCCTGTCATAATATACTGTGGTAAAGTCAGGGACTTCCTCCCCCCTTTTCTGCACGAAGGGTACTAACTGAAGCGTAGAGGTTGAAGGAGTAATGGTGGCGGGCACTTGAAGGATCTGCACTTCAGGGTTTTCCTCTCCTTGGCTCTGCCCCGCTTGTGTTTCAGAAGCCTGCTGTTGTGTTCCTTCTATATTTTCAGTTTCTTGCCTCTGAAGCTCTTCGTTCAACTTTCTCTGGGTCTCTTCAGTTGCTTGCCTAGCAGCTCCTTCCTTTTCTCTGTCTGCTTCTTTTTCCAGTTCAGCTACTTCCTGGGCAGCTTTCCTCTTTTCTTCTTCTCCTTTTCGCAGCCATTCTGCAGTCTCCTCTTCCAACCTCTGAGCTTCTTCTCTTATTGTTCTGGCTGCTTCTTCAGCCCTAGCTTTTTCAGCCTTCTCTTGCTCAGATCCTTCTCCACCCTTGGTGGATTGCTTAGGTTTGAATCTCTTGCGAAGCTCTGTCATATTTGGAGCCATCCTGTAAACCGATTCATCGCTATTGAAATGATGGCTGTATTCGTAGGTCACCTTGTGTTTCTTGCAATGTTCCGCTACTTTGCCATGAGTATCATTCCTTTGAAAAGTCATTTCGCCAAAGCGGAACTTCCCTAGTTCTTCTATGAACCCGGGCGCTTGTTTTACATTTGTGAATTTATAATTTCCTAGTTTAAATGGAAGGGGGGGATAGGTAGTCTTCTTGTACTGGAACAAGAAGTGACCAACTCCATCAATGTATACTTGTCTGACTGCCTCCTTGTGGATTATATAATCTGTAGCATATTTGGGCAGCAAAAAATGGGTCTTTGACCCTCCAAACATCCTGATATACATACCATTTTCAGTCATAAAGTAATCTCCATATTCATCAATGACCTGCATAGCGTCTTCTGACATGCAATCACATTCTTTTCGGAATATGAGTGCGTATAAGGGCATGAGGAACTGCTCATAGACCTCTCTGTAGTGACTGTGATATAGATGAGCCCCTAGAGGTTTGTAGGCCGCATATACAGGCATTCTGTCTTTATCCCATACACACTGGAGGCCTGGGAAAGGCTGATGACAAAGTATGCAATCTATCAGGATCGAGCTCATATAAAACTCTGGCTTCTCCTTCCAAAGCTGCAGCCACACAAGAGGAGAGACTGCTTGATACTATACTTGCCCAGTTGAAGATTGTGCCTTCCATGGCCACATAGAACATCAGGGGTATCCACTCGAATTTGAATAGTCTGCCATTTGCTCTCCCGAAGATCCTATTCAACATTAGAGCTATGAATTTGTAAGTAGGTCTGAGACTGGCTGTGTCATATTCTTCAGTTGCTCTATGTCGGTATAGCTTCCCTGGCAAGAGCATCCTCTTCATGGTTTCTACAAAATCCATCCTAAGGCTGTCCAGCCATTCATTTGTCAGGAAGAGCTGAGGCTCCGGCAGGTGGTAAGCTAAGGCCACATACCTAGGGCTAAAGGCGGCATAACCCTGGCCCTCGACATTACACATAAGCATTGAGTTGTGGTTGGTATTTGGTAGAACCCATCTCATCACCTCCGGGCATGGAAACAGCTCGGGCCTGGTGGCAACTTTAATAATGGCATATTTTTCTATGTTTGCGTAAATGGGTGCTTCCTCAAGACCCGTATCTGGGACTTCCCTACAGGAAATCATCCTGTATATATCTCCCCATTTGTATTCAGGCTCAACCCCTGTGACACATTGGGTGTCTTCATAGATGTACTCAGTTTTTGCTTCTGTGTCTTGTGCTGGTACTTCCTCCACCGCTGGGGCTTTCTTCTTCTGTCTCTTGGACATTGTAAATTCTTCCTGCAATGTAAACATCATGATATTAATCAATTCAAGTTTGTGAACATTTTGCAGCAGTTATTCTTTCTCAAGTGTATCATGACTATAATAATATTCAGACCTAAGCCCTTCAGGTTGAAGGATTGAACCAGTCATGCAATATCTTGCAATGGGCTATTATCCTATGTTAATGTGTAAGTAAGAAAGCAACCCACATGTATGCACAACCAATCTATATCTTGACTATCTAAAACTATCAGTAAAAACTCAGACTATTACTGCAATATAATGAGCCATTAATACTAAAACCGGATTTATTCATCAACCGGTCTATCATCAAACTTACATCATTTCTCAGTATGCCATTTTTTACCAATGAAACGATATGCAATGCAAATGCATAAATTTTAAACGCAAGGCACGACTATGAATCTCCGAACTCAGACATGGTTTTAGTAGGGATTAAAAAAAATGGTAGAAGCTTATGCTGCTCGCGGACATGGAAGTTACATTGGTACGACTATAAACCGCGGGAGCCCACAACAACTTTCCGCACAAGGAGCTCTCGCCAACACCACTATTCATGCGTTTTCAAGGTAGCCGACAATGACGAACTGCGCGGCGCGGGCGAAGGTTATGGCTCGAAAAAATGGGCAAACTCATTAGGGAAACTAACCAGATAAGAATTCACCATACCGACGGATATCATCATCATAAGGAAACAAACTAGGTGCAGGCAACATGACGGCCGCCTGCACCTGGCCTTCCTCTACTGCTCAGGGTGAGACTGAAACGGCCGCGACAAAATAAAATGTGGGTTCTAAAAAGAAAAACTCCCCCAGCAAACAGCTATCCGATCGGAAACCCTAAAAAGAAGAAAAACGGGCGCAAACCACCAGGGAGACGATTATGACAACTCTAGCTGCGGGAGAAAAATTCCTCAGGCGGGAGAAAATACTACAGGGATCTAATTCTAGCAATACTCGAACCAATACATAAATCCCTTAATCGAAACCTTGAAAAGAACAAGATGTTAGGGTGGTAAAGATCCTACCTGGTAATCCAATAAACAAGTGACCTGATGACGGTTAGACTTCTCCTCCTGCCACTTGGACACTGGTACACCAACAGCTGGATCCTCACACATTCCTAAAACGACAGCTCAACTTACCGCGACAGCATTCGAAAACAATACAAAACCCCGCTTGTCGCCCCGTATATATTGAACAATTTTCCACACGTGCGACGAGTCAAATCGGGGGGGGAAAGATTCCATCGGGCATGAATTGAAACTGGGTCGGGTGGCCAGAACTCCATTTCCTCCGCAACGGCGGACAACCCCCTGTACTCACTCGCCCGCAACGGCTAAATAACATTTGAATCACCGTCGTCGGGCATCGGCGGACACCTTGATCGGATGATCAAGAGTTCAAACCCCTCCACAACAGCGGGTCCTCAGAGTAAAACGTCATTTGCAACGGGGAAGTGAGCGGTGCTCAATCGTTCCGCTATCCAGCTGGGAGATAAACAAACGTCGGAGTGCTACGGAAAGTCCCTTTCTGGAAACGATCCGCAACGTCAGGAGGGATAAGCAACAAACTGTCCGCAATGTCAGACGAGGGAGACTTCACATTCCTCTGATGAAGAACCAAAACCCATCTGCAATGGGGAAAATCAAAAAATCACGCGCAATGGTCGGAAGATTCCAGAACCACTCGAAATGGTCGGGCCAAAAATGAAAGTCCAAGACTCGAAAACGGGCCGCAATGGCGGGGAGGAAGATCATCAAACTACCCGCAACGGTGAAAGAGATGAAAGACTTAACTCTCGATTGCACTAGGCTTTGAAAGATTTGCAAGATGACGATGAAATTAATTGAAGATGGGATCCTTTTAAGCATTGAAAGAGAAAAAACCACTGAATTTACAGCAACCAAAAGGCTAGAAGACGCTTCAAAATCCATAGGCCAAAAACCAATAGGCTGAAATCAAGAAAGAACGAACATAATTCAAATTAAAGGAGGGTCCTAATTTTTTTTAGAATTTTGGGAAATTGTTGCAGGTGCAACAGGCTCCTAACCCCTTACCACAGACCCACGAGCCATGGTGTGAAATATGCAAAACAAGAGGAAATCTACTTCACCAGTGCCCTCTACTTCACAAGTACGTGTAGACATCTAAGAACTTATACTGTGTCTTTCGCAAGTCCATAGGCCATGATGAACACGATTGTCGAGCCTATGTTCTCATGGTCGGGAGCAAGCAAGACTTGTACAGAGTCCAATCAGAAACACAGGGTCCAACAACAGGACCACAGTATGATCAGGCTCATGTTGGCCGTGGAGGAGGATTCAGAGGATGAGGACGTGGAGGAGGCTTTGGCCGGGGAGAAGGATTTGGCTGCGATCACGGAACAGTCACTTGTTACAACTGTGGAGTTCTAGAACATTATGCTAAGGACTGTCAGAGCCCTACCACCACATGTAACTATTGCAAATCTTACGATCACGCTATAGAAGACTGCCCTACCTTGATAGCTAAGATCAGAGAACCTAAGACAGCAGTACACCAGAACATCCAGCTTATTGCTACTGAGCAGGAAGAACTAGAACCAAGAGTCAACATTGTGACTCGCAGCGGTGCTTCCACCAATGAGACATCGCAGGCTACTGAAAAGACCACAGGTCAGGAGTGGGTGCTCAAAGCTCCTAACAAAGCAACACCACTTGACCTACAGAAGAATAAACAGACATTTCACGAAGCTAAGACTTTCTTTGATGACCGTATGCAATCGGGATCGCAGGTACCACCATCTAGGGGCATACCGCAGAAAGCACCTTGTGGAGTTAGCCCTGTACATATATCGCAGGATACCACATCGGGCACATGCGACGAGGATGAGTTGATAGGAAGTGTGCAATCCTTCCTGTGGAGTTGTTTAAAACTCGTGAGAAATGAGCAAGCTATCGAAGAATTTCAGCGCATCATAGATCAGTGTCATCCATCTTCTTCCATGAGCAGTGCACAGCGTGCTGTTCATAGCATTAATGGACATACAAGAACATGAAGAGAGATGCAACTCACAGCACAGGTTGGAGAATTTGAAATGGACGAGGTGATCCTAGATCTAGGATTAGAGGTAAATGTTCTAACTAAGCAGACATGGGAACAGATGGGTAGCCCTAAGTTAGTCAGATCGCCTATCCATCTTAGATTAGCTAATAAGTAGTGGGTATCACCCCTGGGTCAATTATCGCAAGTGCCAGTTGACATTGACGGAGTTCGCAGCTCTGTGGACTTCGAAGTTATAAAAATCATTGGCCATAGTAGACCATATCCAGCACTACTAGGCATTGATTGGTCAATCGGTAACATGGCCATTATCAACTTAAAGAGAAGACAAATGACCTTTGAAGATGCGCAGATCCGGGTCATCGCACTGTTAGATCCTCTTCAGGGTCCTAGATACATTGAACCTATCCGAGCAGAGGAAGAGGCACGCAACATGGATAGTCTCTATCAGATGACTGTGAACCAGAGCAACTACATCAATCCAATGGCAGAAGGGAACATTAGTTGGCGATGCGACAGCTCATGCGCGTCGGATTCAGATGTTGGTCTAGAGAACTGGCAGAACAGACTTTACGAAGTCTCAGCGCGCAGATGTGCGTACATGACTAAGTCACTGCGATGGATTGGCATGGAGATCAACGAGATTCCATCATTTCATGGTCTAACAGATATCCAAGACTTTCTCACATAGTTTGAACAACAAATTCCTCACAAGCAACGGATCGTAGCTATGGACCTTGCAGTACGAGCCACACCTGCAAGATGGTGGTATGCACATAAAGAGAATATCGGTATAAGCCACACGAGCCACCCTGAAGTTTTACCTTTATAGGTATAAGCCTGTTTGATAATTATAAAATAGTTGCTACATAGGTAAATATTTAATTTTATACTAGTTATTAATTTTATTTACATTGCTTTTATTTACTAAACTGCCACGTAGAATTTACTCAGAGTTCTTGAAAAGATATAGATTAGACTATGTAACTCATTTTACTCTTTAAAATTTAAGTGCTTTTAATATAACCCTATTTAGTTTATAATAAATATTAGTCTTAGATTTAGTTGATATTGTTAAAAAATATACTATGTGATTAGTAGCTCATTTATTTACTAAACTGTAAGTAATCATTGTAACTCTAATGTTGTTTTTCTGCTGCATTTCATTCAGTTACTAAGTGAAAACAGAGAAATATAAACATATCATAACATTGTTTAACCTCCATAATATTTTAATATGAATAAAATTATTCTACTATTTGTAAATACACAATCTTATCTTCTAAAAAATTCTCTTATCTACTTAAACATTCTACCTTTGCTAGAGTACTACCTGCTTTTTCCAAGTGTGGAAAAACACAGTCTAGAAATTATTTCCATTCTAACACATAACTTTTCTAAATCAAGTTCATTTCTTCAATCATTTAAATAGACTACTAGATTCTAACATTCTACAAACTAACTCTGTAACATTCACATATCAGTCAAACTCATATTGATTTATCTAATACAGTAAAACAAAATAATGTAGAACCTGTTTGGGACAGATGACAACAGTGTTAGGAGGTCGTTTCTCCCTACCAATCTTCTGGAGAGTGCTCAAAAAATGCTTCCCCAGGACCCCTGAGCCTGTTCCTGGTCTTTTTGGCTGAGAACTGGTGGAGAATTCAAACAGTAGACTAGTCCAATATCTTAGTAAAACACTCTGCTCTCAGTAGTTATGATCTTCAGCTTAAAAGCTGCAACTAGATCAATCAGCAGTTATCCCCTCAAACACTTTCCACATTTCCCTTCCATTGAATTTCTCTGAAGTGCATTCATTCACCTGAATGATCACTTCTCTAGAATGAGCAGCCTCAGCTCTCTTCAATGGGAATTTTTTATAAAGATTACCTAGGTATTTTGGGTCAGTTTTCATTAATTGAGCCACCTGCTCCGATTCCACTTTATTTGGGAATCATAACCCCAAATGTAGGGAGGTTGCCACCTGCAACAGTTGGAAGTGGTTTGAGGATGCTGCCACATGTCAGTTTTCTCTCCACCTAGTCTCCTCCACCAATTTTACCAATAAACACTCTGTTAACATCTCTCCTAAACTGTTGCCTCCTCCTTTATTTATTTATAAATAAAATATTCAGAATTACATTAAATATCATTGACTCCGCTGAGTCATATATTACAACTTAACATAAAATTTAACATATTGTTCTCAAATAATATCAAGTAATATAAAATTGTTTTTTTGCAAAATTGGGGCATGTGACATACACACCTCCTTAGAGCATAACATCGTCCTCGATTTTATTTATTCTTCGTCCTCAGAATTCCCCTGGAACAGAATTGTTTATGCATCTTGCATATTACTTTCCAATTCCCAAATGGCTTCTTCTGGACTAAGGTGCTTCCATTGCACCTTCGCCTGAGCAATGGTGCGGTTCTAAAGTATGATCTCCCTCCGCTCAAGGATACAGTCCAATTCCACCAGAAAATCTCCTTCTGGTTCCACCTGCACATCATTCTAGTTAACAACATGAGTAGCATCATGAACATATTGCTTTAATATAGAAATATGAAAAACAGTATGTACTCTTAAATTCAGTGGTAATGCTAATTGATAAGCTACTTGTCCAATACTGGACAATATTTCAAATGGACCACAGTAACGAGGTGCTAGTTTTGCACAACTACCCAATCTAACCACTTATACTATGAAACGAGAACTATATAATATGAACGAGAACTCTACCCATAAAAACGATGATTTTTGCAAAAAAAACACCAACCCCCCCGCCCCCCCCCCCCAAATAGAAAAGTGTTGATCCCAGTATACACGTTTTTTTTAGGGTAAAAAATAGAGCCATGGACTAAACATCCCATATTGTTGTTTAACAAAACTTAAAATCAACCTTAAATTGGAAAAAAAGAAAAATTCTTGAAGAGATAAATTACAACTTTCTGGAAAATTGCATATTAAAGAAAAAACAAATTTCTCTAATAATTTCACCATTATAACCATATAGAAACAAAGAAATTATGATGTGATTCATAATGAGATAATATATTAGACCATACAAGAAAAAATGGTTCATATAAATATTCAAAAACTCCTCTAGAGTTTCAATTACAAAAATCATACTAGAAGACATAGAAGACCCAATAGATGTTGGTGCAAACAAAACCCTAAATAAAGCCATGGATTGAAAAAGTGCTCCTTGAGGATCACCTTCATTTTTTTTCGAAGTTAAAATTTCATAATGTTTAAAACATTAACCTTTACATCCAAAATAATTACAACAAAAATGTCAAAATTAACTCTTAAACCAAAAATATTTCTAGAGAAGACACTTCTTTCTTTGATAGGGTTACAATGGCAAGCATTTCGAAAACATGCATGGCCGAAAAAAATTATTACTTTTTAATTTTTTAAATTTTAGGATAACTTCAAAATCAAATTAAAAAACTCAATTTCAATTAGAAACAAATAATTTTAGAAAAAATAAAATAGAAAAAACTTATAATAAAAACATTAAAAATGAATTAAAAAAACACATTACAAAGAATTTTAAAAATATTAAAAGAAATTAAAAAACAAAAAATAAGAATAAACAAAAACAAAAACAAAATATTAAAAAAACACAAAAATAAAAACTATAAATTATAAAGAATAATTTTATTTTTTTTTAAATGTTAAAAAAACAACATTAAAAACCAAAACACCTTTTAAAATAATTTAAAAACAAAAAATATAAAAAATTGTTACGAAACAATGTATAAAAAGAAACCTATTACAAGATATATTAAAAAAGTATGAATAAAAACATCACTCCCTTGGTGTGGTCGATGCTGAGCATCGAGCAACCACCAGCCTTTGCTCCAAACTGGCGGCGCCTTGGTGGCCGCTCGATGTTCAGCATGGAGCCCACCAAGGGAAATGCTTTTATACATGTTTTTTTGTATACCGTGTCATATGATTTTTATTATGTTTTTTTTGACATCGTTTTTTAATGTTTTTTTTTACATACTTTTCTTATTTGTTTTTTTTTAACATGGTTATTTTATATGTTATTTTTAGAATAATATTTTTTTTTTGTTATTTTTTATTTCTTTTGACAAGAATGGTTATGTTTTTTATTAATCAAACAATGGTATAATTACTGAGAAAGTTTCTACAAAGTTTAGTGATTGTTCATTATAGGCAAAAACCACAAAACAAGAAAAGTTGATATTACTGCTGATTACACATAGAAGTCTATTGTCTTTGCACAAAGAGAACATAGATAATAGACTTAGCTTACTACGGCTCGAAACAAAATTTTGAATAGAAGAACTCCCATGGGATCTTGCAGACATAGAAGACCCAATGGAATAGGACATTGATGTCCCTGAGGAAATTCAAGCTCCAGAAAATTCCAATGTCGATGAAGAATTTGGCATGCATGATATTGTTGAATAGTTTCATGTTTTGAAGAAAATGTTAATTTTGACAATTTTTTACAATTTTTTGATCAGATATATTAGTAATGTTTTGACTTTCAGACTTTATTTTAGAAATAAAATTTCTAAATATAACGTTTTTAATATGTTTTTTACAAATAATTTGTATATTTTTTCTCGACTTTATGTGAGTCGTCACTTTTCGATAACTAATATGAAATATGATCATTTTTAGAGAACAATTCTCTGAAAATTCATTGAAAATGGTTTTAAATGTCTTTATTTTCTAGAATTATTTACAATTTTGTCAATAAAAATGCCTTATTTTGTACATAAAAATGTCTTATTTTATAGAAAAAATCATAAAATGTATATGTTTTTCATTATAAATTGCTTAAAAATGTATGTTATTTTGTTAAATTTCAAAAAACACACTTGAAAATAGAAATTAAAAATATTTTACAACAAAGATAATTCAAAGGCCCCAAAAAATGTCTGAAAATGAAAATGTGTGATACTGGCATCAACCATTTTTGAAACGGGGGTAAAAATAGCTATTAAAATTAGGAGAGAGAAAAACAAGAACTGTGTCGAGTTCTCGTTTCATAGTATAAGTGGTTATCTTAGAGAGCTCTTTTTGGGCCTCACCTTGATGAACACATGTTCACCTACCTGAAACTCCTTTGGAGTTCTTTTAAGGTCTGCTTGACTTTTCTGTCGATTCTACGCAACTTCGAGATTACCTTGTACCTGTTTTACAATTTCTTCCATTTCCTTGAATAGTTCAGGACCTAATACTAATATATCCACCGAATTACTCCAAGAGATAGGAGTATTACATTTCCTTCCATACAAGATTTTGAAAGGAGTAAATCTGGCTGACGCTTGATAATTATTATTATAAGCAAATTATACCAGATGCAAATAATCCTCCCATTTACCTGGCTATTTTTTCACATACATTCTTAGTATATCTTCCAGTACTTGGGTTACTCTTTCAGTCTATCCATCTGTTTGAGGATGGAACGAAGTACTAAAATTTAATGTGGTGTTTAATCCTTTAAACAGAGATTTCCAAAAGTTACCTGTAAATTTAGGATCTCTATCCGAGATTATAACTTTCAGTATTCCATGCAGTCAAAAAATTTTCTTTCGAAAAATACAAGCTATGTTTGCAGCATTATACGTAGTTTTAACAGGTATAAAGTGGGCTGCTTTACTTAATTTATCAACCGCTACCATGATGGAGTCATTTAAATTCTGATTTTTAGGCAGTCCAGTAAAAAAATTGAGATTAATTATCTCTCATTTCTAGTTAGGAATGGGCAATCGCTGAAGTAATCCAGCTGGGTGTTGATGTTCAGTTTTCACATGCTGACATTCAAAACACATAGCGATATACTCTGCAAGTCCAGTCTTCATGTTTGGCCAAAAATATTCTTTTCTTAACATAGTTATAGTATTTTGATAGCCTGGATGACCTGAGTATGGAGTTTTATGAATTTTATCTAAAATTAATAACTTAACTTTATGTACATTAGGTACATACATTCTGTCTTTATATAGTAAAAATCCTTTTGCATTCAAACTGTACCCTTTACTTAATCTTTCTGTTGTATTTTATTTCGCTTTAGCTTGTACGTTTTGGTAAATTTCATCTTGTTCTACCCCCTCTTTAAGTTGTTCATCCAGATCTATTGTATAAGTGTTGATAACTACTGTGAAGTTCAGCCTTGCATTCCTACTTAATGCATCAACAACTTTATTTTCTTTACCTTTAATGTGTTGAATTTCGAAATCATACTCACTTAAAAAAGCTAGCCACCTAGCTTGTCTGGCATTTAGATTAGGCTGATCTAACAGATATTTTAGTCATTTATTATCAGTCATTAGAATAAATTTTCTGCCAATTAGGTGATGACGCCACATCTTTAGAGCATGTACAACAACAGCTAATTCCAAATCATAAGTTGCATAATTTTTTTCATGAATTTTTAATTTTCTAGACTCATAAGCAATAACATGCCCTTATTGAGTCAAAACACCACCTAAACATCATTACAGGCGCCAATACACACTACAAATTCTTTATTTGGATCAGCTATTGTTAAAATAGGTGCGCTGGTTAATAAAGTTTTTAACTTTTTAAAGCTATCCTCGCATTTCTTTTTCCAATCAAATTTCTTTCCTTTCTTCTGCAAAGAATTTATCGGATTCACGATTCTCGAAAAACCTTCAATGAACCTCTGGTAATAACCGGTAATTCCCATGAAGAATCGAGCATCAATTACATCCTTAGGAACTGGCCAATCTTCGATTGCCTTTATCTTTTCGGGATCTACCGAAATCCCTTCCTTAGTCACCACATGACCTAAGTACTGAATCTTATCCTTAAAGAAATCGCATTTACTAAACTTTGCAAAGAGTTGATGATCTCGTAGCTCTTGCAAAACAATTTTTAAATTTTCTTTATGTTCTTCTTCCATTTTTTAATAGATTAATATGTCGTCGATAAACACGACCACAAACTTATCTAGATACTTATGCATAACGTTGTTCATTAAACACATAAAAACAACTGGGGCATTAGTAAGCCCGAATGGCATGACAACAAACTCGTAATGGCCATATCGAGTTCTAAAAGTTGTTTTAAAGAAGTATTCATCTTTAATCCTAACTTGATGATATCCAGACCTTAAATCAATTTCCGAGAACACTGTGGCTCCACGTAGTTGATCAAAAAGATCATCTATGCGAGGCAACGGGTACTATTTTTAATAGTCATCTTATTCAACTAACCGTAATCTATGCAAAGTCACATGGTTCCATCATTTTTCTTAACGAAGATGACAGGTGCCCCCCAGGGAGACACACTAGGTCGAATATACTTTTTGTCAATAAGTTCTTTTAATTGTGACTTAGTTCATTCAGTTCCAGTATGTTCATTCGATAAGGGGCCTTTGAGTTGGGTAGTACACCAGGTACCAGCTCAATGGTAAAATATAATTCCCTTTTCGGAGGTAGTCCCACAATTTCTTCCGAAGATACATCAACATATTCTCTTAAAACTGGTATGTCTTCCAATTTTAATTTGTCTATCTTATTTAGATTTTCCTCATCAGTTATTGTTACTACATAAGCTTTATAACCCTTCCTAACAGCCCTCTTAAGCTACGGAGCAGGAATCTGCCTTATGGTAGTTCTTCTAGGGATTCCCTTTACATTTATTGTTTTTTCATCATTATTTATACACGTAAAGGTTTTATCATAACAATTTAAAATCACCCTATGTTGTTCTAACCAATCCATACCGATTAGTAAGTCATAAGAACCAAGAGGTAATACATTAAGCTTTACAACAGTTTCAAATTGTTCCATAACTACTGTCCATTCTTTTATAAAACAGGTTACCTTGCTTTTTGCACCAGTGGCTAACTAAACCAACCAAGAATTTTCAAATTTTTTAATAGGCAGCTTACATTTTTCTACCAATTTAGGTGAAACATAACTGAGACTAGCTCCTGGATTAATTAAAATAGCTATAGGGGTTTGTTTTATCGTACCTTCTACTTCCACCATGGAAGTTTGATATTATGCTTGTCAGTTCTCCAAGGCTGCATTGATTCTGGGCATAATCCTCGCTAAATCTCCAACAGTCATTTCCTCGTGTATGCTATGAATATTACTGACATTATTTTTTTTATTAGGACAGACTAAGGCATAATGTGGGCCATTACACTCCCAGCACTTTATATGTTCTTTGCGTTCAAAGTTCTTTGTGTAATTACCATAGTTATTAGCATATTTTTTTACCCTTTGAGTTGTTCTGATTGCTTGGTGAATTATTCTTATTCCCTTGGAAATTCTTGTTAGCAAAATTTCTGGCCTTATTTTTTTTAGAATTTCAATTGGGCACAAATTCTTTCTTCTTTTGATCATAATGGTTGTTATTCTTCTTGGCCTTCCAATTAGCCATGCTCTCCTTCTTTCGATTCTATTCATAACAGAAACAGGCTTTCCTCATAGCTTCTTCTAGAGTTTTTGGATTTTCATACTCAATCCTATCCTTGATATGATAAGGTATACAGCTGAGGAATTGTTGTACTTTTGGTTTTTCATCTACAAGGTATGGTACATACCTAAGCAGACTTAAAAACTTGCTATTCAAATCTTTCATAGTCATTGAACCTAGTTTAAGCTCATAAAATTCTTTTGCTCTCTCTTCATAGTATTGCTCAGATAGAAATTTCCTTTTAAAGTACCTCTTGAAAGTACTCCAATTTACGTTCTTCTCTTTTATTCCCTTCACTCTCTTCAAGTCTTGCCACCAAATATCAGCCTTCCCTGAAAGATTGTAGATAGCCATTATAGCCTTTAATTGGTTAGAATAGTTATAAATCTGGAAGTACTTTTTCATCCCAGATAACCAGGATTTCGCTTTCTCCCCCTTCTCAGTCTCTCCATTGAATGTTGGTGGTTTAATCTTTTTAAACTCCCCAGAAATTTCCTCATAGGGTTTATATTTTCTCTTTTTAGTATAATGGTTTTCATCACTACTACCACTAGTGGAATGAAAATTACGTTGATCACCAAATACCTCTGAAGATGAGCTGCTTTCATTTTTAGTCTATTTAATCTTTTTATATTTATTTTGATGACTTATATATTCTGAATCAGCTCTTTTACCCCTACCCTCAGTTTGAAATCTTTCTGTTAGGATCTGATTCAGCTCCCCCTGAACCCTCAGAATCCTTTCATTCTCTCGTTTAACAGATTCCATTTCAGATTTTAAGTCTTTTATTGTTTGTAAAAGTTCTGAGGAATTAGTGGTTAAATCTTCTTGTATAAGGTCTCTTGGTAAGTTTTCTTGTTCAGTAAATGGAAATTCCTCTTCTGCATATTCCTCCAACCTTTCCATACCTGTTGTTAAACTTCAAAAACAATTTCTCTGTTGGATAACATTAAAGTAAAATGACATCAGCAAAATAAGTTAAATTCATTGTTTCATAAAAACAAGTTGGGCTTCATCAAGGCCTAGTGTTTGAACCTTGTGCTCTGATACCACATGTCATAACCCCAAATTTTCACAAAAATTAAAAAATTTTGATGTAACATAAATTGTCTATAGTTGCAGTTTGTTAATTGCTAGCGGTTAATGGAAAAGTGGAATAGTTAACAAACTAGTGATTAACTTAAACACATATAAATTAATACTATTTTAATTTTGATATGTGATTTAACTAATTTGCATTCAGTTGTTTCTAGCTGTACTGATGATTTGATTTTGTCAAGTAGGTGAGAAGTTACATTCTATCTGGGGCTTACTTAGCGATTGCTAACTTAGTTGGATTTATGGATCTTACAGGCTTGACAGGTAAATTTTGAACCAGTAGGAGTTTATTAAAGCGTTAATCCAGATATAATTCTTTAGCATAAACATACTGCTAGAGTAAAAGTTTGTTTAATAGAATTCAAGGGTACTACGAGGTAAAGTAACTCTTCTTTACTTGTTTTGCAACTATGACAGTATTTTAAAATTCATGTTGTAAAGACCAATAACCTTACCATACTCAATGTTTTTCATTAGTATGACTTTTATATTGGACAAATCTCCTTTCTAGCTATTATCCAAGTTCTTATAAAGCTCAAGATTTTGTAGAAAAATTATGTTACTGACATAAGAGTTTACTGTTGTTGTTATTTCTAAAATTTAAAACACTGCTTATAAGCATGGAAATAAAACTAAATCCTTCTAAGGAAAAGCTTACAAAAGAACCCTCAGTTCTACTTTTAATTGACCTTTAGTAGAGGAAATTTATTAGCTTGTTATTGTATTATAGTTATAAATGATCATTTGCACAATTGTCGTCAAGTTGTGATTCCTATCTTCCATGTTTCTTCATGACATAAGTCATGTGGCAAGATTACATTACCCTATTATTTATTTATAATAACAAGTGATACTCTATTTATTCTTGGATAATTTTACTATCTTTTACTACCAAGTCTAATCTAACCTTGGTTTGTTTAAACTTAGAGCTTTGGTATTTTATGGAGACCAAATGATCATGTACTTCCAAGAAGTTGATCTTATTCTTAGTACTATAGACTACATTCAAAAGTAAGAGTTATTCTAGGGTGTAATTACTATTTATTTTTATACACACTTGTTGTTTTATAAACTAGTTCTTACCTATTAGTGTTTATATAAACTAGTTCTAACAGCATAGACATGCATTGTTTATGGTTATAAAAAAAAATTGTCAATAGTGGCATTATCAACTCATGTCTAATGACTTTTACTATACTAATGATCTCTTCATAAATGTTTACTAAGATAGATTATAAGGTCGTTATAAAACAAGGATATTGATGCAATATATGCTTTGGTTCATTACCAACGAAGATTCCAAGGTTTATATATTATAAGGGTTAACGATACCATAAAATCTCACACTTCAACATAGTTTAACTTAATGTTTATCATTGATATGATATGTTTTTGACCTTGTAAATTTTATTATCATTTTAGTTTTTATTTAAATTATTGACAATGATTTGGTTCCCGACAGTGCAGTGGAAACTATACAAATCGACCCATTGTGGACTGAATAATTTGGTGGGCACGTGGAACATCCACCACTGTGCATTGCATGATTTAAAAACCTACTTCGCAGCCCTGATTTCTCATTCTTCATCGAGGGTTTTGCTCTTGGCACTGTCTGGTTTTACTACGGCCATGAGGGCTCGCTTGTTCTCGTCTCTAGCTCCATTGCTTATGTATCATGAATTGTTACCACTCTAGTGTATGGGTTGTGAAGTTCACAGCTCACATTTGGTTTTTCTTCCTGCATACACTACGCTGTCGTGAGGGTAGTGAAACTCTGTCAGTATTTTTTAGTGTGTTTCCTTTTGTGGCCATTGCCAAAACTTACTCCTGCTCCAGTCGTCAGTGTAGAATGTATTGTGAGCCCCGTCTCCTTTGTCACTGGTGAGCACAAGGGTTGTGCTACTCATTGTGCTGCTTCATTTCCTCCGTGGCTCTAGATTCCTTTGCTTCCAGGTTAATAATTTGCCTTAAAAATGTTATAAGTTTAAGTTAATGTTACAGTTATATAACTCAATTTCTAATTAATATTGTTGGTATACACTTGTAGGTTATAGTTCATCCTTACGCTTCGAAGAACCCTCTCCAAGTTTGGATTTACAACAAGACCTACGGGTAGGCCCCGGTTATAATGTGGTAACTCCCTGCTTGTAAATATTAGGGGAAAAGGGTTTCAGTTGGAGAAGAAATACGGCCTCGGTTCCTTCAGTGTTTAAAATGCTTAGCTCAGGTGTTATTTAGTATTTTTGGTTGTTAAAACCCTTTCATGTAGCAGGGTAACTCCGGCTTCGATGCCTTGACTTGTATTTCACTGTTCTCGACTTATTGATAGGTTTACAGCCGTATGGCTAAGTAATGACATACTTTGTTCTTATTATGTGCAGATTCTCCTGTCTTCATGGTTTTAATGGTTCTCTGTTTCGAATACTCTAATAAAATATACATTGTCTTATAAATGTTATTAAATTAATGAAGTTTTTATAAGTTGTTTGTTATTTTTTGTCTTTCAAACCCTCGCCACGATGCTAGGTGTAACTGGCCTTGAGCTGGGTGAAGTAATTTTGGTTACATTTTCAGCCTTATGGCCTGTCAATGTAATACATTGGGTTTTTAAAAAGGATTTTACTTGAAGCTCAGTCTCATTTTCTTGCAACAATCTTGTAAATTATGACTCCATGTACATTAGGGTTTTTTTTCCTTCTTGACTGTTAAAGAAGAACATTACTGTCTAAATATATTTTGTTAATAGATATTGTTATTATAAAGACTATAACTCAATCGTAGTGTGTAATTTATAATATTAACTTGCTTGTTCGAAATATACAAGCTAGGGTTTTCCTGAAATGAAACCCTTGTCTAAATAGGTTCTTCAATTTATTAATAATTAGGTTTGCTACTTGTTAATTCGATTAAATTATTATTACAGGTGTGTTGTGATATTTTTAACTTGTAATTGTACATTTGTTTTCAGAAAGGACTGTAAACAATCTATAGTAGACTAATTGTTTATTTATATAATTATTCAAGTAAATGGATTACAGCTTAGATGTTTTTATTTATAATAGTTAAATAAATTGGTTAGGGTTTCGACCCTGAAGTTTTACCTTTACAGGTATAATCCTTTCTGATAATTATAAAATAGTTGCTACATAGGTAAATATTTAATTTTATACTAGTTATTAATTATATTTACATTTCTTTTATTTACTAAACTGTCACGTATAATTTACTCAGAGTTCTTGAAAAGATATAGAATAGACTCTGTAACTCACTTTACTCTTTAAAATTTAAGTACTTTTAATATAACCCTATTTAATTTATAATAAATATTAGTCTTATATTTAGTTGATATTGTTAGAAAATATACTATGTGATTAGTAGTTCATTTATTTACTTAACTGTATGTAATCATTGTAACTCTACTGTGGTTTTTCTGTTGCATTTCATTCAGTTACTAAGTGAAAACAGAGAAATATAAACATATCATAACACTGTTTAACCTCCATAATATTTTAACATGAATAAAATTATTCTATTTTCTATAAATACACAATCTTATCTTCTAAAACATTCTCTTATCTACTTAAACATTCTACCTGTGCTAGAGTACTGCCTGTTTTTCCAGGTGTGGAAAAACACAGTCTAGAAATTATTTCCATTCTAACACATTACTTTTCTAAATCAAGCTCATTTCTTCAATCATTTAAATAGACTACTAGATTCTAACATTCTACAAACTAACTTTGTAACATTCACATATCAATCAAAATTAGATTGATTTATCTAATACAGTAAAACAAAATAATGTAGAACTTGTTTAGGACAGATGACAACAGCGTTAGGAGGTCATTCCTCCCTACCAATCTTCTGGAGGGCACTCAAACAACGCTTCCTCAGGACCCCCGAGCCTGTTCCTGGTCTTTTTTGGCTGAGAACTGGTGGAGAATGCAAACAGTAGACTAGTCCAATATCTCAGTAAAACACTTTGCTCTCAGCAGTTATGATCTTCAACTTAAAAGTTGCAACTAAATCAATCAGCAGTTATCCCCTCAAACACTTTCCACATTTCCCTTCCATTGAATTTCTCTAAAGTACATTCATTCACCTAAATGATCACTTCTCTAGAATGAGCAGCTTCAGCTCTCTTCAATGGGAATTTTTTATAAATATTGCCTAGGTCTTTTGGGTCAGTTTTCATTAATTGAGCCACCTGCTCTGATTCCACTTTATTGGGGAATCATGACCCCAAATGTAGGGAGGTTTCCACCTGCAATAGTTGGAAGTGGTTTGAGGATGCTGCCACATGTCAGTTTGCTCTCCACCCAGTCTCCTCCACCAATTTGACTAGTAAACACTCTTTTAATAGCTCTCCTAAGCTGTTGTCTCCTTCTTTATTTATTTATAAATAAAATATTCAGATTTACATTAAATATCCTTAACTCTGCTAAGTCATCAATTACAACTTAGCATAAAATTTAACATATTGTCCTCAAATAATATCAAATAATATAAAATTGTTTTTTTGCAAAATTGGGGCATGTGACACATGTAGCCACACCATAGGCAAAAATCCGACACTTAATGTTTGGTGCATGGAAATCCCGAGCAAGACAACGAGTGTGGCCAGCTTCGACATGAACAATCGGTTGTAGGCATGGGATGGGGATCCAGGAGCTTCACATGTCCAATCAGACCATATGACACAATAGCCAAGGGTGTCGAAACACATCAAGGGTCATTGACTATACACTTTGTAGTTGGGGTGTCGACAACCAAGATGGAGAGGCTTTGGTACTACATCATCACAAGGTAGAATGCGTGGGACATCGACAACAGATGGGGCATTGACACACTTGAAACGTGGGTTGAAAACACATGCAGACAGATGAAGTGGCACACAAGTCAACTTTTAGTGGGTTGGAGTGCATCTTAAGCAAGGGTGTGACCCAAAGTGTGCTCAAACCCACCCACATTATGCATATAAATACAATTGAAGTGAGAGACCAAAAGGAATAAGGTGATCTAAGTGATCCAAGGAAGCTCAATATCTTTGGAGGAGAATCTGAGATCAAGTTATGGCAAGCTTGCTAAAGGGGATTTACAAGGAGTAAGACATAGTCTATGCAAGCTACATCTAGGGAGAGCCCGCACTCCACCAAAATTAATCTCGGGAGCATGAGAAGGTAGAGAGGCAGGCGAGTGGTATCTACAACACAGTCAAAGTAGATCTGCAACATAGTTGCAATAGGGTTCGTATTGGGTGTCCAAATCAGCTGAAGGAAGTCACAAGGGGATTGGTTCGGTATTGTAACTTCTTGGTGGAACCTTATTGGGCTCACCAAGTGGGATTTTTCCTACCGCACTACCTCCTTTGTGATTTGTTGCAATTATTCCCTATATATATAAACATGCCAATCCTCATTGGGGTTGTCGACACCATAAACTTGTTGTTCTTGTGTTTACTTGTTTCTTGTATACATGTTTCTTGGAATGTTGTAGCAACATGTTCGATAAGTAAACTTAAAGTTGGTAGTAATTAATTATGCAACCAATTAACTAATATTTTGTATTATACTTTCAACCTAAAAGCAACAAACTTTTAAGCAAAATTCATCATAGAATTTTATTTCCATGAAATAAATTGACTTAATTTAATAATTCCATAGATTCTTTCTGGAATGCAATCCGCTGATCCAATACAAATTGAGAATTTCAATTTGAATATGACTAGAGGTTTACAAGATAGATTGGAAGAAATGCAAACTTTGTGCAGATTATCACCGCTACAAATTCATGTCTTTTACATATTCATGTCTTTTAGACATCTCCTACAAAATAGTTCTGAGCAATATATGGCAAGAAAAAGTAAATCCAAACGAGAGCACTTGGGATTAGAGACAAATATTTTAATTATCTAATCATTTCCAAAAAAGTGCATATGGGAGAGCCCAATTCAGTAGAATGGTTCACTGGTCCTACTTTGGGGTTCTTCCAAACTGTCTAATATAATAGAGAAATAAATGTTATAATTAATAGGATACCGATTACTTCTAAAGGTGGCAAAATTATGACTAGTATATTGATGAACATTTTGGAAACCGTGTTTTGATTTATATGATAATGTTTTAATTAGTTTAATGTATTTTTTAATACTTTTAATAATTATAATTATAATTTTTTATTTGTGTTTTTTATTTTTTATTCTAAAAGCCTTATATAAAGTTCAAAATTGTATTTAAAGAAGTTATAATAATTTTAATTAAATATAATTATAGATTTAAGTTAAAATATTTTATTTATTAAAGACATGTAAGATTATTAAAACTAACAAATAATAAAGGGTGTTTTATTTAGTGTAAAAAATAAATTAATGAATGATATTCTTAAGCTTTTTTAATCATTTTTAATATAGGTTTTAATTAATATTATGAATAATAAGAAGCTATATATAAGGTTTTTTTAATTGATTAAATCAAATTTTAATAGTTCAACAATGAAGTATCTTCTTATGATTGGTTGAATTAATTAACTAAAAGAGTTGAGAGTTCGACAATTTTCAAAGGTTTCCAAAATGCACATAATGACTAGTTATGAAAGAACTAATGCAATTAGTTTATTGATTCAAAGTATAATTCGAAAACAATATATGTAATGGCCTACTATCTATATCCTAAATCCTTTCCAAAACAAAGTGGTCTCTCAATAGAACCTATACATATATGTAATATATCGTGTCATCCTTTTGTTATATATCGTGAATCCTTTCCAAAACAAAGTGGCCTCTCAATAGAACCTATACATATATGAAATATATCGTGAATCGTTTCCAAAACAAAGTGGCCTCTGAATATAACATATACATATATGAAAATCATTATATACTAGAGTGCTCATTATATACTAGAGTGTTTGTTTGAGTGAATAAGCTAGAATATATCAATATGCAAAATGTAGGTAAGAGTTATCTACCAACTTTCTAGACTAACCTTTATGATGGCAGTTATTATGTTATTATGCTATTTTGTTATTTAAATTGTGAATCGGACAAGATTGTGAGGAAAAATAAAATAAATAAATAAATAAAAATTGAGTCTGAGATTAAAGTGTGTTACATCCAACTGAAGTTTGGTTTGGCATGGCACATTCTAAATGCCATTTCTAAACAAAATGTTTTCTAGTTTGTGAAAAAATTGTTGCATATTTCAATTTCATTGTCAATCTTCTTGATGATGTTTTGTTCAATCTTGACCTCTTTATACTTGCCTTACACTTGTTTTCCTATTTCTCACATGGAAGTTTCTTTTAATATTGTGGTCTTCCTCATCTTACCTTCATTAATTGTTTCATTTGTATTATTCTATCTTCAACAATTTCTTGCAATGGTTGTGTGACCAATTTTTCGATGATTCCATGTGAATTTTTTTTCAATTTTTTTTATCTTTAGTTGAGGATGATTTGGTTGAGGGAGTGGTCATGTGAGTGTGACCCAATTGGAGGAGCACATCAATTTTGAGGATTGTTGGATCTTTGGGGGCTCATTGTCTCAATGAAAATCCATGCATTGAATCCATGCTTGTAAACATTTTCACCTTGGATTTTGACATGTGTCACTGAGAGAGAGAGAGAGCTCCCAATCATGAGACTACTTGTGTAGAGTTAAGTGGATTATAAATATTTAGGCCCACTTAAATATTTTTATCCTCCTCTACCTATCATATAAATAGAGGAAGGACAGAGTCTTTTCATTAATAGTTCATTCATTCACACACTTGTATTGGAGATGTGAGGAGTTCATTAATTCTTTTGTATATATGTTATTCATATTGCAATAATTGAGTGATGTTATTTGTTGACTATGTTGATCAGGGAACAACTTGCACATGGAAAGTATTACCAGGTATCATGTCTTAACATTATGGATCTAGGTAATAATTTCTCACATGAATATTTAATATACCACTTAAATAAAAATTGAGCTTTGTTTGAAGATTTCTTAGGTCATGAAGGTCAAGTGCTAGCATGTAGTAAATCAAATGTTGCAAAAGAATGCTGACAAAATTTTAGACAAGTGTAGTTGGCCTCTTGTGCATGCATTTGTTGAAAACCATTACATCTCAAAAAATTCCAAGAGATGGGAGCATTCAGGTCACTCATATACACCTGAAATGTATGCCCCTGTAATAGAGTTTCGAATGCAATAAAGAATTGTCATGGTAATCCAATTTGGAGGACGATTCTATGGTGTTATCTAAGAACTTCCTCCTAGTAGACTTTGAAGTGGTTCAAGTTATTGGCATTGACACTATTAAAAAAAATAATCAATTTTATTTAACCTAGTTATGAAGATTCACAATTCATACAAATTACAGGTCAAGTCTATTTCTGCACCAGTTTCATTACTTCATTGAGTCTGGAACTTCAGTAGTTCGGTTGTTGATAGCGATTGGTACCCTTACCTGTCCTACTACTCTATGAAGGTCATTGGATTTATTAGGTCCACTTGATGAGTTTATTGTTGGTTTATTGAGGTTACATGCATGATTACATTCATTGGCCATCTCAATGGGAAAGGTCCCCTTGTTTAGATACTCACTTGATTCTCTTAGCCATCTTCTTTCAAAAATTGCAACTCAAATTAAAATCATTAATGTAAAATAAAATTTTAAAGAAATATCAAACATGATTATATGTATATGTATACGTACACCCACATACATACAAATCCCCCCCATAGGATGCTATGAGGGGGATTCTCCATCATCCTCGTAAGTTTCTATGTTGGGGGTTCTAAACTAGCCATGTAGGTTGCTACGTGGGGGGTTTAAATATTCCCTCATAAGTATATATGATGGGGGTTTCAAACTATCCCTATATATTTTAATGGGGCCTTCCATATTGACTCCATAACTTGCTACAAGGGGGGTTGTATACCGACTCCACAAGCTGTTACGAGGGGGGTTCTAAACAATCACCATAGGATGCTACAAGGGGGGTTCTCAACCATCCTCATAAGTATATATGAGGAGGTTTCTAAACCAACCTCATAGGTTTCTATGTGGGCATTCTATACAAAACTCATAGGATTCTACGAGGGGGATTTCTAAACTTCCCTCATAAGTTGCTACAATGGGGGTCGTAAACCACCCTCATAGGTTACTACGAGGGGTTCTACATTACCGTCATAATTTTCAATGGCGGGAATTATAAATCGTGCTCATAATATTATATGATAGGAGTTTCTGACCGACCCCAAAATCTTCTATGAGCAGAGTTCTAAAACAATCACATAGGTTACTACGAGTCTAGACTGTTCTAAAATCCCCCTGAAATCAATACTTTTAGAGATAGTTTTTGAAGAGATATAAACCTCCCTTACAGGTTACTATGTAAGGGATTCTAAACTACCCCTAAAAGTTACTTTTTGAGGGGGTTTTCCAACCCCCCCTAAAGGAGTTGCTACTAAAATTCAATCATTTTAGCAATGGTTTTGGAAGAGATATAAAATGCCCCCAAAAAGTGTCTTTCAGGGGTAGTTCAGAACTTCCCCCAAAAAGTGACTTTTAGGGGCACTTCCTAACCGCCGCCAAAAGTCAATTTTTGAGGGGGGTTCGAAACTACCCCTAAAAGTAAACTTTAGGGGACCTTTATATTTCTTCAAAAAATGTTGCTTATAGGCTTGCCTTTTAGCAGCGATGCCTTTAGGGGGGGAGGGGGTTGCAAAGCCTCTACCAATGCTAAAACCATTGTCGATCCCACTTTTGGAGGAAAAAAATGACCTCCTCTAAAGGTGTTGTTTTTTGTAAGGGCACAAACGAAAAATGAAGATTCCCCTGCTACTAAGCCCAATCACCATAATGAGAACTTCAACAATATCAAGATCAACATGACAAGAATGATTGAAGTTAGTATTTCATCTCACAAGTATACATTGATACATGGATCCATGTCTTTTTTTTTTTTCAAAGACTCTTAATTCACATAAGAATACAATATTCATAATATTTTTCTTTTCATTGAACATGATTGCAATTATGACATACATAATTCATAATACTCTTGCAATCTTTGTGCATGTGACTTGATATTTACACTTTTGATGGATTCTTTATATCATGTTATTTTTATTTGACGATTATCTATGTTGATATACCAATTTGGATGCCCATAATATTTTTAATTTGAGTATATATGTCCATAGGTTCTTCAATGAAATGGTTTTGGAGACCATGTAATAACCCCACTTGATTTTTTTTGGAGAAAAGTACAATTTGGGAAAATTCGAGCTTAACTAGTTATGACTATAGGGGGTTCCAATGTAATATCCATGCTCTAAATATGATCTGAAATATTAACTCTTACTACTTATCTTATCAAAATTTGAATAAAATTTTACAAGGTGATTAAGCACTTTCTTCAACAAGGAAAAACAAAGGTAGTAATGACATAAATGCTAGTTGCAGAGGGTTAGTGGGAGAAACCAAAAGAAAAGTTAGGAGAATGAAAGTTAAAATACCTAAGAGCTTGTATGTTGGGCCCTTTTAGGTTTCGAGCATCATAGAGGTTGAATTCCACTACCAAGCTTTTGGGTGTCCCAACCGATGCAAACTTAGATATTCACAGTCAATTCCAATAAACCAAGGGATAAGGAAGTATTTTGAAGGTCATATGTCTATTTTTATGAATATAACATCAATTTATGTAGGTATAAATAGTTTTGGAACAATTTGGAGGTGTTTAAGTGTGTTGGGGAAAAACTAGGAAAATTGTCCTAGAGATTGCCTATGCAAATGAGGTCTTCCAAAAATTGTACGACCTCAAATAAATATGGTTATTTGAGTAGTGTTGGGATATAGGTGATTGTATGACCTAAAACAACTTAGAGAATGAAATTTGATCACACAAAACATTCATGGCATCAGAAACAGTAAAACTAGTCTATTTTGACTAGCTAAATAGCATAGGTCAGGAAACAAAGGTAAATTTCGATTCTGTACTTTATCATATATACAAATAATTATTATTGTATTTTTATTAGAATAATTATATTGAGCAGCAACATTGAACTCATTTTTAATTATTATATCCATCGTATCATTGTTTAGTGCATGAAAACTTAAAAAAAGCTCATTAAATGAGCATTGGAATGCCTCTCTCATTGAAAATTTGGCATTATGACCCCATGGAATAGAAATGTTGTTGTGTATTAGATATAAGAATGTTAAGAAGGAGAGGATAATATCAGGAATAGTTTGGAGAATTTTATCTCCCTCATTGGTTCCCAATACTAAAGAATAGAGTCCTGCAACCAACATGCAACACCAATATTACATTCCTGAGAGCATAAGTGAAGTCTGTTTAAATGGAACTCGATTTCCAAGGTTGAATGGCTGATCTCTTGATCTTGGTGTTCAATGGATTCACCTTAGCTCTCTATGGCTGAACTATAGAATATAATGGAAAAGAGAAGAGAATGGGAAAACTTGGGGCACATCACGCAAGGTAGATGAGGCACATCACTTAGACAAATAAGTTATGCTTCGGTCAACATTAAAACAATAATGATCAAACATTGCTTGAAGGAGTTGGAAGAATTCTTTTATATAATGAGTGACTTGTTGAGAAAGTTATCCACTTCAAACCCTAATCGTAACCCATGAGTGTGTCTTCCTTGAGGATATTAGTAAGTCTAGATTTTAGGTGATGTTTCCTTGATTGCATCATTCAACCAGAGTGGAAACTACACTGTCCTTGAGCAAAAGTTTCCATCTTTATGAATAATGATGTTTCCTTGCTTATATCGTTCAACCAAAGTAGAAATTGCGCCCTCCTTGACCAAAAGTTTCATTCTTTAATGATTGATTGTTTTTTCTGCACTTTCCTTCTTTTAAGATTGCCTTACTTTTCCTTGGTTTTGACAGTTTCTATCTTTTTTATGATAGATTTCTTTTTCCTACTTGTGTACTATTTCATTTTTTTATCCTAAGCCAGTTGGATTTCCTAGTGTGCCCCCTTTTCTTCTAGAACATTTACAAGTCATTTCCACATTAATTATTTTTCATAATAATTAATTGCATACAAAATTGGAAATTTAATCTATTACATGCCTCAATAGTTTTAAATTATCAAAATTTCCTACGAAGAATTGATTTAATTCACTTTTTAAATCCCTTGGAATTGACAAGGTAAATACTTTAATGTTCATTAAGGAAAGGACATGATATTCCTCCCCTCCCAAGTTTGCTTGTGCTCAATCAGAAGCAATACAGGGTGCTGCAAAATTTATTCACCCTCCCAAGTGGCATCTTCACTGGGAAACCCTTTTCACTGCACCAGATAATACTTAATGATCTTTCTCCTCAACCTTGATTCTATGGTCTACAAAATGGTTTATGGAACTGATCCCAAAGGGCCTTCATCATCAAGGGGTGGAAGTTCTTCTGATACAACTATTTGCTGGCCTGCTACTTTCTTTAGGAAAGATACATGAAATACATTATGGATCTTTCTCTGAGGTGGAAATTCCAATTCATAGGACACTTCACCAATTATCCTCAAAATTTTGTAAGGCCCATATAACCGAGGTTGGAGTTTCTCAACTCATTTTGTCTTCAAAGAGGACGCCCTATAAGGTTGAAACCTCAAGTAGACTAAGTCTCCTTCTTGGAAGAATCTCTCAATCATGTGCTTATCATCATTCATTTTATGTTGGTTCTATGCAACCTGTAAAATTTATTTGAGTGCCCTCAATATGTCTTGATTCTCCTAAATATAATCTTAGGATTTTTGGGCTATGCACTCCTCAGACATCATATCTACAAAGGATGGGGCCTCATATCTATACACATCCATGAATGGAGTCATCATAATGGAGAGGTGAAAAGTGGTGTTATAGCAGAACTCTCCTAGGTGGAGCCATGTGGCCCAAGCTTTCTAATGTATTGTGACATAGTTGCAGAGGTAGCCTTCAAGCCATTGATTTACTCTCACATTTTCACCGTCAGTCTGAGGGTGAAATCTTGTGCTAAGATACAGATTTGTTGCCACCATTTCGAACAGACCTTTCCAAAAAGCACTAGTGAACTTGTTGTCCCGACCAATGATTATGGTCTTATCTAACCCATGCAGTCTAAAAACATATTTGAAAAATAATTGAACAACTCCAATGGATGAAATAGTGGAGGTGACTACAAATAAATGTGCAAACTTGGTCAACCTATCAACAAACACATATATGTTATCTTTTCCTTGTACTTTCAGCAGTCCAGTGATGAAATCCATGGAGACACTTTCCCATTTATGTTCTATAATAGGGAGGGGATAGAGGAGTACAAAAGAGTGTGTGTTCTCCACTTTGTTCTGTTGGCACGTAGTATACTCCCTCACATTCCTTAGGACATATTCCTCAAGTCCATTTCAGGTGAACCTCTCTCTTACCTTCTAGCAAATCTTCAAAAAACCAAGGTGGCCAACCACTAAGTGCATTTTTTGCAGCCTCTATGATCCTCTTCTTTAATTATGATCCGAGTACTAAGAAAATCCTATCTGTGTAATAGATGAGGTCATTATGTACCTTTTATCCCTCATTATGTATAATTACATCCAAAATCCCACATGCAAACTTATTTTTTCAGTATTCATCTCCCAACTGTTAGTTTTTCTAATATAATTAGCTTAATTAAGATCTTTATCTGAAAGAATAACAAGTGCAACAAGATATACAAGATAGAGCAGATACACAAGAAACAAACATTTTCACTTGGGATACCATAAAGGAGAAAACCCCCCAAACTTCCTCGGAATAGTTCCTTCACAACGACTATATCACAAGATGAACAAACCCAATAAGAAAAAGTTTTGTGCAACTATCTATCTCTCCTCTTTGTCTCTCTCTCTCTACTCATGTGAACTTGTGTGAGTGTGAGTGTGTATAAATGAGGAAGGGTGCCTCCCTATTTGTACCTTTCAAGTGACTAACCTAATACATGACTGGGGTCGAGCTCTTAGCCTAACATGGTCGACTTCTCCTAGAGAGACTCCAAAAATACATTAAATGATGTTATACTAGGGACTATTGCCTTGACTTACAATTGAAGTTGTACATCAAGGTCCATACACAATAATGACATCCCAAAAGGAGGAAAACACATTTCAGAAATGGGTACAACAACATGTAGTGATAATATACATCAGAATATATTCTGAAGTTACAAATACATCAACACTCCCTCTTAACTAGGAAGGTATTCTCTCTCTCCACATTCATGAACCTATTTGGTCCAACCATCATCATAGTTGTTTCCATGGTCATCATCTTCTTAATCATCGAATAGTACTATCTATCAATGGAAGTTTCTACAAATTCATCTTTTTTCAGGTGGGTGTAGGCCTAGCCCTCATCTAGGTCTTCATCATATCCACAACCAATCCATTACATAGGTACAAGCCAGGACCACTCTTTACATTGCCACTACAATAACCTGCATCTCCTACCATCATATCGTCATATCCAAATCATCTCTTTGTCATGCACAAAACAAAACAAAACACATAGAGAGAAACCTAGATGCAGACGACCTTCGTTCTACTAACATAAGAGTATTCCAAGATCTTTCATGTCATCAATACAACTTGCAAATTACACTACGTGAGAATTTCCTAGGAGCACACCAAGTGCATTACGTCTCTATATGGTCAACTTGCATTCGGAAAACATAGGAGAAATTCCTATATGCACACCAAGTGCCTCATGACCTCATAATATCCAACATGGAAATATACACATACAAGCACTGATTACAACTGAACAACTTGCGTACCATGCCTAGAATTTTACGTTTCAAGTCAACCTCAAGGACTTATTACATCCGAACAACCTGCGTCTAGTATGTTTTCCATTCTGAAAACATTCCAAGACTTATTACATCTGAGAAACATGCATACCATGTCAAGAACCTTTTTACACTCAGTACAACCCACAGGACTTATTACGTCCAAACAACCTGCGTACCACACCAGGAACTTTTACACTTCAGATAGCCTAGATACCGGGACTGATTACGTCTAGGGATAACCTACAAGCTTCACCAAGAATAATTACATATGAGGACAACCTACATGAATGATTACGTCTAAGCAATGTGCGTACTAACTAGGATATTTTCCACTCGGATAACCTATCCCATTTCCGAATTAGAGGAAATTTGGGGTCTAAAATGGGCCTCCTAAGGAAAATAATAAAAAAAGCCACATCACACTACAAATATGCCATGTCAGATTAAATCTAATGAAAGTCAACCTAAATCGTCTCATTAATGGTAGTTGACAACTATATTGAGTTAATGTAGAGTTAAGAGATATTGATTAAAAATATTAATGAAATATTTATATTCTTGTACACACATAATAAATGATAGGAAACTTTTGAATTTTATATTATTATTTTTTAAATGAATAGACCACTACTTTTTATATATTTAATAAACGTAAAACTCAAATATATTAATTTATAATGAAAAATATAATTATAATAGTATTAAAAAAATAGAAAATCACTATTATTTTTTAATATAAATTTTATATTAATTCATATAAAACATATTACATCACATAAAATAAAAAACAATAAACTATGTATATTCATATTATTTTTTATATTAATATAAAAAAAATTGTGATTTAATGGGTAGGTAGGTAAGAGAAAAAAAGTAAAATCAAATTTTATTATAATTTTAGTAACATTAAAAATAGTTTTTATTTTTTATTTTGTTAGTATTTAAATGTTTTATTTATTTTTGGATGTCATAATTAAATATATTTATTTTTTAAATAATATTAAATAATATTAAAAATACTAAATATCTTTTATTTAGTATTTCGAGATAAGTCTATTTAAAATTAAATATTATTTAGTTTTCTTTTTAAAAAATTGATTAATAAATGTTTTTAGTATTTCAAAATGCTTCCACTACAATTTTAATTAATGCGGAGGTTATGTTTTAGAGGAGTTGGAAGTAGTGATCAAATAAAATATTCTATATTTATTAGTTAAAGTTTATTTATCTTATTTCGAGATGATCTTTTCAAGAGCTTAACCAAGGTGAGGTTGATGTGGAGTTAGCTATTATCAAATAAAAATATGACACATAAGCATTATGTGTCCAACTCAACCATAATGGTTGACCAAAGATATTGAAATTCTATTGGTTTAAAAATTCAACTCAATCCAGCTCATCCATGGCACAATTTTTTTTAAGGCCCATTTTAGACCCCAAATTTCCTCTAATAAGTTTGTTCCGGAATAAAAATTTCAAGTTCATAACAACTCAAAGATTGATTAAATGTTGAAACGATATGATCAAATTGATTTACTAAATTCAAATATATCTCTTTCTTAGATGTTGAATTTTCAATATTTACTTCCGACTCGTGATTTGAATTAGAGAGAGATCCATGAATAAATGGATCGGATTCTAAACAATTTTCAACTTCAAGAAAGGTAAACCATGAAATGAACTTGATTCCATCTCGAGGTTAATATGTTCAAAGTAGGATCAATGATTTGTATATCGGTTTTAGACTTATTACAATATTGATCAAAATGATTAAAGAATGTGCAACCTTTGAATAATAAATCAAAAGAACTTAAATTATTATCTACTTCAAGGGATTTAGATGTGGATTCAAAATAATGAGAATTTGTCGTAAGGCATTCCTTATATTCAATTTCAAGAGGAGGATAATTATAATCAAGATCTAAGGAATTTATAGTGAGGTTCTGGTTTTCTTGTGAACCTATTAATGTTATGTATATCGCTTCAACTTTCTCTTCATTATGCATGATTGACTTACTTTTTTTTATTTTGCAAAGATAGAAGTTCATTATGAAAAATCTTAACTTGCTCTTTCAACTTATAAATTTCAGATTCATTATCGTCTTCATCATTATTTTCATCATCATCATTACCAAAAAATAAAGAAGAAAAATGATCTAAGGGATACCTCTTAAAATCCTTCTCTAAAACTTGTGCATGCTCGCATGCTCTATCAAAATATTTTATAAATTTTTGAAAAACAAACATAGCTAAAGATCTAGACAAAGAACATACATACCAGTCATATAGAATATCACCTAAAGGTTTTTTATTGTCTTTGAGTCGATGTTAAACCCGTCAGAAGTGTTTGTTAAAATCGCGTATAGATTCACCTTATTTGACCTGTATTTCATCCAATTCAAGATATATATCAGTCCCATTATAATTATCATAAGCACTTTGAAAAATTCTTTTAAAATCAGACCAACCATGAATAGTGTTAATAGGAAGAACATAGTACCACTTTAATACCTTACCTTTGAAAGTTAATGGGAAAATCCTACATACAACATATTCATATTGAATATCAAGTAAACGTAATACAAACTCATATTTTCTAACATGTTCAAGGGCTGTTATATTACCTTCACCGTCAAACATTGGTAAGAAAGTAACTTCCTATTTAGTGAGCTCATGCAATGGTCCATGTAGGCTCAATGTCATGTTGGACTCCCATGTAGGGATTTGGTAATGAGACATAATTAAAAAAATGTAATACAAGTGAATCAAGTAGTCTAGCTTGCCAACTAACCATCCATATGCTATGTGTATGACAGCATAGAAGAATAAGATATAATACATTGCAATACAAGAGCTGGAGGATAAATGGCTAATGAATAAAAATAAAAAGCTAAAAATAAAAACCATTTGTTTTACCTCATGGCCCTCCTTCTAGCGCCATTTGTTGGCCATATTTTTTTAATATGGCCAACTACAGAGAACTAACCCACACAAGGTGCTTAATGCATCCCTGGCTGTGTTTAGTATAGTTAATTATCGCAAGTTATGGTCTTGATACCATCTAATTTTCACTCTCTTAAGGAGAGTCTTACTACTTAAACTTAGAAAAAGTGTTTTTTAAACTAATTAACAGATAAAATTTTAAACTAAATTCTAATTAAAATTTCTAAATTAAAACTAACTCTTTATCTACAGACTACACTACTCTATTTAAAATGAAATGTCTATTTAATAACTACTAAATCAAAGCTTGTTGTTTATATCTAATCTATGTTCTTCTCTCTTAGGAAAGTCTTTGTTTTAGGTTTTCAAAAGTTTTTATCAAAAACTGTTTAATAGATGAAACATTAACCAACTGTAATACAAAATCTATTTAACAACTGCTAAATGACAAATAGAACAACTAAATTATAAATTGAAAATTAATCTAATCTAATGGATCATATCTTGGCCAAGAGCAAGCTGATGATTATGTTAACATTTTATGATAATAGATATAAAAAGTTAGATGATATAACCGAGAAAAATCACCGGAGTTAATATCATAAATAAAAATTTTCTTATGAACTATATTTATAATCAAAGAACAATAAACAAAAATTGTTTTTTACTTTTAAATATAAAATATCATAGAATAGTTAACTCCTAACATTTGAAATTAAAAATAATTAATTACTTAATTGATTATCTTCTAGAACATAGATAAATCAATAAGTGAATCAATATACAGAATATTATACAGTCAGATTTAATTAGCAAACTAAATAAAATGAGTTATACGATATTAACATCAAACATCAAAATGAATTTGTGCTTTGAGCAATTGATTAATAATTCACGTAATTATAACAAAGCATATCTACTACTGACAATAAAAGAAGAAAAACATAAAGAGAATATATATATATATGTATTCAAAATTTAAATTCAAAATGATACAAATTTTTTAAACAAGTGTTTAATAGTACCACAGAGATAAAATCCCAAAGGAAACTTTCAGCACAACTGATGTTTTTACTCCCAATGTAAACAGTCTTCTATCTTATACCGGAATCCCAAAGAAAAGGCATAACAAAAATCGAGAAACTAATTTCCTTCAACTCTATCGAGCCTCCCCCCACTAGTGTCTCCCCTCTACTTGCAAACATGAATATTACAAAATAAAAACAGAATATATAAGTACCAAACTATTTCTATTCTGTGGAGAGCTCCCCTATCGTAGCTTCGAATGAGCGCCATATTTATACCTCCATTTGGAAAATAGAAAGAGAGAATATTTATTCTATTCCTCGATGTTCGAGATCTGGTTAAGGAGACCTTTGGTTTATCCTTATCTGATACAGTTGGCTCAATAATATTTTTTATTTAAAAATTTCATTTTCTTGTTTGGACAATTTCCAGTTTCTCCTCACAATCTAGACTTCCATTCTTCCTTATAATGTTCAGTTGAACATAATCTCAGACCTCTTCAAGAAAATGATTCTATCGTAACCTCCTCAATATTCATTGTTAAGCCACTGCTAGGGCTAAAAAATATCTCAACTCCTTCACAATTTCAGAAAACGACCCGTGAAAAAAGTAAATAGTCTCATTTCTAAAGTGGGTTTTCAACAGTTTAAGCTAATTCCTCACTATTTTCCCACAATCATCCACGCAAAAACACATCTCCATACTAGTGCACAATCCATTTTCATCCCATCAATCCTACATCAACATACAAACACCAAATAAGTAATTGGTGTTGTAATCCTACTCAACCAAAATATACATCATATTGCAATATAAATTGATTCAATTATTTAAAAAAAACACAGAACAATAACCCACAAAAATCCGAGATGGAATTATTTTGAATGATAAAGAGATTGAGGAATCTTCTCTGTTCATTTTGTGCGTAGCAACGTTAGGTTCCAATATATTCTAGAATCTTATGTGCATAGATCTCAGATAATGTCTTGAGAACCTTCTCATCCTCAGCGATCTTTCCAACAGAAAAATATGGAGTCTATTGTTGAAGAACAGTTGGTTATTTATTGACCTCCTCATTGAGATATGGAGGTATGAAACAATGGCATGTCCTCTCTTTTGTTTTATGACAAATGGAGCATTTTTATTTCTTTACTTTTAATATTGTTGTCTTGTGAAGTGATAGAAGTGTGGACCATGACATTTTTTTCCATCTTGGAATGAATTTAAGCACTATATATACATTCTAGTGCAAATCCTGGCAAAAATAATGGTGATTTCCTTTGTGTCTTTTGGTGAGCCTTCCATTTTTCTCTGCGATTTTCTTGAAGGATAAGATTTTAATGTATGAAATATTTTTCCCGACTTGTAACAACGATTTCTTAATGATATGCAACCCCTTCTCAAAAGTTTGAATTTGATGTATTATAAACGTTGACCTTTCAAATGATTAAAGAATAAACCTAAAATTCCATTTTAATTATTTCATGAATGCCTTACCAATACAAATTACCAATGCCCAAAGTTATAAAAGAAAAACATTTGAGATAAATAATACCTTCACATGAATGTATTGGTTTTCAAATGTAAAATCTCAAATACAGTGTCAAATATAAAGTCCACCACCAAAATCTTTATATAAAGTAAGTTTAAGAAAAGTACTGTAATGGGGTTTTTGATGTGTTCACTGAAGCTTAAAATGTGGGAAGAAGCATAGTATTTTGATATACTTTGCATGCATCAACATTACATAAGTAAAAATGGATATTTAAGAAAATACTAAAGCTTACATAATGATAAGATAAAGAATATATATTTAAACCTCACAAAATTTACATAAAATATGAATTGTAATAAAATATTTAGAGAATGTTTTATCATCCACAATGGATTGTTAAAGGAATGACTCCAATATTTAATATGTATAGCTTTTTAAGATGTAAATTGAAATACCAAAGTTGAGCATTTAAATAATTTACGTCAATCTGCAATAGTGTTCATTTATGTCCTGAATATGAGCCAAGAATGGCTCAAAACGTTGACAATGAATCACTACCTACCACAGACTTTCCATAAGATGCCATTAACAGCGACCATGGATTCTCCGCCAAAACTAGTGTTCATTTAATCAAAATTGAGGCTAAATTTTGGCAAGGATTTCGTAAGGCCAAGATAATTGAATTCTTTCAAAGTAAGGTGTACAATCAATTCATCCAAGGTAAAAAAAACATGCAAGTGTTCTCTAACCAGTAGGAGGCCAAAATATTTGAACAATAAAATGGTAACTTGTCAACAAAAACAATCAGTGAAAATATGTGATGAAAAGAAATGATCATAAAGTGGAAAATTCATCGTAGCATAACCAACAAGAAGAAATACATATGTGATGATCATAAAGTCGAAAAGTCATCATAGCATAACCAACAAGCGGAAACACCAATATTTTCATCAAGAATAATCGAGTAATATAAAGGGTAGAAAATCAAATGTCTGAAAAGGAGACTATTAAATCATTGAATAAACTCAAGTAAAGAAAACCATAGCTAAATATTTACAAAATTTCTAATAAGAGCCCTTTAATTTATGCAAAAAAAAAGGGGGAGTAGTTGGGGTGCCAATAGGTCTACAATAAGGGATCACTTCCTTAACCACATTGGTTGTATATAGTTGATTTGGAAGGTTATTATCTTTATAAGGAGGTTTCTTTTGAACCCAATTATTTTTAGGAGGAAATTTTTTCTTATTGGATTGAGATCTTTCCATGGTTACTACTCAATTTTGCATGTTTTTCAACTGATTAGTATAGGTTCCTTCCATGGCTTCCTTTTTTCCATTCAAATCCTTAATATTTTCATCATAGGCCTCTTGCATGGATTCTTTTCCTTTGGATTCTTGTTTGGCCTACCCTCTTGCAAAACAAGGAAAGCTAGAATTACCCGAAACTTGCATGTTTGCATCAATTTTAATGGTTAATGATTGAGCAACATTAAGATCAGTGACTTCTTTGTCTCTTAATTGGTATCTAATTTCCCCACTTAGTGCCTCTATATAATAAATGAAGATATATTTATAAGGAGGCTTCAATTCAACATCCATTCTTGCAATAAGATCTCTGAATTTTTTTATTGAATTCCTCCATCATTCATTTTCACTTCTCTTGATGGTGCGGAGTGCATTCAATAGGAAACGAGGCTCCTTCTTTTTACCAAATCTTTCGAAAAATCCCTTCTTGAAGGAATCCCAAGACTTATATGAATTATCAACAAGATTAATGTACCAGTCACATGCATCATATTCAAGTGATAACGCAAAAAGCTTCATGTATACATCATGTTGACTTTCATCATCTCGACACCAACTATAGTGCTCATTGACACTATATCTGAAATTCTTATGTATAGATGTAGCACAACTCAGACTATGGTTTAGTTTTTATTCTATTTATATATAAAAGTGATTTTATTTGCATCATAATTGGATTCAAACATTTGCACTAGATTTATAAATCCTATCATTTATATTTAATCATGTACAGAACATAACCATAAGTTAAAATTTTAAAGCAATCAACACATTTCTTTTTGAAAATTCAAATTTCTATGTGATTAATAGTAGAATACGTGGAACACCGATGTAATATATCCCTTAGCTCGTGTACCTCCTAAAAATTTCCTTAGTATCCCTTAGCAACCAAAAAAAAATGAGTCCACCCTGCCGACCAGCTATTATCTTGTTGGCCCTAGGAAATCAACGGATTTCTAAACCCCCGAGCCCATAGCTAATAACCTAAATAGCAATTTCTTCCATAGTTTAATAACACAAAATCTCATGAATTTTCATCCTCCACATTGGAGTTATCCCCCTCCTCCAACCTTCGAGTTTCTCTTGGAGAGACTTCACTTCAAACGAAAACCAAATTCCAAATTCCTCATAGTGCAGTCCCTCCCCAAAACCAAAATTCCCCCTTCTCCCCCCATTAGTTCTCACCTAAATACCTTTTTCCTCGTCCTCCATTTTCCTCCTCAATTCTTCGGGTTTACTCCACCGCCTCCCATCAAATCCCACTAAACCCCAAATGTTTATTTTCTTTCTTATTTAAAATTTCAAATACAATAAAATAATATATATTTTTCATCCATTGCCTCGAGGAGTTCAATGCCATCATGGTTAATTAAAACTATTTATTGTACATTATTTACTGCTTCTCTCGAATAATTCAATTTGGTATCTTTACAAGGGAGTGAGTTAAATTACAAGACCCACTCATGGTTCAAACATTAAATTGATTGAATAACATAATAATTTATTAGTGATGAGGTTGACCCATCAAGTTTTGTAGCGGTGAATATCTTTATTATTTTATTCAATTCAAGATCTAAAAATATTGGTATTGGTCATGGAGAGTTCACTCAGTGAACTTGTTACATAACACGTTCGTTCATTGGATATTAAAGAATATCCCTAATTTCACTGAATATTGGAAAATGCCTCCTAAAATTGTATTGTCAAACCCCCCTTCCCAATATACCTTTCCAATTAAGAAAACCCCTAGTTTTACCAGATATTGCAGGTATCCATTTTTATCAACCCATTTTGAATACCCCCTTTATATCATATTATCAAGTTGTAACAAACAAGAGCCCTAATGCATATTAGTATAAACAAATAAGATGTCATATAAAATAATAGTATAAAGCTAATAATGATCCCACTGAGATTCTAGGGGTGACTAATCAATTTGTAGCGTTGGATAGTCACAAGACCCTACAAAATTATAATGGGGAAGGTAAAATGGATCAAAGGAAACCCAATGAAGAGATCAATGTAACAAATAATGTTAAAGAATGATAGTCCAATAGTTAGTCATAATGCTTAGAAAAGTTGAGAATCGCATATGTTTCACAACAAATCCTATCAATCTACAGTTTATATCATGTAAATACAAGTATATCCATAGAGAGCTCATGTTTTCTATAAGATTAATAAATGAAACTCCATAAAAATGCAAAACTAAAACCCTTCCATGGATAGACTTCCCTACCATCCTTTCAAAACAAACATCATTGATGTTTGAGCCCAAATTAACATAGAAAAAATCATCTTACATTCCAATAACACCATATGATCATGTGTATAGCTTGGATTTGGGTCATTCACAAGATACAATGAATTGCCCCCACTTCCACTAGGGAATTAACAATATTTAATATAAATTAGAAACATATGGGCTTAGTCTCCACTCTCAAAGACTCTTGAAAAGAGATGGTAACAAGAAAATGCAGTCATCAAGTTGTGAAATACTGTAAGCAAGATAGGGAAAAATACTAATCCAAATATTTAAAGGCCATGTACACATTATGGATAGACTCTATGGTTATCGAACATAAATTGGCTGGGTATAATATATTTTCCTAGTTCCAAAGGTCTATGAATATATGCAATATTCAATTCCTGCAACGTTATGCAACTCCACTCAACTATGATTAAGTTGAAGAGCTACAAATTGTATAAACCAAAAGCTACACATTGTGGAAAATCACTATAATGAATGAAGCACTCAGAATGATTCAACAAGTAGATTAAAAATTATTAAAGCGAGCACTTCTTCAATGTATATTGACATTGGAGGTCATTAACAATCCACACCACTGACATTGGTGTACATAAATGGGGTTGATGCTCTTGATTAATTGTCAATCCCATTCCCTCATACATGGTATAATCTAATGGAAATGTTGCAATCCTAAAATCCTAAAAATAGTTAAGTCTCTTGAATTATGAATGGCATTTAAAATTCTAAACATCTTGAGACAATTAATGGTAATGTTAAAAATTTAAGCAAAATGATAGAAAATGAAAAATAAGAGGATGCCATAATATAATAATCTCCTTATCTTTCATATCTATCCTTCTACTTTAAAATTTTAATAGTAATAATAATTACTAAGGTTTAGGGTTAGTTTTCGAATGTTTATTTTTATTTTTTAATTTTTGTGGTCGGTATCACTTGTGGCATATGGACCTATACTAAACTAACATTGTTGACTTCCTATAAGTACCCCTTGACAACAAGTGGTGTCTTTTAACTTTCAACCAATACATCAATTTTATACTATACTTTCCCTGTTGCATCCAACTCTCTTTCAATCTTGAAGAAGAGCTTCTAGTCTCTAAGTACTCTAGCTAATTATAATCCAAAATGGGTTTGCATTAAAAAATTGAATGATTCTTGCATCAACTCCATGGAAAACTTTAAGGATTTGATATTTATCCTAGAGTGTATAAAGAGAGGCTAATACTATATTCATTGTCCATTATAAGGTAGGCAAATATTTTAATTTTTCCAAGCAAAAAAAATCCACATTACTATTATTTTCTTAATTAAAAAAAAATTAATTAAAAAACTACTAAAAGCAAAATTTATAATCTTACATTGTTTGTTTACAATTCTATTTGAACATTAGTGTTAGGCATAAAAAAATTAGTTTTCAACCTTATCAATTTATATATCAATATTTAAATTTAATATTATACGTTTAAAAGAAATCTTGTGATTGAAACAAACTTTAAAAAAGTGCTAACTAACTAGTTTTATTAAATAGTTAGAGTTGTTCTATAGTATTATACCCTTAACAAATTATGAAAATAGTTAGAGTTGTTCTATAGTATCATAAGGTTAATAAATTATGAAACAATGCAAATAAATTTAAAACATTTAAATAAAAAATGATCTTTGTTTGGAAATAATTTATTTACAAACTATAAATAAAATTCAAAATACAATAATTGATTTTTTCTCAAGCTAATCCCAAAAAAAAGTTATTATTGAAGAATCCCCTGATCAACATTAATTAATGGAAAAAATTCCTTACAATTTTTTAACTTTGCAAATTAATCTCATAATAAACCAAAAAAAATCAATAAAATAATTACATAATCAAGAAAGTGGCAAATCTTATAAGTTGGAGCTACATATATTATTGTTTTATAAAAAGTTTACAATGTTAATGGAAAATTTAATAATGCACAACTTTTTCAAGCTCTACTGGACTAGGTCCTCTAGTGAAATCTGTGCAGTACATGGATGTCCCTACATGATCAACCAATGATCCATCGTGACCGTTTAAATTAAAGTAATTTTAGGAAATAAAAATTTCCATGCAATAAATCTTTGCGAAGAAACTAAGGCTTTCTAAGTACAAAAAAGTCTATAAAAAGTCGAAAACTGCATGCATTATAATTCAATCATCCCATGAGCAAGCACTATTCTCCCTGTGTGTTTATGACACATCTTTCTACAATTGAAAATGAAAGGCTGTGAATCCAACTTACAGCTTGAAGTTGGCACAAACTAAGAGTTAGCGACTTAATTCGAGATTCACTGTCACGTTGGATTGCATTCTTTTCATACACTTTAAAATGTTGGATAATCATTGATTATGTAAAAACGCAGATAATTTTTCAATACAGAATAAGTCAATTTGCATGATTTTTAGACATTGAAGTTACTAGTGAATCAATCAATCATGGTGCAGGTTATCTTATATGGCAATAAGGCATATCCACAAAGCAATATTTTTAATGGATTCCAACGCAAAATGCAACCTTTTCAAACTTGCATGGTAAGAATTTTTTCATGGAGGCTACCTTTTTTTGGAATAACCTATTTACCCGACCATTTGCATGGATCGGACGACCCGCAAAGTTGGATGTGACCGCTCACGCGAGCCAGGTCGTCCTATCGGTGCAAATGGTCGAATAAGTAGGTTACTCCCCTTTTTTTTAGAAATCTTTTTGTACCACCTCTACTTATTGATGTTGTGAAATTGCTAAGATTTTTTCATAACTTTGGTAAGAGATATTAAAACATTTTATTTTCTATCAATTAGTTTCACATATATTTTGGAAATTTAAAATTTTTAAAATTTTTTATTTTTTATTTTTTTTATAAGAATTACTTAAACATTAAATATTTTTAAATATTTTAAACTTCGCATGATTGATTTTAGTAATTTATTGGTTTATTTATCATAATTTAATTATTTTTAATCTTAAATAAATTAGAATTTAAAAATATTAACTTTTTTTTCAAATTTAAATTTAAAATTTATGCAAAAATAAAGATTTTTTCAGATTTAAATTGAAAAACTCTGCAAAAATAAAGATGGGTAAATACCTAAAAACACTTCACAATCTCATACCTCACAAGATCAAATTATAAGTATATGTTTTAATCCAGAATTACTAACTTCTCTCCATTAGTAACTTATCTCCGGTTATCAATAACCCATACCAACTATCAATTGTGTACACCAACTACTTTATTTTATTCAAATTAATATATATTTCACCCATTACACAAAACGGTATATCACCCATAAATCATATGAAAATAATTAGCACAACGATGCCATTGAGCCATTGGATGATATATGTTGTTGAAAACAGAGTCCAATGGAGCCAGGCTAACAATGCAAGCATTCTAAGGAGAAGTTATATGAACTTTACACTTGATGAGAGACTGTGTATTGCAACTAATGTTCCTATTTATACCAATATTGTAATTTCTTTCCACGTATATTAACAAAAAGAAATCAGAAACGTTGGATAAAATTTGCTAACTAATTATCTTGGATTAAATAAGTAGATAGAATCTCTCTGACAACCATTTTATGTTACCAACTGGTACATGTTTGTGGTGAAACGCCGTTATAGTTGAGGTTAACCCTTGCAAGTTACTTCTATTGTAGTTAGTAGTTACATTTACCAGAAACAAAACTCATAGCCTTGTTTTTACAGGGACATCTAGGACATTAATATTTGAATATTTATTTGGAAAATATCTTTATCTACTTCTCGCTATTTCAACAAGTTTCCCCCTTTCCAATAAAAAGTTACAATTGCTTGCCATTTTCATAAATGAGTTCAGCTTAAATCCTAAATAGCAAGTTGAATCTGAGGAACAGTTTAATCTTTCTAGGAGTAGTGTGTGATAAAGGAACGAAAAAACAACAAATACTCTAAATATGGCCAAGAAACCGTAATTGCAAATTTGAGAAACAACAAGCAAGAGCACACTCCACGGACATTCATGAAAAATAATATGAAAGGACAGCCTTTGTATAAATCTGCAGGCTGGTAGAGTGCTGGATTCTTGCTAATTTCTGGAGAGAGAGACAAAAAAAAATATGAAAGGATGTTGAGGTCGGCGATGCATGGAATATTTATGTGATAAATATTCACTGACATAGAAAAAATTCCAAAATAATCTTTTTTTGCCTCCAGAAAAACCACTGATCAACTCCATGCAGTGAAACACGAGCAAAATGATGGCTACTGAAATGAAGCTCATGGCTACCGAAGTTAAAGAGAAGGGTGGAGGATGTGGTTTACAGTGTGAAAGGAACCACACTAGCTCAACTAGTTTACACTTGCCTCAAAAGCACTACATTGCCAATCACAAAATATTTAAAAATTAAAGAAGAAGATGCAAATAAAAATATTTTTAAAAATTGAAGAAGATGCAAATAAAAAGGAACAAAGAGGAAGAGCATTGCAGTTGGGTAGCTGAAGACACGAGGATGCCTAGCCCCTTAGTTGTTTCGGGCAAGCCAACATTGCCTATAAAATATTGCACAGTAATGGAAAAAGGGTTCCTTAGCATAGGATAGTGGGAATTTAAAAGAATATCCTGTGATTGTAATTTGTAATGTTCAAGACAACCAAAACTTGAAAACACTATTGTAATATTGCAATTTCTAGTAAGTACAGACTGAGCGGAGCTATTCAATGCCAAAGTTTTTCCTTCTGGTTTTCTGTAAGTAATCTTTCTGTATATTATATTAAATTGGTTGATGTTTTCATGTTTGCTGTTTAGTTTTGGCATATTATGTTAAATTCATTTTGGGATTTTATAGCAGGCCTGATAATGAGACCAAGGGATACCTGTTATGGCTCCAGGCCAAGCATACTCGTAGAGAGAAAACACACGACGATTTTCAAGGGTTTCATACCCAGTGACCTTACCCAGAACCAAAACCGTTGTATGGTGTGTCGGTAACGGGACTACTAGCATACAACCTATAGGCCGAGAAAGAAACTAAGTTGTTATGCAGTAAATGTCATAGGTGGAAATATTATAGCATTTATTCAACTGTGAACAAGAACAAACATTTGCAAAACAGAGCATATAAGCTCGTAATCCACAAAGTATAAATATATATAACATCAATAATCCAAACCTCTATAGGAACATTCAGATCACCATAAGTTTAAAAAAACATATTCACAAGAGAGAGTGAGTCTGACAATACATGGGCGGTGGTCTATGTAAACTACCATTCGAACTTACTTTTATCCAACAGATGTGTTGCGGCAGGAAGAGTTGAAAATCTACTCGTGAATCTTCACAAGCCGACTCCATAGTCACGGAGTTTAGCTTGTAAGCATACTCAGGAAAGCCTCCCTTGTAAGCTCCCACGTCCGGCCGGTGGTTCATCATCTTTTCAGCAGCTCCTCAAGATCTCCAACGGTTCATTTGGTTTGGTAACCGTTTTCTTGACTGGGAGCTTTTGGAGTGGTCCATCACCTAAATTTATGGAACGTTTGACACATAGCCATCAAAAGCTTGATGGGAGCTTGGCTATTTAAAACCCCTGTTGGTCCCCAAGCTCACTATCTCAATCCCCTTCAGTTTTACACCATCAAGAAGGAGAAAGCAGAGCTTGGAAGCGCCGTACAGGAAGCTAAACCTTGTGGAACAGAGAAATCTTCTACAGCAAGTTCAGTAGCATCAATGGCTGGAGGTATGATCTATTGGGCATTCCTATTTCGATTCTTTTTTATAGTTTTATTCCGCATTTGTTCAGAATCGGAATTTTTGCTAACAGTTGGTATCAGAGCAGTTATCTCTGCCTTGGTGTTCTGTATATAGTTTCCATTGTAGGGTTTTCTCTGTGTATCTGCATTGGATATGAATGGCAGAGAGCAGAGCTTATATTTCCTGCGTTTTCATTTGATTTGTTTTGAAATTTTATGCGTTGTCCACACTCTTTCAATCCATTCGTGTGGGGTTTTCTTTGAAATTGTCCGTCCTTGGAACCGGCCCTTCACTGCCTTATCTTACATGTTAAAAATATGGAAGGGCTAGCCCCAGAGACTTCAGCTATCTCGATTGTGTAAGAGATCATGGCTCAGCATTTCCGCGAAACACCCAACAAATATAACAAAATCCTCCACTGGTTATATAGGCAGGTGTTACACTATCTCAAACCTGACCACTTGGGCAATTGGCTCCTGCATTATGAATGATAGAATGGTAATTATAGTTGCAGTATGAAAGTTCAGCCAGTCGTAGGTACTACACGGTTTTATTTTTTTAATTTATGTTTGGTTTGGCCTGGTAAGAGGGACTCTTTCTCTAATTGATATCGGGCCTTCTCATCTGTTTGAAGCAAGACGTCCAATCTGTCTGAGTTCTTAGCACAAAATGCCGCCGCTAGGCATAGCCTTTTACTTCTTTTAGATAGGTAATTTTAAAGAGTTGTGGTATGGTTTATGCACGGGTCCTTTAAGAAAATGGGATTAATAATTCCATGCCTCGAGTATATGTATGTGTGTGTTTTTCAAATATTTGGATTCGCCTTTTCATCCCTGGGTTTTAATGATTGGATGTGGAGTATTCATTGTGCCTGAGTTCTTTATAGATTGGCCCTTCCTGGCGCAATGGACGTGCTGGTGAGGAGGGTATTTGTAAACGATTGGATCGCTTTCTCATCTCCAAAGATTCGATTCCTTCTCTTGGGGCCTTCAGAACTTGGATTAATTGCTCCCTCATCTCCGACCACATCCCTATCCTTTTTGAATGGAATCCTCCTAAAGGCCCCTTCAATTATCCTTTCAAGTTCAACCGATCGTGGCTGGATAACCCTGACTTCATTTCCTGGTTCTGTAACTGGTGGGGTCTACACTTGACTGTGGTCCATTTTTCTGTCATTGAGGATCTTTGCCAGTCCCTGCGTAAGCTCAAGACTAACTCAAAGAGGTGGTTCAAAGAAAAGTCTGTTGTTCTTGATTTGGAGTCACACAATCTTGATCGGGCCATCGAAACCATTCTTGCAAATGGTATTCTCACTAAGGAACAGTCTGCTCACCTTTCACACCTTAGTGTTGAAAAACAAAAGATACTGGATCATCTTCAGCTCTCTTGCAAGCTCAAGAGCAAACTTAAATGGGCCCTTCAAGGAGACTCCAACACTAAGTTCTTTCATATGTTTGCTTTTGGTAGGCAGACCCAAAATACGATCTGGTCCCTTGAGGATGCTGACAGTAATATCATTTATGAAGAAGGCCCATTAAAGGAACTTGGCAAATCATACTTTGAGTCTATCTTCAAGGACGAGAGACTTACCTGTCTTAACCATCAGCTTAGAGTGATTTCCCTTTTCCCTAGGATGATTGCCCCTGAGGACTCATCCAGCCTCACCTCCCAGGTCACTCTTAAGGAGATAGAACTCTCCCTGAAATCTTTCAAAAAGGACCGCAGCCCGGGGCCAGATGGATGGCCGGTCGAATTCTATTTGCACTTCTTTGATCTTTTAGGGCCCTTTTTATGTCAGATGGTGGATTCGACTCGGCTTTCTGGGCACATTCCCCCCTCACTGAATTCTACCTTTATTGCTCTTATTCCAAAAAAGGACAAGCCTCGTTCTTTTGCGGACTACAGACCCATTTCCTTGTGCAACCTTCTTTACAAGCTCATTTCCAAAGTCATTGCAAGCAGACTCAAGCCTTTTCTTGATCTGGGTATCTCCCAAGAGCAATTTGGTTTTCTCAAAGACTGCCAAATCACTGAGCCTATTGGTATTGTTCAGGAAGTCATTCACTCTGTCAAATCCAAGAATTCCTGTGCTTTTGTTCTCAAGCTGGATCTCACTAAGGCTTTTGACCAGGTTGACTGGACCTATATCAGATTTATCCTCATTCAGATTGGCGTTCCCCTCCTTTCAATCAATTGGATTATGGGATGCATTTCTACTGCAAATTTTGCAGTTCTGGTCAACGGTACCCCTTCTAACTTCTTTTCGGCCTCTCGTGGCATTCGTCAAGGATGTCCCTTATCCCCCCTCCTCTTCATCCTAGTCATTGAGGGTCTTAGTCTGCTCATAAAGGATGCCAAATCTAATGGTCTCATTCGGGGTATCAAACTATCGCCTTCCCTTGTATTATCACATCTCCTCTTCGTGGATGATGTTATTCTCATGGGTTCGGGATCCCTACAGGACTGGCTGGCATTTGAGGTCCTCCTTGATTCATTTTGTAGAGCCTCGGGTATGAATATTAATGCAGACAAATCTTGCTTGCTCTACCACAATTTTGAGGACAGTGTACTTAATGACTTCAGATCTTATTTGCCATATAAGATGCTTCCTATACAGTCAGGTATCACCTACCTGGGCTTTCACTTGAAGCCTTTGAGTTATAGAGTAAATGACTGGCTTTGGATTCTACAAAAGTTCAATAAGAGGATAAGTCACTGGTCTTATAAATATCTTTCACTCGGTGGGCGCTTGGTGCTTGTTAATGCCGTTCTCTCTAGCATTCCGGTATATTGGATGGGCTTAGCCCCTCTCCCCTGCACTATTCTCAAGATGCTCAGAAGTGCTATGTTCAATTTTCTTTGGGGATCCTCTGACATTACGTTCAAGTATCATTTGGCAAATTGGCAGGATCTGTCTCGGCCCAAAGAATTGGGAGGCTGGGGTATCAAAAATCCCTACTGGTTCAATCAAGCTCTGAGACTTAATGTTTTCTGGAGAGCTCTTAAGTCCAATGGTCTCTGGTTCTAGGTTCTGCAGGCTAAATATTTAAAAGGACTATCAGTCATTGACTGGCTCGGGAATAAATCCTTCAGTACTCGAAATATCTCACTTTTTTGGCGGGGTTTCATTCAGGTCATTCCTTGGCTGGGTAAGCACTTGGCGTGGCAGGTAGGAAATGGCGATAGTATATTACTGGGGATTGATCCAGTCGTGGGATCCCACGCTCCTTTTATCTTCCCTGATGATTTGCGTCTATACCTTGAAGATTTAAACATATGCACTTTATCACAGGCTCACAATTCCATGGATTTTGCAAAGCATTATTGGTATACTGCTGATGATTTAGATCTCGGGGGATCCTATGCTACCTGCTGGGATGCTTTTATTTCGGGTCTTTCTGGTGCAGGAATTCATTTATCTAACAGATTTGATCAACTTGTATGGACCTTTAATCACCGAAATAATGTTGTCATTGCTAGGGATGCCTATGATTGCATCGTTCGCTCCACGTTATGCACTGGTACCGTGAATGATGGTCTTCGCATCTGGCACAAGGCTCTGCCCAACAAGATTTCTTGCTTTATATGGCTCATTTTGCACAACATAATTCTCACTTGGGAGAATCTGCAAAAAAGAGGGTTCTCTAGTCCGGGTATCTGCCCTCTCTGTTGGTCAAATGAGGAATCGTGCAATCACTTTTTCTCGTACTGCCTGGTATGGAAATCTGTGGTGGAAATCTGTGGCAGACTCTATATGTGAACTCTTTGATCTTCCAGCACGTTTCACAGGTATTCCTGTTGCGGATATTATCTATAACTGGGTTGGTAAGACTCCTAAGTGCCAGCCTCTTTATCAGCTACCATTCATTATGATGTGGACAGTGTGGAAAACCCGCAATCTGGCAGTTTTCGAAGGAAAAAAGAGGAATATCTATGGCATCATTCAGCAAATTTTATCATTTGTACAGTCACCAATCCGTAGGACTGTTACAAAAAAAGACAGAAGGAAACTTGTTGGGAAGCCTCATGTCATGTCTTTTCCCTGTGGCTATTTTGATGGGGCATCTTGTAATAAGATTGCTGGAGCTGGCTTCTGTATCTTTCTCAATGATTCCCATTTTATGGAGTTCTCGCTGGGGGTCGGATATAGCACTAACACCAAAGTGGAGCTGCTCAGTCTTTGGGCACTCCTTCACACTTCCCATATGATGGGGATTCCCCTAGTCCACGTGTTGGGTGACTCACAGGTCATCATTAATTGGGCTAGGGGAACAACTGCTCTCTCCCCGCCAGAACTGGTACACTGGTGTCGGGAGACCAAACTGCTAGCTTCTAGCTTCCATGGGCTGTCTTTCTCTCACATCTATCGAGAACACAATATGACAGCCGACCGTCTCTCTAAAAAGACCCTCTCTTCTCCTCAAGGAAAAGGATGTATGAAGGAATATATTGAGAATCTACTTGTCTCTACAGAGCATTATCAGCTCTTTTGAGCATGTTTAGAGGTTTTAACCTCTCTTTAGAATGCATGTTATTATAAGTATTGCTCATTGTTGTTGAAGGAATATTTCCTGTCATTTGTTGCTGTCATTTAGGAACTAGAGAGTCCCTCTTTAGAATGTTGTTCCGAGTCTGTTTGGTTCTCGATAGATGTGACTGTATGGACAGTTACCATCACATGATGAGACAGTTTCTGATGGGATCCTCTTGTGTTTGGTTTTATGTACCTTTCCCCCTGGCTGGGATCTCCAAATGGGAACCATCTGACATGTAACCTGTTGAAGCGGTTGAAATGTACAAATGCCCTTTGATTCTCTATGAATAACAAGGACAGGTTTTTTCTTCTTGAAAAAAAGATTGGGATTAAGCATTCCATGTCTGCATTATGATGTTTAGATCTGGAGTATTTCTTTATGTCTTTGTTTGATAAAGGTCTGGAGTATTTTTTTATACCTAGGTTTTTTAAAAGATTTTGGAATGAACCTTTTATGCCCATGTTCTTCAAAATCAAAATCGTAATGGTTTTTAGATAATCCAAACAAAAGCGCATGAACTTGTGCAAAATTTGAAAAATTCCAGTATCCATATGCGCCACAGATTTATTGATATGATATTTATTGTAGGGCAGAGTGTTTTATTTTGTATTTAGCTTCTTAGCTACAACGAGGTTTATATTGAGTTAAAACCTGTTGAGGTTGCCTATTTATCATATTTTTTTTTAAGGTAAAACTAAGAAATCTTGAAGCCTGAAATAAAATTTTTATATTCAGGCTCTAGTAAAAATACTTGCTTTCTTAGCTAGAAAGAATTTTATTTTGGGTGATCGTAAGTTTATTGAATAGTACATTGTTGACGCTGTATTTTATCAAGTAACATTTTGGTGAACGTTTTCTTGATGTATATGGGCTTATAGACAGACATATATATATTGAGTTGTTTTAAATTCTGGAACTGACAATGGAGTTTAAATTTCTTAGCTTGTCCTCATTCAGATCTGTTCATTTGAAGCCTGTTTTGTTACAGTGAACAACAATAATGTCTAGTGATCTATATGATATTTAATTAGAGAATAGCCACAGCATCTCTAATTAATTAATATTATATTTTTGTTTAGGATCACATAAAGAAAGTTTAGACATTAATTGTAATTAATTATACTAAATATAATCAATTTTATCCCACATGAATTTTTATTATATTTATGTAATTAATTAGGATAAAATATTGAATTATTCATAACTTACCCATAGGAATTATGAATTAATAGTTTTATCATGAAGTATATTTGAATCTGCTTGAATTAAAAATTTAGCCCACAGGCAATTTTTATGTCATTAGATTCAATCTTAGAGCATGAAATTACATTGGTAAAACATGAAATTTTATTTGGTCTCAATTTTAACGTAAGCATGTGATCTTTATTTTTTATGCAGTTGTACAACCTGCAAATTTCTCTGAAATTCGTTGTGATATGCCTGAACTTAAGGGAGATAACTATAAGGTATGGAAGGAGAGAATTCTCCTTCATTTGGGATGGATGGACATAGATTATGCTATTAGGAAAGATGAACCACCAGCACTCACCAATACCAGTACTGCAGTCGACATCACGCTTTATGAGTGATGGGAGCGATCTAATCGTTTAAGCATGATTTTCATTAAGACTAAAATTTCAGCTGGTATTCGTGGTTCAGTTGATCAGCATGAAAGGGTCCGAGATTTGCTGAAAGCCATTGATGATCAATTCGTCACTTCAGACAAGGCACTAGCAAGCACCCTAATCATGAAGTTCTCATCCCTAAGGCTCACCAGTGTGAAAGGTGTGCGCGAGCACATTATGCAAATGAGGGACACTATGGCTCAATTGAAGAAACTCGAGGTTGAAATATCAGAGTCTTTCCTGGTGCACTACATCCTGAACACCCTTCCGCACCAATATGGACCTTTCAAAATATCATACAACACACATAAGGATAAATGGTCAATAAATGAACTCATGACCATGTGTGTTCAAGAGGAAGAAAGACTGGTGATGGAATTGGGAGGAAGTGCAATGCTGGCAACGCATAGGAAGGGAAAATTTCAAGCCAATAAGAAAGGGAAAGGTAAAGTACCTCCCCAAACTGATGTTAAGAAGGTTTCCAAGTGTTTCTTCTGTAAAAAGAAGGGACACATGAAGAAGGAATGCCGAAAATTTCAGAAATGGCTTGCGAACAAAGGTAATGCAATCTCGTTTGTTTGTTATGAATCTAATATGGTCAATGTCAATATTAACACTTGGTGGATTGATTCTGGATCAACAATTCACATTTGGAATTCCTTGCTGGGTTTGCAAAACCTAAGGAAGCCTGTGGGAAGTGAGCAATGCATCTTATCAGGAAACAAGATGGGCTTGCATGTGGAAGCTATAGGAACATGCTATTTAACTTTAAGCAGTGGCTTTGTTTTAGAATTAGAAAAGGTCTTTTATGTTCCAAGTTTTTCTAGAAACTTGATTTCAGTTTCAAGACTTGTACATTTTGGATATTCCTTTAACTTTTCAGAAACATCCGTCAGTTTATTTTATAAATCTGATTATGTTGGGAATGGTATTTTGTCTGATGATCTTTACTGCACTAATTTACAAAACAATGTCACTTATGATTCAATGCATGTTCACACTGGCACTAAAAGATGTGTTATTAATGAAGATTCCTCTAAATTATGGCACCAGAGGTTAGGTCATATCTCCATAGAAAGAATTAAAATATTGGTAAATGAAGGAGTACTTAATACTCTGGATTTCACTGATTTTGAGACTTGTGTGGATTGCATAAAAGGAAAGCAGACCAACAAGTCAAAGAAAGGTGCCAATAAGAGTTCGGACATATTGGAGATCATACATACTGATATATGTAGTCCATAGATGGACTCACATGGTCAGAGATACTTCATCTCTTTTATAGATGATTACTCACGATATATGTATCTCTACATGCTTCATAAAAAGGATGAAGCATTAGATGCCTTTAAGATATTTAAGGCTAAAGTAGAGAAACAATGCGGCAAGCAAATTAAGATCGTAAGATCAGATAGAGGTGGAGAATATTATGGTAGATACACAGAAGATGGATAAGCACCTGGGCCATTCGCTAAATTTCTTTAAGAGCATGGGATTGTTGCCCAATACACCATGCCTAATTCACTCGACCAGAATGGTGTAGCAGAAAGAAGAAACCGAAATTTATTGGACATGGTGCGGAGCATGCTTAGCATCTCCAATCTTCCTAAATCCTTGTGGACTGAAGCACTTAAGACAGCAGTGTATATATTAAACCGAGTTCCAACCAAGGCCGTTCCTAAAACGCCATTTGAATTATTGAAAGGTTGGAAACTGAGTATGCGACATATGTGCATTTGGGGATGCCTGTCTGAGGTGAGAATATATAATCCATAAGAAAAGAAGCTGGACCCAAGGACCATTAGTGGGTATTTCATTGGATATGTTGAAAGGTCTAAAGGTTACAGATTTTATTGTCCATCTCACGGCACTAGGATTGTGGAATCAAGAAATGCAAAATTTCTTGAAAATGACTTGATCAGTGGGAGCGATATAACTAGGAACATAGTTTTCGAGAAGGATCATTCAGAATCTCAACCTTCCACCTCAAGTGATAGATTGGTTATTGTTCACAGCACCCCTCAAGTACAAACTGGTGTTGAACAACCAATTGTTGAATTTCCACAAGCTGCTGACGACATTCTAGTAGATCAGGTAGTTCAAGAGTTTCCAAGCACTTTTGAACAATGAGTTGAACCACATAATTCTCAAGAAGATAGTGATACAACATTGAAAAGATCTACTAGACCAAGGATATCAGCAATTTCTGATGATTATGTTGTGTATCTACAAGAATCTAACTTTAACGTTGGAGCCGAAAATGATCCCGAGTCCTTTTCACAAGCCATGAATTGCAAAGAATCAGAATTATGGTACGATGCCATGAAGGAAGAGATGAATTATATAAAGAGTAATGAAGTCTGGGATCTTGTTCAATTGCCTAATGTTGCAAAATCCATTGGATGTAAATGGGTCTTTAAGACAAAGAAAGACTCATTGGGAAAAATTGAGAGATACAAGGCTAGACTTGTTGCTAAAGGATTCACTCAAAAAGAAGGAATTGATTACATGGAGACTTTCTCTCCTGTATCTAAGAAATATTCCTTGCACGTTATTATGGCATTAGTAGCCCATTTCGACTTGGAGTTGCATCAAATGGATACATGTGAAAATGGCTTTTCTAAATGGAGATCTAGAGGAGGAGGTTTACATGAAACAACCTGAAGTATTTCCCTCTAGTGATGGTGAGCAATTGGTTTGTAAGCTCAAGAAATCCTTATACGGTTTAAAACAAGCATCCCGCCAATGGTATTTGAAATTCCACAATGTAATTTCTTCTTTTGGTTTTGCAGAAAACATTATGGATCAATGTATATACCTGAAAGTTAGTGGGAGTAAAATTTGTTTTCTTGTTTTATATGTGGATGACATTTTGCTAGCAACCAATGATAAGGGTATGCTGCATGAAGTGAAACAATTCCTCTCTAAAAATTTTGATATGAAGGATATGGGTGAGGCATCTTATGTCATTGGCATTAAGATCCATAAAGACAGATTTCGAGGCCTCTTAGGTCTATCTAAGGAAACCTATATTAATAAAATTTCGGATGAAGGATTGTTCACCTAGTATAGCTCCCATTGTGAAGGGTGATAGGTTCAATTTGAACCAATGCCCGAAGAACGACCTTGAAATGGAACAAATGAAGAACATTCCATATGCTTCTGCTGTCGGAAGCCTAATGTATGCTCAGGTCTGCACAAGACCTGACATTGCATTTGTTGTGGGAATGTTGGGACGATATCAGAGTAATCCAGGTATAGACCACTGGAGAGCTGCAAAGAAAGTAATGAGGTACCTTCAAGGAACTAAAGACTACATGCTTATGTATAGACGAACGGACAATTTGGAAGTAATTCGCTACTCAGATTCTGACTTTGCTGGATGTGTTGATTCATGCAAATCAACATCAGGATACATTTTTATGATGGCCGATGGAGCTGTATCATGGAGGAGTGCTAAGCAGACCTTGATTGCCACTTCCACTATGGAAGCCGAGTTCGTCTCCTGTTTTGAGGCTACTTTACATGGTGTATGGCTTAAGAGTTTCATTTATGGGATTAGAATTATGGATTCTATCTCTAAGCCATTGAGAATGTATTGCAACAATTCAACTGCTATTTTTATGGCTAAAAACAACAAAAGTGGGAGTCGAAATAAACACATCGACATTAAGTATTTAGACATCAGGGAACGTGTTAAAGCAAAGAAAGTGGTCATTGAGCACGTCAACACTGAGCTGATGATCGCTGATCCTTTAACTAAGGGCATGCCACCGTTTAAATTCAAGGATCATGTAATGAATATGGGACTTGGTTCCATTATGTAGTTTCTCATTGTATGGACAATGTTATTTTTTAATAAAATTCTTAATTGCTGTGCTGTTTTTTCTCATACATATGTGCACCTTAATTTAATTTGAGAAAATTCATCTATAAGGACCAAGAATAAACATAAGGTTTATTCATTAAGAAATTGTTGCCACATAAATTAAAATAGCAATAAATACATAGTGATACATGGAAGGTAATACTTGTCATAAGAGGACTTATCGCCATGATTCTTGTATCTATTACTTAATACAGATTGTCCATATGTTTTAAGATGAGACATTAAGTTTGGAAGTATGGACCAAGTGGGAGAATGTAATCTCCCGCATCCGGTCGGTGGTTCATCATCTTTTCAGCTGCTCCTCAAGATCTCCAACGATTCATTTGGTTTGGCAACTGTTTTCTTGCTTGGGAGCTTTTGGAGTGGTCCATCACCTAAATTTGTGGAACGTTTGACACATAGCCATCAGAAGCTTGATGGGAGCTTGGCTATTTAAAACCCCTGTTGGTCCCCAAGCTCACTATCTCAATCCCCTTCAGTTTTACACCATCAAGAAGGAGAAAGCAGAGCTTGGAAGCACCATATAGGAAGCTAAACCTTGTGGAATAGGGAAATCTTCTACAGCAAGTTCAGTAGCATCAATGGCTAGAGGTATGATCTATTGGGCATTCCTATTTCGATTTTGTTTTATAGTTTTATTCCGCATTTGTTCAGAATCGGAATTTTTGCTAACATCCCTGAGAAAGTTGTCCAAGGCGCCCAAATGCCAAGAATAAATACATGTATACGACAGTTAGACTGGGTTACCAAAAGAACTATAAATCGAAAGAAATATTATATGAAAGCTCAAACAAAAATATTACCTTGAAGGAATGTGAAATCTAGTAATTTCCCTGTCAACGCTTACACAGAGTTATTAAGTGTCCAAGTAAATGTGGACTGAAACCTTCAAGTTAATTTCTTACTTGGGCTATCCCTTATATTATTTGGTTAAAGACAAACAAGTTCTATCAGATGCAACACGAATAAGTTTACCCATGATCTGGCTTGAAAACAAAGATGCCCTTCCTCTCGGGATCAAGCCAAAATGCAAAAAACAAGTGACTAGGTACACACCATAATTATCACCAAAACCAGAAGTAGCTCGAATTATCAGCTGGAACAAGTACGTAACTTCATTGCCCGTTGTATGATGTGAACACACGAATTCGAAGGTCACCTAAGGCATTAACTCCTGGTTTTTGGATCACGTCATAAGGATTTTCTTTTCACCTCTATAGTCTCAAATTGTCCAGTAAAGCACAAGATAATTGTGCTCCTCCGTAACAATTTTCCTCCTAGTTTCAATAACTCGTATGGTGGATGGATGACCTACGAGTAGATGGGACCTCTGGTTTATACCTATCTAATCTAAATCTAAATTATTATTATTATTATTTAATATATGAAATTTTAATAAAACTAGCAATTGCCCCAAAGAGATGCAATAATAAGCGTTTTAAAATTGTTAAAGGGTAAAATGGCTGAAAATGAGGAAACTAAAATCAATTTGATGTTTTGAGGAAAAAACCCCAAAAAGTGCATGAAATAAAGTTTGTTCAAGGTGTAGACCTAAGGTAGTACCTTGATTACCTCATAAAGCGGTGACCAATTTTGTAACGAAGGACAAGGAAATGTGAACTTCAAGGATTTTATGTACATAATAATATGAATAATTTATTACCTATTTGCAAATTGTGGATTTTATGTACATAATAATATGAATAATTTATTACCTATTTGCAAATTGCGTGAGTTTGATATGATTTATGTCCTTGGAAAAAATGTGGGATAAACATATTTAAAATACTTTAGTAATGGAATTGTGATTATTTTTACTCAACACCTGCAAGTGAAAAAGTAACCACTACTTATTGAATAACCTTGAAAAATGTTCTATTTTGAATTAGCGAGATGTAGAAGCAAGTGAGTGAGAAGAAGAGAAGTTCAAAGGCAGAGGTAGAAAAGGTTGAAGGAGGAATAAGGATGCCAGGAAAACATTGTGTAGCTATAAAAAGTGTGAAGATCAAGCAAGATAGAGAATTATGGTTGTTTTGTGCTTTGAGAATTCTTTGAGATTGAGGAAGCAGATACATTCTATCAGTGATACACTGATAGGAAAAGCATTCCATGATGTCTATTGTACATTTCGTATCTATATATAAATAAATTATCTAGAAAAAATAAATCAGATATATCTATAGTGAGTATTGTTGTGAAGTGTCAATTCTTGTTGGCTCCTTCAATTAAGGTGTGCGTCTCGTCACCAGGGAAACCTAGGTTCAATTACCCTTAGGGGTGAGCTAGTTGGGAGGAGACGCATACTACCAATGTTAAGGGTTGGTGTGGCCTAGGATGAGTGTGATCCTTAAGTGATTTTGATGGCTTAGATGTCCCTAGGTTGTGGTTCTTAACCATTGGTTCATTGATTCTGCCCTCGAGTGACAGGCAACTGAATTAAACAAAAAGCGTTGAGAAGCATAACTCTCCACTAAATTATCCCTCCAATTTTTTTCGGAAGGAGAAAATTTTGAATGATAATCAAAGGCCCAATCTATGAAATATGGAACAAAGTACCATCAAGTATCAAAAAAAATTAATTCGAGGCTAGATCTTCAGTGAAGGGCATAGCCAAGATGGAATGCCATAAGTGCACTATATGTCCAATGGATTTGGATCCAACATACTATTCATATACAAAAAATTCCTTGCACTATAGCCACCTTACTTCATTTCACTTAACCTTAGTCTTTTCTTATTTAGATTCATGTAGCTTTGGAAAAATGTTTCATGTTTTTTGTTTCTATGTATTTGTAATTTTGTAATCCCTTCTTCTAAATTTGTGTGCATTGGGTATCCATAATAATTGTGCTTAGATTCAATTTCAAAATCCCAACTTGTAGAGTGTCTTTTTACACCTGCATAAGGATTGATTGCCATGCATATAAATACTTATGAATTTACATGATTATTGAGTTATCAAAACATGCAATCCCTTCACTCATATTTTCCTTCTAAGTGCTCTTTAACTTCTTCCTATCTTCAATTGTGATTATTTATAAGCTTCAAATTCAATGTGATATTTTTGTGAATCTTAGCTTTAACCTTAAACATGCAAACAAATTACACTGTGCTAGTCTTTTTTGAGATGCTTTAGAACATCTTATCATAAAACTCATTTGTATGACAACACGAAATCCTCCACTGGTGAATAATTAAGTATTTGCTAATGCTTGATTGCTAAAAACTTCCCAACATTAGCATGATGAGTTTGAATACCCAATACTTTGTGATTATCAAATGTCAATTACAACATAATTTTCATATAGATACCATATAGTAAATCAAATTGTACTTTTCCACCACTACTTAAAGTTCTAAAACATAGTAACTTTAACAAGATCCATTACTATTTGTATTTATGTAAACTTAATCCCAAATCTTAGTTTTTTATTTTGTATTTGAGGATATGTCAAGTAAGTTACATAATTATTGAGTGATCAAAATTGGTAATCCCTCCAATTGTTCTTTGACTTCTTCCTATCTTAAATTGTGATGGTTTATAGGCTCCAAATTCAATGTGATATTTTTGTAAATCTTAGCTTTAACCTTAAACATGCAAACAAAATGTACTATGCTAATATTTTTTGAAATGCTTTAGAACATCTTATCATAAAACTCATTTGTATGACAACATGCTTAGGTGTTTGGTATTGTTTGATTGCTAAGAACTTTCCAACATTAGCATGATGATTTTGAATACCCAATAACTTGTGATTATCAAATGCCAATTCCAACATAATTTTCATATAGATATCATATAGTAATTCAAATTGGAATTTTCCACCACCACTTAAAGTTCTAAAACAAAGTAACTTCAACAAGATCCATTACTATTTGTATTTATGTAAAATTGAATCTCAAATCCTAGTTTTGTATTTTGTATTTGAGGATTATGTCACATAAGCATTGATCCGGATTTATGTGCGAATGAAATGAAAGAACATATACAGAGTCATAATAACAGACATTTTGCAAAGATAACAGAGATACAGTAAAAACATATTCTATTAAATGGCAGAAATAGAACATACTGTAATACAATTGCTAGAATGGTGGTAGCTATCTCTGAGAAGAGATGTGGCTGCTACGCTCATTCGTGACAAGCTTAATACAAAATGAGGCCAAATGGGCCTATTTATAATAAAACTGAGGTGAGAACCCCAAATGTCCCAAAACGTAACCCTAGAAGATGAACCGTCATAAAGTTTGCGGCCCCACGGTGGTAAGTTGAACAGTCAACTTCCCGGGGTCATAACTTTTGCATACGATCTCCAATTTGGGCATTCGATAGCTCGTTGGAAAGGTCTATCTAATCTTTATAACTTTTGGTTGGCCAAATGCATGCCGATGGCAACCATTTGGCCCCAAATCTCCAAAAAACGTCGTTTAGGGCCTCAAAACGGCCCCGAAAGTTTAGGACTCGAAAAACTGTCGAAAAATAACTAGGAAACTGCCACAATGGACAATTGTTTTGAGCTAGTGGAATAGGTGGGTGGCCACCGATCTCCATCTGGATCAATCCTCCCTCCTTAGGAAGCAATGGTCTCCATTGCGTCGAATCCCATATCATATCTCGAACCGTGTGTTGAGTTGATCTCCTAGTGCGGCATTTGTTGAAGTGAAGAGGCTGCTTTTCTTTGGCATCCCGAGAGGGCTATAATTGTTGTCTGGATGATTTGTTTCTGGATGATCACCTTGAATGCATGGCCTTGCATCGTAGAGGTACTCGGATAGATGAGGAAACAATGGCTCTGTCTTCTTCTTGTGTCTGATGAGCAGAGACACCCTGTGCAGAGGGTGTGGAGGTCTCTGTGATCTTATGTTCTCCTTCAAACGCAATTGTGAAGAGGAATAATTTTCTGGTGTGGGAGCTTATCTTCCTACCCTGCGAGACAGTAGTAGGTGCAACTGTCTCTGGGATCCGGTAGAGTTGTCCTCCCAAAGTGACAATGACACTGCGAGGCCATGACTCATATATAGCATGACGCTTCCACATATATGGTTGTCCTAAAAGAACATCACAGACCTCAAGTGGGGCCACATCACATAGTACCTCGTCTTGGAAAGGCTTGATTCCATATGGTAGGAGGCATTGTTGAGTAATGCGGATACCTCGTCCTTGGCTTAGCCAACCGATTTTGTAAGGTTGCGGGTGTGGTGTTGTCGGAAGCTCCAATCTCTTGACGACTTCTGCTGAGATCAAGTTCTTTTGGCTACCATTGTCAACAACAAAATGTAGAGGCATCCCCTTCACCCACATCTGCGAGTGGAATAGGCGCTCCTCTACCTCTGACTCTTCAGGATCCTCTAGTTGAATCTGTGCGGTAGCAACAGTGGAAGTGGGGTCTGCATCAATGATCTTCCTCCCATTGTCTGCGGCTGTGGCATTGGGTTCGGAATCAGAATCAGGATATGATTCTGAAGATTTGATCTCAACCACTAATGACTGCTTTGAGCGGCATTCATCAGTGTTGTGCCAAGGGATTTTATGAAATTCGCACCACTTACCAGTGTCCTTCTTTGTTTTTCGATCTCCCTTCTTTGCTTGTGGCGGGGACTGGTTGTCATTTTCTTTTGTGGTGTTCTGCAGGCCAGGGTTTCCCTTGCCTTGCTTCTGTGGTGGATTCGCAGGTCCAGAGTCTCGCTTGTTCTTTTGTCGAAATTTCTCCTCGATTTTGACAGCATATCGATAGGCGGATCCAAGTGAAGAGATGTCGAGGAAGTCCATCTCAGTTCGGATGTATCGATGTAGACCACTGCGATATTTCAGGATTAGCTGCCGCTCGGAGTCTTTGATACTCAGCTTTGTCCGCAGAGTATGAAATTTGTTGGTGTACTCCGACACCGTCTGGTCCCTTTCTTGACGCAGAATGGTCCATTTTGTGTACTGGTCATCATAGTTTCCCACAGGGTAATACTGTTCCTTGACGGCATCTATGAAAGAGGCCCAAGTGGGAATTGTTTCAAACATTTCAGACTCGTTTGATAAGTTTTGCTCACAATAAGTACCCCACCAATTTTGGACATGGGGGACTGCCTTAAGGAGCGCAAAGGTGATCTTTTCTCTGTCAGAAAAATTGTGGACAGAGAAATACCCTTCTAGAACATTCAACCAATTATCCAAGGCATCTGCATCAATATTGCCTTCAAATAAAGGAATATCAAAGTTAACTTGTACCTTGAAGGGAGTTGCATCCCCGAACCAGCTGCTTGTTGAAGATGCACTTGCCATTGCCGGCATTCGCTAAAGGATTTGGGCGAAACTGTCCAGCATCTCGTTCCTCTGTCGCTCGAGGGCTTCCTCGAGCAGCGACTTGATAGGATCTCCTGCTCCGTCGTCTCTCTTTTCTTCCACCATGGGAGGTCGTTTGGGACAGCGAGAATGATCGCGCGAAAATAGTTCGAGACCAAACTCTCTGTACTCGGACCTCGTCGGGGACATGCGCCGAGAGGCAATCAAAGAGCAGATTGCTCTGATACCACTGATCTGGATTTATGTGCGAACAAAATGAAAGAACATATATAGATTCATAATAACAGACATTTTGCAAAGATAACAGAGATACAGTAAAAACATATTCTATTAAATGGCGGAAATAGAACAGACTGTAATACAATTGCTAGAATGGTGGTAGCTATCTTTGAGAAGAGATGTGGCTGCTACGCTCATTCGTGCCAAGCTTAATACAAAATGAGGCCAAATGGGCCTATTTATAATAAAACTAAGGTGAGAACCCCAAAAGTCCCAAAACGTAACCCTAGAAGATGAACCGTCATAAAGTTTGCGGCCCCATGGTGGTAAGTTGAACAGTCAACTTCCCGGGGTCATAACTTTTGCATACGATCTCCGATTTGGGCGTTTGATAGCTCGTTGGAAAGGTCTATCTAAGCTTTATAACTTTTGGTTAGCCAAATGCATGTCGATGGCAATCATTTGGCCCCAAATCTCTAAAAAACGTCGTTTAGGGCCTCAAAACGGCCCCGGAAGTTTAGGACTCGAAAAACTGCCGAAAAATAACTAGGAAACTGCCACAATGGACAATTGTTTTGAGCCAGTGGAATAGGTGGGTGGCCACCGATCTCCATCTGGATCAAGCATATGAATTGGGATTATTTAGTTAATACTAGGTTTTTTAAGTGGTTATTTAACCTTCATTATTTGTGTTAAGGGACTCATCTTTTATATTTTAATTTGTATGGTAGTGATCCCTTATGACGAACTTCAATTATCTATATGACCACTCCTTTATTACAAGAATCTTTTAACTTTTGTATTCGAGCACATAGGTGTACTACTTTTGTTAGTTTGATTTTGTTAGCGGGATATTCGTCCGATGAGAGCATCCAATGGCTCTCTTGTACTTATCCAAATCTAGCCAACCTATCACAATTGTGTATCTTCAAGATATAGAGGTGAGATAGTGTTCTTTCGTCCCACACTCCCATTTGTGGTGATCCACCTAGAATCTCTAACTTGTAAAGCCATTTCGTAACCAAATTTTCGAGTCTTTGATATCCATGACTCCTTGTCCTCAACTCTTTCAAATTATCGCATTGGTTCAACTTCAGAACCTTTAAATTCAACAACTACTCCAATGAAAATCGCTCCTTTATGTTGGAGCAGTCTCTAAATTCTACCATTTCAAGATATTCAATGTTGCAATTCAATAGACTTAACCCACAGTAACCCCAAAGTGTAAAAATTTGTAGCTTCTTCATGCTTTTCATGTCCTCGGGAATATAATCTATGATTGCATCAAAAAATGAGCCCATGCTTAAGTGTCTCATCTCCGACCAGGTTCACATTATACGATCTTTAAATTTTGCCTTTTTCCATCTTGTTGTTTGGTTATCCATACATCCAACTTTGTCATTTTTCGAGACCTTTCGGACTCTAAATACTCGTGAGTGCTTCAAGTTCCACACTTGAAAATCTGTTATGTAACTGGAGTCTTCTCAATGAAGTAAGTTCAAATATCTCATGTTGAATTACCCTTAACTGAGTGCACATGTCTAGATTAAGACACCTGAGTTTTTTGAGCTCTATGATCTTAGATGGTAATGATTCTAGATTATGACAATAATAAAGATTAAGAAATTGGAGCTTTGAAAGATTGCATATCTCTTCACAAAATATTTAATGGAAAACTAACTTAATGAGAGAAACTCAAGCAATCTTAATTGCCCCACTTATTTGGGTAGATAACAATGAAATTCACTTATCAATCGTCATATAGATTCATAAGGAATGTATATTTTTTAAATTTTGTAATATATAAAATTAAAAAGGTTTTATAAAGCAAATTATTTGTTTCAAAAGAACCGTGAAAATGTGTAACAACATTGTGAACTTTGACACAACGTCATATAGATAATGAATAAACATTTTAAACAGTTACTTTTCTACCTATCTTTTTTATATATCGATATGTGTGACAATGCTAACATTATTTTGAGACCGCTTCATACATTTAATGAATAAACATTTTAAACAATTATTTTTATAGCTAACATTTTTTATATATTCATACTTTTAAATGGGCCATAGTCAAAAGGTAAATTATAAAATCTTACTTGAGGCTCATCTCAGTGACTGGGCGAAACCGATATCGATATGTGTGATAATGCCAACATCATTTTGAGACAGCTTCATACATTTAATGAATAAACATTTTAAACAATTATTTTTATAGCTAACATTTTTTATATATTCATACTTTTAAATGGGCCATAGTCAAAAAGGTAAATTATAAAATCTTACTTGCGGCTCATCTCAGTGAGTCGGCGAAACCGTCCAATGAAAACATCCAAGGGTCTTCGAGCACCTTCCTCGGGAGAAAGTTTCGCAGTGCGTGTATTCCTATATATTCTAAGTTTATTGCATGAATGCCACCTATCTTTATGATTTCCAAGGTAATATGAGCTTATTCATTCCCAAATTTAAATAAAATCAATTTAATTATCAAGGAGTTAGAACACATTTCCATTTCTCATTTTTTTTTGTTTGGGAATCGTTCTTGTTTTACTTCTCCACCTCAGAAATAGTCTTCATAGAATGGCTCATGGACGCAACCTTCTCTCGTATGTATGCAGCCACAAAGTGATAGAGAGCATAATGATCAAGTTGTGTGAAGATTGAATTTTCAACCTAATTTGATTACCATCAATTTTTTTCTATGTGCGTGGAGTTCTCTTCAGATGAAACGACCATCATATTTTTCTGTTGGTGAGGTTCGCTTCAAACGATGACAGTACAGCTATGAGTTCCTACCCAAGGCATTGGGCCATCACGATTCAGGCGTCTTCACATTTCCCTTCCTGCAAGTCTAGACCATCGCTTTTAGAAGTTGAATCCGAGTACTCAAAATACATTTATATAATACGAGGACAAGCATTGATGTTGACTTTCATGGATTTTTTGTGGTTATACTCTTGATGGGCTGAGCTTATCCAGCATGTACGTTCATGTTGGATAAGCCACCTGGCGTGGGTCCCTACGTCCAGCATTGATGGAAAGTTTCAAAACTCGGCCGGCTCCGGGCAGCCCTGTCCGCCTCCGTCCTGCCACCGCCGTCCTGCTGCCACCGCCGCTGCCGCTGGAGAACGTACCGAAATGCATTAACGTTTCCTGAGAAGGCAACCGAGGAGGCAACCGAGGAGGGTAAAACAACTCGATGGGATGGAGATTAATGTTATACCAACTACTACTTTCAAAGTTTCAACTCATCCTGCTTTCCTCTCATTGTTTTTATTCTCAGCTCGAATTCCTCTCGAACCAGAGGCGACTAAAAAACAGCTCGTCACTTGGATTCTGCTCCATTGCAGTAGAAGGATTGAAGGCATCTAGCTTGAAATTATAGCCTGCCTCTTTTATCAGTCGCTAGGTATAACAAAGTTGAATGAAATATAGGGTTAATAGGTGCGGGGTTCGAGTCCAAGGTTGGAATATTTATTTGGGCACTTCACTATGCAGATCAAGTTGGTTTCGGGTGATTCCTTTGGCACTGTCATTGCCTTTTATGTAAGTATATTCATGATAATATTTGTGGTTTTTCTTTTTCTTTGTTAAGCTTGCTTCTACCTGCTTACTGTATTTGTATTCGTATTCGTTTTGGGGTGGGCAACTTTCTTCTCAGACGGCGGAACACTATGAGATGGCCCTCGAATTCTTGGGAAACACGTCCGGGGAACCCTACATCTTCAGACCAACGTATTCACAAGCAGGAATGGTGAGAAAGAAAGTGTTATGGAACAGGTGCCATCGAATTCTTGGAAAACACGTCCAGGGAACCTTACATCTTCAGACCAACGTATTCACAAGCAAGAATGGTGAGAGAGAAAGTGTTATGGAACAGGTATCCGATTGTGTAAGCCCCCATGCTCGAGCCCGTGACATCTCCATTATTTAAAAAAGAGCCAAAGACAATTGTATTATGCTATTTTACAGTTCTCTATATGTATATGGTTTGATGTGATGTATTTTTATTGGGCAGATTTTTGGTAGCCGAGGTGCTTATCCTAGTGTTCAAGAACAACAATGATCTGGGCATGTCCTCACTACCCAATGATTCGAGTTCAAAGTTTCAAACTTGATTTACCTAGTTAGGCATAGAGCATTCAAAATTTACATCCATTGTCTATACCTTGGATTGTAACTTTGTTGGTTATACTTTTCTTGATTATTAATGATACTTTAGTCTTCTCAATGCATTAATTTTATTAAGAAATAATTAAGAAAAAAAACTTTGAAATTTGATTTTATTGTATATTTTAAAAGAGAATCTAAAGTGATTTTTACTATCTCCTAAATTGACATAAGCTTTATCTTAATTTAATATAAAATAATTTAAATTTAATATTAAAAAATAAAATTTAAATTTAATATAAAAAATTAAACTTTATAAATTTTTAATTTGAATTTGATTATATATCTTGTTAAAATAATATTTTTAATTCATAAATCATTGTCATTATTTAAATCCTAATTTACTTCTTCCATTATTTTATACATTGCTAATATTTATCTTTATACATTGTTAATATTTGATATAAACAATTTTAGCACTTAATATTCTTAATAATTGTGCATTGTTAATATTTTATATATTTTTATTAATAAATAAATTTTAATGAATTTCAAATTAATTACATAGTCAGGATTAATTTGCAAAATAAAAATAAGAATTTATAAATGTTTTCTAAAAAAAGAATTCAAAAGTAAATGTGAAAAAATGGTAATAAAACTTTAAAAAAGCGAAAAGATGATAAAACTCTAAAGTTTTTATTAAAATTTATATTTGCATTAAATGAAAAGAAAAAATAATTAATTTAAAGTTGAGTGCTAAAAATAATAATTTAAAGTTTATTTTAGTTACATTGCTAATATTTATCTTTATACATTGTTAATAATATAACTAACAATTGTTTATAAAGATCAACCGGTGGGAACTATCCTATTGCCATCAATTTAATATTTAATATTTAGATATTAAAAGTTAATAACTAAATATAATAATATAACTAAGAAGTAGGGATAAGATCCCAACTCTCGATGGGAATAATATACAATCCCATCTACTAAGTAATAGTAGGGGATCAACCCATGGGAACTATCCTATTGCCATCAATTTAAGGGGTTAGCTTCACTCACAACTAGGTACCTATAAATACTCAGTAGATTGAGTTGCGAAGACATGCTAGGAAGGAGCGAAGCCCTTATGCCCTCTTACTCATACCCTAGATAGGCTGGAACCCCGCAATCAATTATGTTTATTGAGTGAAAGTCGTAGCAAGGGCGGAGGCACTAGTGGAAGTAGTGCACCTTCACCTCTAGTCATATGGCCAACGACTTACTAAGAGAAGGGACTACTCTGACTCCTAGATCTACAAGTCAAAAGTGTGAAAAAACACTTCTTTACTTAACTTTAAACCCCTTTACCTCTTCCTAAGATGCTTCTTGTAGGTTACATAAAAGGCTAGGTACAACGAATCCATATTAATACTAATAATAACAACATAAAAATAAAATTATGAGATTAATATTTTATATAAAACAAGCCTTAAACTAAACTATATCACTAAGAATCCCTATCATGGCACCAATACATAGCAACCTATCTATCTACATAAGGGAGTTAGGACAGGATCTTCTAGTAAGCTTATGTCGAACCATTTGTTACACACAAATAAATATATAAACAACATAACAACAACCCAACAAAACATTATAAGGCAGTTGGCACAAATCCAACATTTTATGGAGAATCATCATTAATATTTGTGGATGACCCCTATCCAATAGCAAGGTGTTGATCCTTGACCATGATAAACTCCCATATATAATTTTATAGATTAGGTGACATGGTTACTTTGGAAATAACTAGATCCAATGTTAAAAACTTATCATTGTGCATAGGAGGAGTCCAACCATGTTTCCATCTCACCTTTCAAAATCTTATCAATTAACCTTATGACAATCCTTGCCAACACTATTCTATGAGTGCATTGATTAGGTTGAATAAGTTTCAAATGTGTCCCTTACCATAATCACTCTATAAATGAACACACCGATTAGGAGAACTTCTAGGTGGGTCACTCTTCATATTGCATGGATGGCCTGCCCAAAAATAGACAAAACTTCTCCACCTAAATCTTCCATAGCTCTATGAGTACACCCATTAGTTAGGGGAACTTCTAGGTGGGTCATTCTTCATATCGTGTGGAGGGCCCACCCAAAAATAGATAAGACTTCTCCATTGAAATCTTTAATACCTCTTCCTAACCAAAGTACTAATGTAATTCCCAAACCCTAACCCTTATACTAATTTAATTCATATTGAACTTGAAGTCTCTTCCTTTCTTTATCTTCTTCACACTATTTAAGATTTACACATACGATTAATGAATGTTGTGAAGTACCTTAATAGTAGACAAACACTTCAGTGGATTATAAAGAAGTGGTGTATAGTACATTGGACTATAAAAATACAATGTATAGTACATTGAAGTGTTTACCTTCTTTGAAGATCCTTCACAACATTAAAATACTTCGTGGTAAATTTATCATAAATCACCATTGTCTCACTTTTTTTATGTTTGTGGGATTAGTCGTAAACATGCATACCTAATGCACATATCCAACACAATAACACATGCTTAACACACATACCCAATATATTTTGATTAAATAACTATTAAACCAACAAAACCATATATTATAAATATTAATATTCAAACGACCATATATTGCAAATATCTACACTATCAATTTATGTGCATTATAAATGTCATGGTCTTGCATAACACCAACTTAAAGAAATATGATCACTCTACCTTTTAAAAGTTTTCAATCAGTGCATATAATTTGAACCTTGTCAAACTATACAACCACCTGTAATCTTTCAAAATTGACTCATCAATAATACAATACCTTATGCTCAATGAAATTTAAACTTCAACTTTCAACTACAAAAGAGATGATCATGAGCTAACCAAATAAACATAAATACTTAAATTGTTATATATAAATAACATTATTCACCTAAATTTCTATATGTAAGTAACATTATATTAATTTTTAGCACTCAACTTTAAATTAATTATTTTTTCTTTTCATTTAATGCAAATATAAATTTTAATAAAAACTTTAGAGTTTTATCATCTTTTCACCTTTTTTAAGTTTTATTACCATTTTTTCACATTTACTTTTGAATTCTTTTTTTTTTTTAAAATTATAAATTCTTATTTTTATTTTATAAATTAACCCTCACTAATGTAATTAATTTAAAATTCATTAAAATTTATTTATTAATAAAAATATATAAAATATTAACAATGCACAATTATTAAGAATATTAAGTGATAAAATTGTTTATATTAAATATTAACAATGTATAAAGATAAATATTAGCAATGTATAAAATAATGGAAGAAGTAAATTAGGATTTAAATAAAGACAATGATTTATGAATTAAAAATATTATTTTAACAAGATATATAATCAAATTCAAATTAAAAATTTATAAAGTTTAATTTTTTATATTAAATTTAAATTTAAAATTTATTTTTTAATATTAAATTTAAATTATTTTATATTAAATTAAAATAAAGCTTATGTCAATTTAGGAGATAGTAAAAATCACTTCAGATTCTCTTTTAAAATATACAATAAAATCAAATATCAAAGTTTTTTTTCTTAATTATTTCTTAATAAAATTAATGCATTGAGAAGACTAAAGCATCATTAATAATCAAGAAAAATATAACCAACAAAGTTGCAATCCAAGGTATAGACAATGGATGTAAATTTTGAATGCTCTATGCCTAACTAGGTAAATCAAGTTTGAAACTTTGAACTCGAATCATTGGGTAGTGAGGACACGCCCAAATCATTGTTGTTCTTGAACACTCGGATAAGCACCTCGGCTACCAAAAATTTGCCCAATAAAAATACATCACATCAAACCATATACATATAGAGAATTGTAAAATAGCATAATACAATTGTCTTTGGCTCTTTTTTAAATAATGGATATGTCACGGGCTCGAGCATGGGGGCTTACACAATCGGATACCTGTTCCATAACACTTTCTCTCTCATTATTCTTGCTTGTGAATACGTTGGTCTGAAGATGTAAGGTTCCCTGGACGTGTTTTCCAAGAATTCGATGGCACCTGTTCCATAACACTTTCTTTCTCACCATTCCTGCTTGTGAATACGTTGGTCTGAAGATGTAGGGTTCCCCAGATGTGTTTCCCAAGAATTCGAGGGCTATCTCAGTGTTCCGCCGTCTGAGAAGAAAGTTGCCCACCCCAAAACAAATACAAATACAGTAAGCAAGTAGAAGCAAGCTTAACAAAGAAAAAGAAAAACCACAAATATTATCATGAATATACTTACATAAAAGGCAATGACAGTGCCAAAGGAATCACCCGAAACCAACTTGATCTGCATAGTGAAGTGCCCAAATAAATATTCCAACCTTGGACTCGAACCCTGCACCTATTAACCCCATATTTCATTGAACTTTGTTATACCTAGCGACTGATAAAAGAGGCATTTAACTTTGTTATACCTGGTGACTGATAAAAGAAGCAGGCCATAATTTCAAGCTAGATGCCTTCAATCCTTCTACTGCAATGGAGCAGAATCCAAGTGATGAGCTATTTTCTAGTCGCCTCTGGTTCGAGAGGAATTCGAGCTAAGAATAAAAACAATGAGAGGAAAGCAGGATGAGTTGAAACTTTGAAAGTAGTAGTTGGTATAACATTAATCTCCATCCCATCAAGTTGTTTTACCCTCCTCGGTTGCCTCCTCTGTCACCTCTGCCAGGAAACGTTAATGCATTTCGGTACATTCTCTAGCGGAGGGCGGCGGTGGCAGCAAGACGGTGGTGGCAGGACGGAGGCGGACAGGGCTGCCGGGAGCAGGCCGAGTTTTGAAAATTTTCGTCAATGCTGGACGTAGGGACCCACGCCAGGTGGCTTATCCAGCATGAACGTACATGCTGGATAAGCTCATCCCTCTTGATGGACAACCCATCACTTTTAGCTCTGGAATCTTGATGGGAAACACATCACTTTTAGTTAAAGAGTCAGTTTCATATCACTTTTATTTGAAAAATCATTTTCAACGTATGAGGAATTTGTACCAGACTTACTTGTATGGATATGTTTAATAATGAAGAAATAAAAATCATGAGGGGTATCTTTTTCAGCACATATCTCTCAATTTGTTGTTGATTGCGGTTAAACTTCTATTAGTACACCTGTTTCTGTTAATACGTGGAAGAATTTGGTTACCGGAAAAAGTATAGAGTCATCTTGGAGTTTTGTTATATCGTTTCATTGATTCATACATATATTTTCAGAATATCAAAAAGAAATTATATCGATCTAATTGGTTTTCAGTTCAGAATGCTTGGTATTAGGTTATAATTTTATAATCTGTTTAGTAATCAATATCAGTTATTTGATTACAGGACCTAGAACTTTCAGATTCTTTCCCAGCATCATATAAAGCGGAATTTGAACATTAATGAATTTATTACCTAACTCCATTTTGTTTTGTAGATATTTGACTGCTTCAGATCTTCAGATCAGTAAACCCTTTGCTTCAGTCTTCAGCACAGTAAATCCTCAGCTTCAGCCTTCTTTAAAATAGAAAACCTGTTTCTCTCTCTTACCCTACTCCAATACACTCTTTCAGATATCAATCGATGGGTATTCTGAAGGTTCCTTTTATGGGTGGAGAGAGAACCGGTTTCCCCAAGACCGTTATTCTCCACGTGCCCATCATAGTTGGAGACCATTCCCCTGAATTTGTTAGCAAGAACTCCATGAAAACGTAACTGCTGCCAGCACATGCGTCTCACCATGTGGGTCATTAAAAACTGATTTAGAAAATTAGTCTTACATTCTCCCACTTGGCACATATGATAGCTTAACGTTAGAGTTTAACAAATTCTACATTAGATGCGCCATAAGTCATATTCATCTTGGTTTTCAGTGGGTCATCATAATATTATAATTAAATAACCTAGTAATGCGAGTCATGACGGTTCCATGTCAATAAAACAACATAGTCCCTTTCATGTACCACAACATTAGTAGCCTATTTAATTAGTCTGTAAGAAAGGAGTGTGTTCATAAGGTCCAACAATAATGTCCCTTGTAAGAGACTATTCATGTCATCATACATTTTATTCTCATACATGTACGTACACATTTAGAACAGAATGTATCAAACAAAAACATCTTTATTAAGATCTCAAAGTGTCAAATAAAACAAATAACATAATGCGATTTATTTCATAAAAATAGCAACTGTTATGTGCTACGTTCAATACCCATTCTATTAACATGTTCCTTAAATGTCTTTGGTGGTAATCCTTTTGTCAATGGATTTGCAACCATGAGCAGTGTGCAATTGACACTTGTTGTTTCTGAAGTTCTTCTTTAACGGCAAAGTATTTCAGTTCCATGTGTTTAGCACCATTAGAATACTTGTCATTCTTAGAGAAAAATACAGCTACAGCGTTATCACAATAAATCCTCAGCGGCTTGGAAATAGAGTCGACAACCCCAAGTCCTGAGATAAAATTTCACAACCACAATCCATGAACCGTGGCCTCAAAGCATGCCACAAATTCAGCTTCCATAGTGGATGAAGCAGTGATGGTTTTCTTCGCACTTTTCCATGATATTGCTCCTCCAGCTAATAGAAATAAATAACCAAAAGTTGACTTCCTACTGTCAACACATCCAGCAAAATCCGAATCTAAGTATCCAATCACCTCTAGATTATCAGACCTCCTAAATGTGAGCATGTAATCCTTCGTTCCCTGCAAGTACCCCATCACTTTCTTTGCAGCTTTCCAGTGATCCAATCCAGGATTAATTTGGTATCTTCCCAACATACCAACTGCAAAACTGATGTCTGGTATAGTGCAAGTCTTTGCATACATTAAACTTCCTACTGCAGAAGCATAAGGAATTCCTTCCATCTGTTTTCGTTCCCATTCATTCTGCGGACATTGCATAAGGTTGAATTTATCCCCTTTCTGAATAGGGGCATCACCAGCTGAACAATTATTCATTCCGAATCTTTCTATAACTCTTTCGATATAAGCATTCTGAGACAATCCTAACAATCTACATGATCGATCCCAGAATATTTCAATTCCTATCACGTAAGATGCCTCACCCATATCTTTCATTTCAAAATTCATAGAGAGAAACTTTTTGGTTTCATGTAATAAACCAAAATTACTGGTGGCAAGCAATATGTCATCAACATACAAAATCAGAAATATAAACTTACTCCCACTAACCTTCAGATATATACACCGATCAACAGTGTTTTCCTTAAATCCAAAAGAAGTAATGGCATTATGAAACTTAAGATACCACTGCCGAGAAGCTTGTTTAAGTAAGTCCATATATTGATTTCTTAAGTTTGCAAGCCATGTGTTCTTTTGCTTTAATGGAGAAACCCTCAGGTTGATCCATATAGACTTCTTCCTCTAAACTCCCATTCAGAAAAGCTGTTTTCACATCCATTTGGTGCAGTTCTAAATCGTAATGAGCTACCAATGCCATAATGATTCTAAGTGAGTCCTTCTTGGACACAGGAGAGAAGGTCTCTCTATAATCTATGCCTCCTTTCTGAGTGAAACCTTTGGCCACAAGTCTAGCTTTATGTCGTTCGATATTACCCTTAAGAGTCGCGTTTGGTCTTAAAGACCCATTTGCAACCAACTTTCTTGTATCCTTCGGGAAATTCAACGAGATCCCAGACTTCATTTTGGTCCATTGATTTCAATTCATCATTCATGGCATTAATCCATTTAGCAGAATCATTCCTTTCTATGGCTTGTGAAAATGAAACCGGATCCTTACATGTTCCTACATCAAAATCTGCTTCTTGTAGATAAACCACATAATCATCTGAAATAGCAGACCTCCTTTCCCTTTGAGATCTCCTTAATACTACTTCTTGTGGTCCATCTACCATTGGTTCATCGGTGACAGCCTCATTATGGAGTGGTGGTTCATTAATTTGTTGTTCAATGTTGTCAGGTTGTTTATCAATGATAGGAACAACAATTTCCTTTGAAGCCATAGGTACAGGAACTTGTACCCTAACTTCTTGGATAACCACATTTTGTGATTTATCACTCCCACTGACTTCACCATTTTTAATGAATCTGGCATGACTGGTCTCTACAATTCTCGTACTGTGATTAGAGCAATAAAACCTATATACCCTTTGGATTTTTCAGGATAACCAATAAAATAACCACTGATCGTTCTAAAATCCAATTTCTTTTCATGTGGATTGTACAATCTAACCTCTGCTGGACAACCCCAAACATGCAGGTGTCTTAAACTCGGTTTCCTTCCTATCCACATTTCAAAAGGGGTTTTTGGAACTGACTTACTAGGAACCCGATTTAATAAATATAGAACGGTCTTAAGAGCATACATCCACAATGACTTGGGTAAATTGGAATTACTTAACATACTCCTAACCATATCCATTAAAGTTCAATTACGCCTTTCAGCTACACCATTCTGCTGTTGCGTTCTAGGCATAGTATACTGTGCACATATGCCATGCTTTTCAAGGAGTTTAGCAAATGGGCCAAGGCACTGCCCTGGTTCATCATACTTTCCATAGTATTCACCACCTCTATCAGATCTGATGATTTTCACTTTTCTGTCTAATTTCCTTTCAACCTCAGTAATATATACCTCAAGGGCATCCACCGATTGAGATTTTTCATGCAACAAATAGACATAACCATAGCGTGAAAAATCGTCAATAAAGGTGATAAAATACTTTTCTCCACCAAAAGATGGATTGTCAAAAGGCCCACAAATGTCTGTATGGATAATCTCAAGAAGCTTAGTTCTTCTTGTGGCACTTTTTCTGGTGTGTTTGATTTGTTTTCCCTTAATACAATCTACACACACTCCAAGATCAGAAAAATCTAAGTTCAAGAGAATCCCATCTTTTACTAATCTAAGTAACCTTTCTCTGGAAATATGTCCCATCCTTTTATGCCACAAGTATGAGGAATTTTCATTTATGAGACTACGTTTAATACCAACATTATGATGCAGGGTAAGAATAGTTTCAACAAATTGATTATCAAGTTTTAATTTGTACAAACCATCAGAAAGAATGCCCGAACCAACAAAAGAGGTACTCTTAAACAAACAGAAACTTTTATTTCCAAAATTACAGAAGTAACCATCAATATCAAGTCTGGGCAAGGAAATTAAATTTCTGGAAATAGAAGGAACATATAGAGTCTAAAACAAATCCAAATGATAACCAGAATCTAGAAATAAACGATAAGTCCCAATGGCTTCAACTAGAGCTTTAACCCGATTTCCCATGAGTAGAAAATTCTCATTTGGATTTGTGGTCTGGGTTGTAAGGAATCCCTGCAGGGTATTAGAAACATGAGTAGTAGCCCCAGAGTCAATCCACCAAGTATTAGAAAGAACTTCAGTTAGGTTTGATTCGAAACAAAAAGAAATGAAATTCATACATTTCTTTTTGAACCATTCCTTACGTTTCAGACAGTTTTTCTGATAGTGTCCCGACTTTTTACAGAAGTGACACTTATCATTGTTCCTTTCCTTCTTATAAGTCTGAGAACCTTGATTAGGCTCATTAGTCTTAGATGGTGTTCGCTTCATGCCCTTTCTAGGATTTTTCCCTTTCCTTTCGGCTCCTTGAGTTGTGAAATGAACTGAATGTTGTCCATGTTGCTTAAGTATTGCCTCTTCTTGATTGAGCATACCGGCCAACTCATTCACATTCCACTTGTCCTTAATAGTGTTATAGTGAATCTGAAATGGCCCATACTGAGGAGGTAAGGAGTTTAAAATGAATTGCATAAGAAATAACTCATCCACATTCATCTCAAGAGTCTTTAATTGGGCAGCCAAGTTTGTCATTTCAAGGACATGCACATGCATTCCACGCATACCATCAAACTTCATGGTGGTAAGCTTAGCCATCAGTGTTCCAGCAAGAGACTTGTCTGCAGTTTTGAGACGCTCTTCCACAGATTTCAGAAATTCTTTAGCATTTTCAGTATTAGGAAGAGTTGACTTAATGTTGTTTGCTATAGACATCCGCATAAACTTAAGGCTCAGTCTATTCGATATTTCCCATGCTTTGAATGTAGATTTTTCGTCTGCACTGCTGTTACTAGTAATAGCAGCCGATTCTTCAGATTCAAGTGCTACATCCAGATCCAGAACACCGAAATGAAACTGAACCTGTTCTTTCCAATCTGAGAAATTCATTCCGTTCAGGATCGGGACAGAAGAGGCATGCGAATGCAGCGAAATAGGAACTGATATTGCAATCATAGATACATGCTTGTGACATTAATGCTAATAGTTATAAATAATTTGAAAAACATGATTAAAAAATAGAGAATAGTATTACCGTGACCTACCTTTGGGCTAATCTTATGGTAAACTATTAACAATTATGGTGATTTTTGAAAAGCATGATTAAACAATATAGAATAGTGTTACCGTGACCTACCTTTGGGCTAATTTTATGGTAAACTATTAACAATTATGGTGATTTCCTTTCACCTAATAGGACTAATTGATAAAATATTCACCACTAAGTAAGTATGTTACCTTTGAGTATCCGTACTAGCCTCAATCTTGAATACCCATCAACCATCCTATTCCAATTAATTAATCTTTCAAAAATTGGTGCACCTTTGGGTCAACCTAATATTCTTGTGACTAAATAATTGCGATTTGTAGAGTCATTATTTTAACACCAGGGAAAACAAGCATTAAATTTCGATAATTTGACTTCATATCTACGTGTCTTTCCAGTTGGGCTACTTTGGTGGCTACCAAACTGTATCTTAATATAGACCTTAAATCAATGTAATGACTTTACAGATTGAATTAACAGTAATGTGTTTTACCAGAGTAAAATAAAACATTCTATCATCTTTCACTATAACTAAAAAGAAAGCATTCAATATAACAGAGTAAAAGAAAAATTTACTATAATAATTATACTTATAATAATTATATTTACGGGAAACTAAAACTTGGTTGAGTTTTCAACTTTCCGTAACTGGATTCATTAACAGTTAATTTTTTCTATAATTTGCACACTGTATACCCTAATTTCATACAGTGGCTTTCAACTTGTTTATTACTATGTATTCATGAAACTGATCTATCACTGTGCATTCATAAAACTGATATATGATTTCACAGGATACATTTATCAGACAAAAATTTATGGAAAGAGAAAAGAAAGTTTCTATACACAGGCTCTGATACCACATGTTATAATTTTATAATCTGTTTAGTAATCAATATCAGTTATTTGATTACAGGACCTAGAACTTTCAGATTCTTTACCAGCATCATATAAAGCGGAATTTGAACATTAATGAATTTATTACCTAACTCCATTTTGTTTTGTAGATATTTGACTGCTTCAGATCTTCAGATCAGTAAACCCTTTGCTTCAGTCTTCAGCACAGTAAATCCTCAGCTTCAGCCTTCTTTAAAATAGAAAACCTGTTTCTCTCTCTTATCCTATTCCAATACACTCTTTCAGATATCAATCGATGGGTATTCTAAAGATTCCTTTTATGGGTGGAGAGAGGACCGGTTTCCCCAAGGCCGTTATTCTCCACGTGCCCATCATAGTTGGAGACCATTCCCCTGAATTCGTTAGCAAGAACTCCGTGAAAACGTAACTGCTGCTAGCACATGCATCTCATTAGTCTTACATTGTTGACCTTGTCATTCCTTTGTTAACTCCTTTTATTTATGTTATATAACTACTTTATAGGCCATTGTTTTCTTGTACTTTCACGCCATGTGCGAAAATATGGCCTTCTGGCAATTCCTGTTTCTGGATCAAATCTGTGATGACACGCCAAAGGTGCATGAAAGGTACACCAAAGAGCTTGATGTAATTATTTTCGTTTTATTTGTTTGGAGATGATGTTGCCAATTCCATATTATAGAAGCTAATTAAGATAAACTTACAACAAGGATGGATCTAAAATGTAATTCCTTCAATAACAATGCGCATGTCTCTGTTCCATAGTTATATTATAGCAGCTTCCTTTTTTCAACAAATTATCCTTCTTGCGAAAGAGTTTAATCATTCTTCAATGAACTTTAATTTTACTTCTAAGAATATTAATAGGTTCATGGAGAGTATTTGAACTTCCAACAGATATTGAAACATATCACCTCTTAAAGATCTTAAGTGATATATTTTCCGGTGCAACTGTGAATTGCAACAAATTCATTCAGGATGACAATACATTACCCTTTACCTCTTGAATCATAATGACACAGAGACTCTTGGGCATTCTTGGGCTTTATTCGCTTTACATCCTTCAATTGTCAATATCGCTCTCGGGGTGTTTATGCAGTATTTATTCTAGTACACATTTACTTGGTGAATATTGTGTGACTTGCGTCTCTATCACTGTGTCTTGATGAAACCGCTAATGAAAAATCAGTTGTCCATTTATCCTTGCGGCCTCGCGGCCATGAGTTGATGCCACTCAACTCTTTGACCTACATATGCCCCTGCTTTTTGGTGTATCTCTGTTCTAGTTTTTTTTTTGTGGCCACCTGGTGATCTCATTTTATGCCAAATGTGAACCATTCTCTTTCTCTACCATTCTCTACTTCCAAGTTGTAATGTTAATCTAAGCATTTATTTTTTCTGCTACCAATGTAGTTGCTCCAATGCCAGGTGTGTGTAACGATGCTATCTCCTCCCAAGTTGTAATGATAATCTAAGCGTTTTATATTTATGTGACTGATGTAGCTACTCCCACGCCAGGTGTGTGTAAGGATGTTATCTCCTTCGTAGCAGGAGCACGCTAAGCTCACTTAACTGACATGTATGCAGCCCAGCCCAATGCGAGCAGGGCGACGGAGACACCAGAGAAGAACCAACGGACGGACACACTAAAAAACAGTCGGCTGAGGAAGAAAACACGGGATTTCTAAAACTAGCAATTGCCCCAAAAAGTGCAAAAAAACGCTAAGGGAAAAAAAATAAAAAAATTAGATTTGATTAAATAAAAAAGAAAGTAATGTTTTTTAGTATTGAGAATGAAACTACAGCTTTTGCATAATTGAATTCTAATAAGTTAGCAAATGATTTCAATCATCCACTTTAATTCAAGTAGGTGCCTCTTGTAAAAAGCCATGAGGTGTAGAGAAATTGGCTTCTATGGGGTTTGGTCCTCATGAGGTCACAACTTCAAACCTCATAGTGATGGGTCTTCCTTTGTGAGCAAGCATTGAGAAGGTGGACCGCGTGTCTACAGATATTGAACCTGAAGGCTGTTGTTTTCATAGTCCAAGGTTTGACTCCAGATGGAGCTTCCTAGTTGCAGGTTGATCTTGTCGAGAAGCCCTGAACTGATGTCAATGGTGGCGCAGATGCGAGCAAAGGTAAAAAGACCCTGTGTTGAGCGAGAATCATTGGAGGAAAAAAAGAATCCCAACGCATTACCTATCCCTTTGAAGACCGATTGAGTCCTGAAATGGATTGGTAAGTTTGGAAGTTGTACCCAGCTGGGAACCTTCGTCACTACCTTAGTTAGAGGATCAAACTTAGGGAACCAGGGGGTTGTGAAAATCCCTGCAGATCCCCAGAACTAAGGCACTTTGCTCATTACATAAAGAATATCTTCTCGAGAAGGAAAAATCACTAGAAAAACCTTTTAGAGCAAAGTAAAACATGAGATTCATTGGGCCAATTTGAGTTGATCTACGCGATGAGATCTTTTGTTTTTTTCCACAATCCATTGAATCTATAGATTAGGGTCTTCTCTTGGAATTGGAGAATGTTATGAATGACTTCTGGTTGCTTAATCTCCAAGGTGGGAACCTCCTCAGATTTATTTACAATGTAAACTGCGGTGAAGGCTCTGGACTGGTATTTGTGCATTAGACAGCCCCACCTATGTTGCATCCTTGAAGGACTTAGGATGAGAAGAATAGGGTTTGTTGTTTCCTCCTCGTAGGCTAGCTACCATGGATATGCAAGCGTGCTTTGAGATCCTAAGGTTGTGGAGTTGTCGGTGGTCTGAGAGTTTCCGTCCTGTAAAGATAAGCCCTTGCAGGCCTAAAGATGTTCCTTCTACCTGCTAAATCAAGGATTTCAACTACAAAATAGAGATTAGTGGGGTCACTTGCAAGCAAAGAGAGACCCCCTTGAGGGATATTACAAAAATCAAGAAGGCTTTAGGATCTTGAGGAGTTGGAACGGCTAGGTCTGAAAGGGCTTGGTCTCTGATCAATTTATATGTTCGGAGACGATATAAGGGCTCATGCGTCGAGATAGTGTGAACCCAAGAGACGTCTCTTTGAGGCTCCCCATTACCTGGACAACTTGAAAAAGAGGCTCCATTTGGTTGTGTAGCCCGAAAGCTTCTTGGACTGGGATCTGTGCAAACCTGGTTTGTGTGCGTGCTTCCTGCTGAAGTTGGTAGATAGAGGCTGCAAACAAGGACATGAGGAGGTGCTCCCAACCATCAAGGGGCCGCGTCCATCCGGGGCGGTGGTGGAACTTCTGCGGCTACCAGTGAACCAAACCCTAATATATCCTACGTGCAAAGAGACTAGTGGTCGTTACTGATGGTCTTCTCATCCCTCGTAGGCTTTGCAAATGACACAGCGGTAACACTAGAAACCATGATCCTGACCATTCCTCCATTCTTGGATGCAGGAATTATTGAACCTCCAACACTCAAATACCGATTATGGATTCACTGTTATTGTCATTATTATAATTATTAGTATTTCAATTAATTAGGAGCTAATAAGATCACAACCATAACTATGTGGTAAAATGTAATGATAACTATGTGGTAAAATGTCAGCCTCTGCACATCCACCACATTAATATATATGAACATTGTAATCTTCAATCAATTATATTTTGATAAATAGTTAAAATTAAAAAAACAAATTAGTTTTGAATGATAAATTTTGAATATAAATACTTTTTGGTAACTAAATTTGAAAAATTTAAGATCTATACACATTTTCACATTAAAATTTATACTTTTCAATAATAAAAAACCATATATATATAATAACATAAATCTCAAAAATAATATATATCCATTACTCACTAATATATAAATATATTATTAATTACATAACTATCACTTATTTCATAATAATAAGAGACATAACTTGACTTGCGGAACCTAAAACCATGTTATCAAAATTCCTTTTTTTTCTTAATCTTCCGTGTTAATTCCTTTGCCAAGTTTTTTAGACAAAATACTTAATCTTCCGTGTTAATTCCTTTTCCAAGATTTTCCCACAAAACATCAGTAAGGTATGCTTTTGTTTAGTAGCTAGAAGGAGCGTGCATTTAATTTTTGAGGGTTAGTATTAAAACCTCACAAATTAAGTTAGTCAATGATTCAGGCTCTATCAAATCAACATCAAAATGAATGCATTGTAACATTAAGGACTTAGACGCGAGGGACCAAGATGATGACCAACACAATATTGGGAGAAGAGAAAGGGCATGCCATGTTCCTCAAAGCCAACAAACATTTAAGGTACCAAACTACCGAGTCAGAAAATGGTACTCACTTAAAAAGTTTTTTTTACAAACTTTGGTCTCTAACATTTGAAGTCCAAATCTACTCCTTCAAAGAGTGGTGGTGCTCAGTTAAAAGTTCATTTTGCAAAATCTAATAAAATATAAATAATTGTCGAGTGCCCATAAGAAATCTAGCTTAAGTTTTAATTTGATGTGGTAATCTTTACTACTTAAAATTGTATAATAAATAATTATTTTAGTTAACATTATATTGAAAACCATTACTATTAATTTTCATATTAATATAAAATGGAATTATTTTAATAAATTATTTATTTATAAATACATAAATAACTATATAAATCAGTATGCATATTGTATCTGTTTATAAATAAATAAATCACCATTCATATTATATATTCTTTACTATTGGGGTTTTTATCGAAATTATTCAGTCTTTTCGATGATCAATACAAAACAAAAATTTGGAGTCTGGACCCCAAAGCTTGCTTTTGAAATGGCAATGATATAGGTCCATATTGTGCATTATTGGTCAATATTTGAAAGATAGATGGTTTGAATGTGGAAAGTTAGGGTTGAGAATAAATTGAAACAATGATATATGACAAATCTAAGTCAAAGGAAATGTAGAATAAATTCTTGCAGCCCTTTCTCTGTTGAACAGAGTTCTCTCTACTACAACCACAGGTTGCACAGTTGAACAATTGCTAATCACTAAGAATTTAACTGCTCCATACAAAGCCCCACAACAATGAAAAGATCATTGTTGTTGTCTCTGATATGCATTCAAGTTATTTCTTAGTATCCGAGAAGAAGAGAAGTCTATAACACAAAATATAAGAATCAAACATTTTATGGTTAATCAATCCAAAAAACAAAATGTTTGGATGCAAATATTTCTTGCAGAGTTATAACTTGAGTACATACCATTTTGGGTTGACCTTCCAAAAGATTGTTCCAAGGAGCAAGGCAAAAATAAATGTGAAGACATAATAACAACATTAGTATCTGGACTTCGCCAGTAAGTCCACCATTGCTTCCATAAACATAAATTAAACTTTCCAAAGAGTGATTGTGAGTATTGGGTTTCAAAATAAAGATCCTTTGCTCCTCAAGATGGAATGTTAAGCTCTTTCACCAATGCCTGATTCCAGTTATATTTCCAAGAAAAGGATGATGTTGGAAAGTGAGCTTGAGGTTGATATCTTCATCTACTTGTCCAAGGTTGACAACATTGCATAAACTTTCTCCCATTGAGGATGTGATCTATCATCCACGAGGAACACGTGGATCTTGTAGTTTACTTCAGTCAGACTGTATCCTGGTATTTTTTTCAATCCCTAACTTTTATCGTTGTCCTCACTTTTGCCACATCATCCACCTGCCAGCTGCAGCATAGATATTTGACAGGATTATATAAAAGCCTGCATTGTGAGGCTTTAACTCAAAAAGGCGCTTTGCCCCAAGTTCTCCTAGCTGGACATTGCAGTGAATTCTGCAAGCACCAAGCAAAGCCCCCCACACTCCAGCATCACGTTCTAATGGCATATTTTGGATAAAGTTGTACACCTCATTGAGACGACCAGCATGACCAAGGAGGTCAACCATGCAATCATAGTGCTCCATCCTAGTTGTGATGCAATAATCTCGAGACATACATTCAAAATTTTGCCAGCCCTCACCTACTAGGCTTGCATGACTGCAAGTAGACAAAACACAAACAAATGTGATGTGGTTTGGTTTAGTGTGTGTCAATCGCCTTTGGCGAGAAAGTTCCAGGGCATCCTTAGAATTTCCATGCATCCCATAGCCTGCAATCATTGTATTCCATGATACTACATATTTTTCTAGAAGTTTTTCAAAGAGTTCACGTGCAACATTTATACTTCCACACTTGATATACATGTATGTCAACGAGAGCAGTTACCACAGAAACATCTAACTGAATTCCATTCCTAATTATATAATCATGGATCTGTTTGCCTTCATGTAGAGCTGCTAAATGGGCACATGTTGGGAGCACACATGTCAAGGTAACAGAGTTGGGTTGGACACCTGCAAGTTGCATTTCATGAAAAGTGTCAAGGCCTCAGCAGCATGTCCATTCTGAGCATAACCAACAATTCCATGTGGCTACATCTCGTTTAGATATTTTGTCAAACAATGCAGCCGCAACTTCTATATTCCCACATTTGGTATACATATCTATAAGGGGAGTTCCCACATAGACATCTGATTCCAATCCACTTCTGATAATGTACCCATGAACCCTCTTGCCTTGTTCTGGATCTACTAAACAGGAAAATACAGGGAGCAAACTTACCATGGTGATTAAGTTGGGTTTTACTTAAGAAAATTGCATTTTACTAAAGAGTGTAAAAGCCTCATTTGCATCTCCTTTCTGGGCATAACCTACAATCATTGCACTCCATCTAACTACATTTTTCACACTCATTGCATCGAAAAGTGTCCTAGCAAACTCTATGTTCCCACATTTAGAATACACGTCTATAAGGGCAGTTCCCAAAAAAACATTTGATTCAAATCCACATTTGATGATGTAACTATGAGTCCACATGCCTTGTTGGAGATCTCCTAAATGAGCACTTGTTGAAAGCACACTCACCATGGTGACTCAGTTGGGCTTCATGTCTGTCAATAGCATTTGAGAGAAGACTTTCAAAGCTTCTTCGGCATGTCCATTTTGAGTATACCCTGAAATCATTGTGATTCCATGAAATCACATTTGTTATAGAAAGTATGTCAAATAATGCTCATGCAACATGTAGATTCCCACACTTATCATGCATAGTTACAAATGAATTCCCCACAGAAACATCTAACTCAAGACCACTTTGAATTATATAATCATGGATCCACTTGCCTTGTTCTAAAGATCCTAAATACCCAAAGATGACAACACATTCACAATGGTAACAGAGTTAGGTTTCAGGTATGCAACATGCATTCTGTGAAATAGGGACAATGCCTTCTCTCCATATCCATTCTGAGCATACCCTGCAATCATGGAAGTCCATGAAATCATATTTCTCTAAGGCATTTCTTCAAATACTCTGCCTGCACTTTCTATATTCCCACATTTGGCACACATGTCTAGGAGAGCAGTTCCAACAGAAACATTAGACTCAAACCCAGTTACAATTATATAACTATGAATCTGATCAACTTGCTGCAAGTAAGTTAAATGGGAAAATGCAGGAAGCACACTGGCAATGGTAACTGAATTGGCTTTTACGTCTTAACAGTGCATTTGATTGAAGAGTATCAAGGCCTCACTAAAATGCCCAAGTTTGGGCATATCCTGCTATCATTGCATTCCATGAAACCACATCCCTCTGAGACATTTTGTCAAACATCTGGCTTGCATTCTCTAAACTCTCCCACATTTTGCATACATGCCTATGAGTATATTCCCCCTATAAACATCCGATTCAAATCCATTTCCAACAATCAGATCATGGATCTGCTTTCCCTGTTCCAAATCCTATAAGCCTGCACATGCCATGATTGCAAAGAGAAAGGTGAACTTGTCTAGCTAAATCCCTGATTCTTGCATTTCATAATAAAGTTCAAGTGTTTCCTACCAGAGTCCTTTCCTTCTATAATCCCTTATAACTGCATTCCGTAAATAAACATTCCGTTTACGCATTCTGTCAAATATATTTCGTGCATTCTCCCAGCCATCCCAAGTACCATATAAAGTTACAAGTTTGGCCACCAAAACTATGTTATGTGCAAGTCCACTCATCAGTATCCGGGCATGGATTTGTTGGAGCTCATTACATGCCTGTAAAAGAGAAGATATACCAACCAAATACATGACTTTAACCAACCAGATTATATATTTTGTCCATGTCTCTCCATGCCATGATCTCCTTACCCTAAATTAGACCACAAAAAAATCAAGAATTGAACCTTGTATGCTTTAAATCTTTATGGCCTTGTTATTTTTCTGTGTTGCATGGGTACCCATACCCAGGGGTCGGGTACACGTACCGATACCGGGTACACATACCGGGTACTTGGGTACGGCAATGGTACGTACCCAGACGTACCCTCACATACCATGAACAGTGTTGCCGTACCAGGTACTTCATAAAAAAAAATTGGGTACGTTTGGTGAAAATGGTACGGCGTACCTCGATTTTGGGTACGGCTATGGTACGGCCAGTATATAAAACTAAACCAAACAAATACAATTTGTTCCCACAGTTAAAGTGTAGTTCTAGCGATTTATCCTTCTTCAAACAAATATGTAGGAGCTATGATAGGATTGGTGGGAATTTTCAACCCCAAGATTTACATGGAAAGGTTGTAAGAGCTTTTTAAATCAACATGGAAAATGCCTCACTGCTGTTTTGATTTGAATTTTTGTTTGAATAATGTATCACTGCTTGAACATAGATTTTAATGGCAATTCTTCACATAACATGCTCATAAATTATAGCAAGGAAATAACATTAACAATGATTTAAATGGCTAATAAACAGACACCTAAAAACATAGTAAGAAGGTGCTTTTTACATGCCTGTAGCAGCCTGTTGACAGATCTGGAAATGAATGTTGAGATACCCAAGTAATGTGGCCATACAATGTGATAGCAGTGAGAAAATATTATAATGGCTGAGATCTGAAATGTGCTGTAGATGACTATTGGGAAAACTTCATCTTTTACTTAAATATTCAGATCTGGAAGTGAGAGTTATTTGACTCACAATACAGAGTTATGAAAGTACTATAGCAGCCTTAGAATGTGTTGGGACTGACAATCAATGGATGAAGAAGTAGACTCTGGTATAACAAATCCTGTAGTAGCTTTATTCTTCCCAATGCGCCCAATGGAAGTATGTAAGCACAATATAAGAGTGAAGATTTTACCACATTGATATTTCAATTTATGGCAGCCTGGAAACTACTGGTTACACTTCCCATGAATCATTTCATCTACAGCAGCAAAATCTTGAACTTCTTCTCCACATGAAGACCCATGACTATTTATTGTCAGCGGGCATTAGCAATATTGACGCGGGTGCTGTATATACAAATTGACTTAATGCTTCTGGTGATTAATAGTACATTTTCTATTGTGAAAATGACTATGTTCCTTCAGATTTTTAGAGATGGAATTTTACAATAAATCAAAAGTTTTTCCATAGAGCATATTAAATTACTTTCAATAACAAAATATGATAGCTATTTTAAGTTTTTTGAAGATTCTTTTAGAAATGAAGTAGCTACAAATGATTCAACATAGAGAGGACTGACGTAGCATTCTTTTAGTGCAATTGTTTATACCTTAACTTCATATGCAATTGAAAAAACTTTTCCTATCTTTTTCAAAGCTGCTAATTGTTGGTTGTAAAATGGCCATGTGATATTGTTTTACCTCCTAATCATACTACAAAATTATTGTAGACTAGTCATATAGTTGTTGATGACATGGCTTGAAGAAGCCAAATTTACTATTTTGTTCATTGTTCAGTTTCACTGTTTTGATCTTTCTATTTCATGACTGAAAAATGCCATTAGGCAAATTTTGAATGTAGTTTGACAATGTTGAAAGGACTCAAGGAGTCATGGACATACATTTGTCATTAATATATTATAACTTATTTTAATTTATGTTTGATGTGAATTGTGAATTTTCATTGTTCAATGAATCAATGACGAAATCTGAAAGTGAATATGCAATGTGCATGTATGGATCATTGGATCATGATGTATCATGTGAGTCATGTGACTGTGACACATTTCAGTTTTATTTTTAATATATATTATATATATATTATTAATAATTATATATATATAATATAATATATATATATAGATATAGTACCCCCTACGTACCGAAGTACCGAAGTACCCTGTTTCAAAAAGTGTCATACCAGTACCCGTCCCCGTACCCACGTTTCCTTTCCTGGCAACATAGTTATTTTTATTTGTGTTGCATTATCATGTGTGTTTTATTATGCCCTATTAAAAGATCATTGGATCTTAAATTAGTGGTGAACCAGTGAGAAATTTCATCTCAATTTATGATTATATCTTTGTAAATTTAAACTATTTATCTAACATCATCTATAGGCTCACTACATGGGACTATCAACTCTTAGACTCTATTAATATTTCATTCTGAAATGATTTTATGCAATCATCCCATATGATCATAGGTCCCTCATCTTGACAATTACAACTCTCTCTAAACATAGGTTCCCAAAAAGCCAACAGCATGTCTTAGATTAGAATGAAGTTGAATGAATGTATACAAATAATAAAACAACTTACAAAAAGCACATGATAAATTTCTTGCAATTTTCCAATGACCATTTGTTAACAAAGCTAGAGAATTTCATGAATATGGACCATGTATGCTACAACTTGCATGACATTATAACATTATAAAAATAATATAGATTACAATAAAATGACATTGTTTTCTCGTAGTGAAAGAACATTATAAAGGCATATTTTCTCCAATACATTAGAGAATTAAAAAAAAAAAATTGAAAAACTTTTGCTCTGCAAATGTGATTTCTGTTTTAAATTTCTCAAATTCAGCAAAGTTCAAACTTTTTTTAATAGCGCACTGCCTCATTGTTTCTTAAGCTTTTACAAATGTAATCATTCTGTGCAGAAACCAAATCTGGCAAGAGAAGTAAAGAAGCTGTATTGAAGGGTTGGCTACAAAAATCTGCAGTTCAGGCAGAGAAAGTACATTACACTGCAACTTTTACCATTAGCTCTGATTTTGGGCAGCCAGGAGCGATCATAGTTACTAATCAACATCAGAAAGAGTTTTTTTTGGAGAATATTGTTCTCGAAGGATTCATTGGTGGACCAGTCTACTTTCCATGTAATCCCTGGGTGCAATCTAAGAAGGACAATCCCGAGAAAAGGATCTTCTTCAGCAATAAGGTATATCAGTGAATCTTTTAGTTCTCTTGAAACTATCTTTTGTTGTAAAGGTGACATAATTTATTGAAATTTTTAGGTAAAAGTAAGCTTAACAAAGGGATTCTTGAGAGCACTACTTAGTAATTTTAGACTGCTTGTATGTTGGAACAGCCATATTTGCCATCACAGACCCCAGAAGGACTGAAACAGCTTCGGCAGAAAGAACTACAAGATCTTCGTGGTGATGGTAAAGGCACACGCAAACATTCAGATTGAATATATGACTATGATGTGTACAATGATCTGGGGAACCCAGACAAGAGCAAGGATCTTGCTAGACCACTTCTTGGTGGTGAAGATAATCCCTATCCAAGACGATGTCGCACTGGCCGTTCTTCAACAGCGACAGGTGAGGTCTTAGGTCTCTTCCTGAATGATGGTTGGGTTTTGCATTAGTCTTAGAATATAGTATGTGTTGCATTGTTATACAAGTCTGGGGTTTATATAAAAGAAGCTCAAGGATTTTCTAGTCCATTGCATTTCTATATCCCGATATTGGCTTGATGGCATTAAATTACTATAAGATTGAAACATCATTCAGATCCTGCTAACTCTTGTTCTGAATTATGCTCTAATAAGTAATAACACAGCAAAGCATCATAAATTTAATCAATTCGAAGACTCAAAGAGCATAATTTGTTTTGAAACCAATACACCCTATAGTGAAGTTAAGTGAAGAGTCCTTTAGTCCCAAAATGGGCTTTCATCCATATTGCCATATTTTGCACCTATTGAGCGTTTCTCTCTCCATTCATACTTATAACAACTTGTTAACTCTTGCAAAATGAACACTTGTGCATACTACATGATGATAACAAATTGCACCAGTCAATAGTTCAGATTTATTTTGACATTGGCATTGTTTCTGCTTGCTTTTGAACAGATCCGTTAGCAGAAACAAGAGTAGAAGAACCTACTCCTTTGTACGTACCTCGTGATGAAACATTTGAAGAGATCAAGCAAGACACATTTTCAGCAGGACATCTGAAAGCATTACTACATTATTTGATACCATCGCTTATTGCCAGTTTAACAGATCCAAATAAGGAGTTCCAGTGCTTCTCTGAAATAGACCGTCTATATAAAGAGGGGTTCAAACTAAAGTTTGAGATTCAAAATGAACTCTTAAAGAACGTGCCAAAGATAGTGAATCGGTTCGATGGACTATTGCGATATGACACACCAAGTATCATATCAAGTAAGTTGTAGCTCACTTGTCTTCCAGGTCAAGTATCATATCAAGTAAGTTGTAGCTTACTAAAAACCTTAATATACAGGTCATATACTAAAAGCCTTTAACAGATGTGTGGCAAAAACACCAGAAAACTGCTGAAATTGATACCAAAACTAAATCTGAAATTGATATCAAATTCAGACCAGGTTCAAGTAAATCAGGCGTTGCATAGAAATCAGGGCACTGGGAATTCGTCCATAGAAATAATTGTTCGAAACATCTAAATACTGAAGCGAAGTCATTGAGCTCAGCTCGGCCGTGAGCTTGCCGAAGAACGAGTTATTGGCCAGCGATAAATTTGCCAACATTTTCAGCTGACTTAGAGATATGAGCTTGATGTCACCTACCAGATGAACGTTATCGAGATTTATACCCATAACAAGACCGCCGAAGCACTGGATCCCGTGCCACGTAGTGAGGCAGCCATTGGAGTCGAGCAAGTTCTGATTCGAGGAGCTGAGCACAAGCCCTAGCGAGTCCTTCCTGGAATGTGAATGAAGAAACAATCACCGCCAATCAGGAGGGACACGCGTAGCAAATTAATTGGCTAGAGGACGACCGAGCAGACAACCAGGAGGGACACGCATAGACAATTAATTGGTTAGAGGGAGGACCATAGATGTACAGTACTTCTCAAAACCTGCCTTGGGAGAAAAACGCCTATCGGCGTAACCAGATGGCAAATGGCATTTTTTCATTGGCCTGAGGGACGACCAAGAATGAACCAATTTAACCTGAAACAAGACCCAAGAGAAAAACGCCTTACAGCATAAAGATAAGGTGACTTTTTTTAGAATTTTTTTTTAAATTTTTATTAATATTAAAACTAATGTATATAAATCATAAAAAAAACTTTGTAATTAGCCAAATAAGCATTAATCCAAATTATTGAAGAATTTTTCATTAAAAAACTTTAACGTCTATATATCCAAAACTCTATGACGATGATACCTCAAGTTGATGGCCCCTTTTCGAAAGCAAATTAAAACCCTATAAGAGCATTTTCATAAAACTAAGACTATTCATAAAACTAAGACTAAGGCTTAAACGAGAGAAAATTAAAAACTAAATGTAATAAAATGAAAGCATCAGATAGAATGTTTAAAGATTATAACATAAAATGAAAGCATCAAATAGAATGCTTAAGCAACGGAACATTTTGTAAATGCTTTCTTACTAAACTAACATTAAGGAATTAAACTTGTTCATGGCAGTTCCTCTTTAAATAAGCTACCTAAAAATATAGTATACGAAGAACACAAGAAAACCCCTTGACATCCAAGAGAATGTACAAATATGTTGAGCATCAACCATTATGCATTGAATTCTAAATAGCCGTGTATAATTCCATGAAGATAGAGAGCTTGGTATAAATAGTCGTGTATAGTTTCTCAAAGTTAGCCCGATTGGCATGAGATATTTTTAATTTATAGGAAAAAAATTATTGTTAGTTTGAGAGAGGCCTTATAACTTCATAATTTTGTTTTGGTTTATATTGATCAAGATTGTTTATAATTATATTCAAATTTAACTATCGTATTTTGATCTCATAATTAATGTGCCTAATTAACATCTTGGAGATGTATTAGTGAGTTGAGTATACTAACATTTCAGCTCTTTAGCATTATCCTAATCCTAGTTGACTTATTCATAAGAGATATAAAAAGGGATTTGTTAATACATTATAAATAGACCTAAAGTGCGAACTTACAACTGTATGGAGAACATAAAAAGAGGAATAAGTTCAAAAGAAGTTTGTGAACTCGTTTGTTGTTGATATACTTTATTAGTTGTAATTTGACGATCATTCATAACAATTTGTGGCAAACAACATTCTTTACATTTCTTCTATTTCATGAAAAAAACAAGTTGGTTTTCCTCTTACTTGATGTAAGTGATGGTTTTAGCCTTGAATCTAAGTAATCCTTTTGGTAATAAGAAGTATAAGGACAATTTTTCATCTAATTTTGGGCCTTTCTATGTCCGTATCAAACTCATAACTCTAATCTAATTCCCTAAGAGCTACTACTTAGCAACCTCATTGCTCTTTCGTATTTCAAACAAATTGGGCAATGTATATCTATACTATTGGGAAAGTACTACGGAACACAAGTCACTTTTAACTATTATGCTTTCAATATTTCATTGCAATTTGATCCGAAAATAAGTATTCATGGTGATCTAAATAGGGTTAGTTATCTTGCAATCTCAATATTAAATGAACTTAACATTAAGTAACAAATGTTAAATTAAATGCATCTCAAATATGTTGATTATGACATTGGTTATGGTTTATCTATTTAAGATATATGCTGTGGTGGTTAGTGGGTGGTTATCCACTTTACAATAAGTTATAACTCAGGAGCAAGTTGTTTGATATTTAAATAACATAAAAGTATTTAGGCGTAGTTTCATTGATCGATAATGCAAGTTATACTTGTAGGTTATATGTAGTAGTTGTTGTTTATTGAAGGTGCAAGTTATAATTGTATATTACAAGGAAGTTAACAAACACTCTTATAAGAATAGACCAGTTGAATAAGGTTGTCATCTTGATCCCATATGTATGTTCGATCCTTCTGCTCCCTCCTCATCAACCCTCACTTTGCATTCCCTCCCTCAACCCACCATTCTTACCCCTCTCACGCCCCCTTCAATAATGCATCTTCACATCCACCCTCCAAAGAATTCTAGCTTCTAATGAAAACCACCTAATGTCATACATATACCCACACAAAGGCCATGTGTGCTAGTTTGAGGTGTCCTTCTTTGCATTGGATACCTAGGATATTCATTTAGGGATTAAGGATCAATTTGCCTACCCCAACCATGTCAAGGTACTCGAGATCAATACCTATATAGCTCAAAAAGTTCTATGGAATCCATATCACCACTCAAATGCAAGAGTATCCATCAAGAGGTCATGTGTGGTAGTGAAACCAAGCACATGAGTAACATGAAAACCCTTTAGTAGAGCAATAGCATCAACCATCCTACATCTTGATTGAGTATCCCTTGTCCATCAAACTCAATACCTCATTCCTTTGTCCCTCAATTTTCCCTCTGCAATCATGGCAGACAATTAAACAATATAATTGTATTATTTACGATGATTCCGGAGTGAAAATTCTAACTAACAACACTTAGTCAATTTCCTATCACAGTGTTTATGTGTAATTAATGAATACTTGAATGACTTGTTTAATTTATATATTAATAACTTAACACCCAATATCTATTTAGGATAAATGTATATTCAACTCACGTATTCGCAACAAGTTACAAAATTGTTTAACATGAAGGTATTGGTATAGCGATACTAGCGTACATATGAAAAGTGTGCATGTGTGGCCAGTGCATGCACAAGTCGGACATGTACTATAAACATACATAATATTTCCTATGCATAAGTGCTAACTAATACGAATAATCCTTCATGCAATTAGAACAAGTATACATAATAATAACATTACTAAAACATCATTGGTTATTTTATGAGTTAACATTATAAGATTTGATATCATTATTTTTATGTTTACATTGGTTTAATCAATAAAGTACAAGGAAGGGAACCTACTACCACTAAATCAGTACCAAGGAATCCTCAACCCTTAATAGTACAGAGTTTATTAAATAAGAAGCTACATGAATGTATTTAGAAAAATAAACAGAAATTTAATAAAAAGAACTAAGATAGAGTTTTGGAGAGACACATCTTACTATTGGAGATATGCAATGTTTAGAAGAAGTTTTAATTTATTATTTCATTAAAACAATAAATAACAAATAGAGATTCGAAGAGGTGTCTAAGCATGCTGACATGGAAAGGTGTAACTGGAACAAGACATGAAGGACAAAGATGACTAAGGACATGCATAATGACATTGACAACCATGGAACATCTAGAGAGTCAAATGACCCATTCTGTGGTCATTTGAAGATGATTGGGCAAGACAAAGATGTTGGTGCAAATATGACAAGGAGATGGTGACATGAGAATAGACAAGCAAACTTGATGACAGAGATGGCTACGGGCATGATAAGACTGGTAGAAAAAGACGTTGAAAATGAGTTCAATCCTTAGCTCACTAATTCACCCCCCCTCTCAGTGAGCATTGTGTCTAACATAATGAAGTTTTTATTGATGCCAACAAGTGTTGTTCAATGGACTTTGATTTACTCACAAGGAGACCTTGATAGTTTGGGCATTGGAACACTATGTGGCCCAAATGGTCCAATCGGAAAGTTGTCCTTCTATTGTGGAAAGTAATTAACACTATGTCAACGACCAATAGCTTAGTGGAGCATCGAGTCTATAAAAAAAATGAATTGGCTAGAGTCATTGTTGACTGGACCCTCTTGTTGAAATTACTTTGGTTTAAATAAAAGGAGGGAGTTGTAGGGTTGTTAAATTTGTTTGTAAGGTACATGAACCAAAGAATACAATTGTTATTTTTAGCCTCAATGTTAGTTTGTATCCCCCAAAAAAGGATGCATGCTTAGCTTTTATGAATTTACGGCCATATGATTGTTGCAGAGTATGACTGATCTCTCTAGTTTTGGATATGGTTGATAAAGAAATTCGAGCTCAATCCGCGTTCAATCAATCACCAAGAACCTTGTCACAACTATAGAAAATGTGCTAAGTGATACAGCTTGGCATGCTCCCACAAAGGAGTTGTAAACTGGAAATATAAAAGGTAAAATTATCTATGCTGACATCATATAGGTAACTAGGTTGCAATAGCAGAGTTAGCTGCAATGAGGTAGTCAGTTTCATGGCAATTACTATTTATCCATGGTGAAATCATATATGAAGAAGTGTAAACTTCTCTATGCAAAATATAAGGGCACATGGATGGCCTAAGGCGGGGGTATAGGTGGCTTCTGTCATATACATAAAATATTATACCACACATAGCCAGTCATACCCATAACCAAGAAAAAAGATGCAACAACCGTGGAAAAAAATTAAATCTATTTTATTATTATTGAGGGTTGCCATATCAGGATTTCTCTCTATGACTAGACAAAAGATAGAAGAAATCTTTTGCTTTGACATTCAGTGCCAGCTTCATGCTTGTTGGCTTGAATATGAACTGAGGGAGGGTTGGAGTTCACTTCTTACCCAAAACAAGTTTACTCCGTTAGGAAAATAGCGAGATATTCTTAGTTAGATGTGGACGAAAATGCAAGAGTTAACTCGCGCGCATGTAAACAACTAGCCAAGAGCCATTGAAAGCTGGCACTGGTTTGGAGGGTGTGAAAATATAGCCATATATTGTCTATATAGAGACAAAAGTCCGTCGAAAAGTTAAAAACGTCGATATTTCCACGGTTTTTCCGCCATGGTAAAAAAAAATGAAGTATTAATCCACGAATGTTCAAAACATGGAAATATTTCATGGAAAAATATGCCCAAATGTATTAGTGTTAGGGATGAATCTTCTTATAAAGTTGATGTGGCCATTAAAGGATTAGAGAGATTTGACATTTTTAGGAAAAGGGATCTTTTTAATTTCCTCAATCCATTTGAGGTCCAACTTTACTTCATCTTTGGAAATAATATGCCCCAACTGTTTCCCTTATTCAATAACTAGGACATACTTTGTTGGATTCAAAGATATACCATATTTCCTGCATCTTTCGAATATTTTCTTGAGGTGGATTACATGAATTGTTATTTGTTTTGAAAAAAATGTTAAGTCATCCTGAAAAATTTCTATGATCTTCCCAATTAGTTCCTTAAGTGCATAATTCATGGCCCTTTGGAAAGTGGCCCCTGGATTCAGCAAACCAAAAGACATCCTTAAATATTGGAAGGTACCCCATGGGGTTGTCAAAGTATTCTTATGTCTGTCCTCCTTTTGGATCACCACCTGATTATAACCTCAAAATCCATCTAGCATAGACATCATTTCGTAATCTATTACATTTTGAAGAAGAGTTTCCATATTCGGCAATGCATAGTTGTCATTTTGACAATAAATGTTTAGATTCCGGAAATATATACATATTCTTATGCTCCCATTTTTTTCTCACAACCACCAAGTTGGAGAACCATATTAATGTCATGTTGGCGCAATGATCCAAGTAGCCACATTTTATCAAGCTCTTTGTTTACTATTGGTGCAAGCTTGGGCTTGATTTGTCCCATTTTTTGTCAAAAAGGTTTAACTTTTCTAATGTCTTGTCTGAGAGGTATAGTGCATTGGAAAACATCCTCCCAATAAGATCTAATCTCCTCATATGTGAAATCGAAGACATCCTTATACTCTTTGACAATATTTACTAATTCATTCCTTTCCTTTTCAGAGGTACCTTTTCAAATTTCTATCATTTTTGGTTCATTATTTGCTCCAAAGTCGATCTTAATGTAATCCTCAGGTTTCATTGAGTCTATGTTGTTTTTCCTTCTATCTTTCCCATCAAATATATGCTCAAGTGAAACTAGACCACGATGTACTGGATTGTCGAATTGATTACCTTTCCCCTGATACTCTTTACCCTCTTCCTAAAAATTGACATTGAAGTTTGAAAATTTCTCTATGTTATGGATCAATTTTAAAATATATTCAACTTGTGAATTACTGCCAATGCTCCATGTTATAGGGGACTAATGGTCTAAATTCTATCTCTAATTTACCATCACCATTTAGTAGATCCTTTGAAGGTTGAAGAGTTGAAGTGTCTATAGATAGCTTATCTGCTAAGCTATTTTTATCTCTATGGATGTTAGTTAGATTTAAGGCATTGAAGAATTGCATTGTATCCCACATGGCATTGCTATATTTCTTTAACCTTTTACATTTTCATGAAAAATGGTTCTTTACTTGGAGGATTATTAAATTGTAGTTGCCTCGTATATTCAACATCTTAATCCCCACATCTTTAGCTATTTCCAACCCAAGTAGGAGTGCCTCATATTCTGCTACATTGTTGGTTGTTTCAAATTATAACCTAAAGGCAAAGTTGAAAACTTGTCCTCTACGTGAAGTGATGATAAATCCAACTCCCTTTCCATATCTTGAATGAGCGTCATCAAAATTCATGTTCCATATTTCATATACCTTATCATATTTAAATTTTTCCTTAACTGGGCCAAAAAGGTAGAATAGCAAGAATAATTTCGAAGACTATTTTTGTGGTAAACATATTCATTAGAAGGATTCTTGGGGTTTTCTACATGATGTTTCTTCTCCTTTTCACTATGAAATTTAACCATTGTATTCTCAGATAAAGGAGTGATGGCATAATTCCAGTCCATTTGAATGTATCTCCCCAAATTAGCATCCCCCTTTCTTGATATCAACATACCCCATTTGTCAAGTACATCAATAACAAGAATATCCATGTTTAGATGAATTTCTGGTTTCTTATCCAATCTTATTGGAAAACCCAAAATAATACCAACGACCTCAACTACTCTAGATTCCATGGCACATACATTATGATATGGTCTAGTGACTTTTAAATTTAATTGTTCTATGACTTTCCTGGTAATTATGTTGGATGAAGACCTAGAATCGAACATACAATTATGAAAAAGAAGGTCATTCATTGATAATGAAATATAAAATGGAGGATGATCTTCTCTTCCATGTTCCTTAGTTTGTAATATGACTGGAAGATCAACATATCCATCTTTGTTTGTTGGAGTAATTTTTTCTTAACTTTCTTGAAAGGTTACTTTCTTAGGAGGAGTAGGTCTTAACACTTTCAACAATTTTTCTCATTGCACTGGAATTTTAATGAATTCAGTTGTAGGAATTGATACTTTAACTTTTTGAAACCAAACAACCACATCAACAATATCATTTGGGTCATGAGCATTTATTACCTGATATTGATCACTTTTTGGAGTTACGAAATTGTCTCTTCTTTGATGGGTGATTCCTTTGAAATTAGGAATTTCTTGAATCTCCTCTAATGTAAGCATAACACCATAATTCTTAGTTAATTTGTCTAATTCCTGACTATATTCTTTTTATCTCTTCTAGTTTTATTTAGAAACAGGATAAACATGACCAACTACGTTGATGTATTCAAGCTCACTTGAAACTTCTTCACTACTACTTATCTCAGGAATTCCTTGTTCTAAAATTCATCGTGCCACATAACAACTAGCCTCTTCATGAAGTGAATCACAAGGTCTTGTTGGATGGATTTTTTTCATATGGCCAACTATGGAGAAATAACCCACACAATGTGCTTAATGCAGCCCCTGGTGTGTTTGGTATAGCTAATTCTCTCATGTTATAGTCCTGCTATCATCTAAGTTTCAATATCTTAAGGAGAATCTTACTACTTAAACTTAGAAAAAGTGTTTTTTAAACTAATTAACAGATAAAAAGTTAAACTAAATTCTAATGAAAAATGATAAGTTAAAACTAACTATTTGTCTACTGTCTATATTAATCTATTGAAAATGAAATGTCTATTTAACAACTACTAAATCAAAGATTGTTGTTTATATATAATATATGTTCTGCTATCTTAAGTAGAGTCTCTGTTTTAGGTTTTTAGAAGGTTTTATCAAAAATTGTTTAATAGATGAAACATTAACCAACTGTAATACAAAATCTATTTAATAGCTTCTAAATGACAAACATAACAACTAAAGTATAAATTGTATTTAAATTAATCTAATCTAATGGATCCTATCTTTTCCAAGAGCAAGTTGATGATTATGTTAACATTATATGACAATAGATATAAAAATTTAGATGATATAACCGAGAAAAATCACCAAAGTTAATAACATCAATAACTTTTTTCTTATGAATTTTATTTATAATCAAAGAACAATAAACAAAAAGAGTTTATTATATTTAAATATAAAATATCATAGAATAATTAACTCCTAACATTTTAACATTTGAAATTAAAAATAATTAATTACTTAATTGACTATCTACTAGAACACAGCTAAATCAACAAGTGAATCAATATACAGAATATTTTATAGACAGTTTTAATTAACAAAACTAACTAAAATGACTTATACAATATTAACATCAAACATCAAAATGAATTTTTTCTTCGAGCAATTGATTAATAATTCACGTAATTATAACAAAGTATAACTACCATTGACAATAAAAGAAGAAAAACATAAGGAGATGTTGGGGCCTGGAAATTCGCAGGCGACAACAGTAAGGGATTCTCCCCAATCAACGTTCCCAACTAGCCCGTTGACTGTTTGGTATAGGGAATCCATCCGGTTTTACGGTCCGGCTACCGTAGGTCAAAGTAACAACAAGGGTTTACCGGTTGCGGCCCGGTCCACCGGAATTTGTATTTTTTTGACTTAAATATGAAATGAAAAACATCTAATTAATTATGCAGGGTGGTGAAGGATGCAAGGAGCATTCACAATGTGACGCACAGGTTCTTACCTCTCGTCTTAGGCCCACCATGCATCTGAATCACACATGCTAAAATGAGATAAATGACTACCTATCTATATGCCTACTCATCTACCTATTCTATCCTATCCCTGGGGAGCCCAATTGTGATTAACATGAATGAGTAATGTGAATGTGCACGCATAATAAAAGCAACTACAGATAGCTGACATTAACTTCCACATGCATGAACAATGGAGGATATTTCACAACTAGATAGCTAATTGTTTATGACTATCATACATTACTCATGGTGGTTATTTCATGAAATAAATTAGAAATCATCAAATAAAGACATAGGTCGTAAAGTTAGAACGATCTCACGATTCATGGATACAATGCTGAAAAACAGAGTAGTTCATCTTTCGACTATCCATGGAAACACATTTGAAATCCCATCAATCTTCTTTCAACAGGCAAACTGTAATATTTTATTGCAAAAGGAAGTAGTTCTTCTTACAATAACCTTCCAGTCTTACTGGGGAAAAAAGCCCCTTTCCTCTCTACGTTTCCTACTTTTATACAAAAAGTCAAAATGGTTGGGCTGCCCAAAGTGACCTTTGGGCTTCCCAACCTTTTGCTTTCCCAACGCTTCATGTCCCAAAACTTTTACAAAAAATATTACATTAATAAAAGTTGACCGGTCCTCTATGAGGAGGGTCCCGCTTGGTTTTCTAGGAATTTTTTCCATGCTGCTGCCTCAGCAGCGAGACCTTCAAACGAGGTAGGCTCTAAAAACTGGATGTTTAGCTCAAACTTCTCGGCCTGCTTTCTGATGGCGTCCACCCTGGCTGTGTTTAATCACACCTGGTCTTCTAAGAGCTGCACACTAACAGTTGTATGACCTATCTCATTTCTCAGAACTTGGTCATTGATGGCTTTGATGTGCTGTACTTTTGCTTCTTCATCCTGCTGTCCTTTCTGCAACATTTCTACAAAGGAATCATGATCTGGGAACTCATATAGCCTCTACTCGGCTTCTACCTGGTATCGGTTGTAGGTAACTAGGGCTCTCCTGAAGGATTCTGTGCAGACTCCCTTTGTCTTCTTAACCATTTTCTTAAAATCTTCTGTAGTATTGATAACGAATTCTATCAGATCATAGTCCCGTTTGAGGGCTTGTTTATCCTTGGAGGGTAGTTCTGCCGGAACTTCCTCATTATTCTCCGCCCTTGCTATCCTTGTAGTCAGTATTTCGAGGATGTCTTGAGATCTGTCAACAAAATAAGAAGTGGTGTCCAAGATTTCTTCCAGTCGGCTATCAATCTGGAGGACCTGGCATCTTTCTTCTTCCAGAGTAGTCTGCAGGTGTACCACTTTGGCTTTCTGAGCCAGGATATGTTCTTTAAACGGCTACAGATTGACTCGCTGTTCCTTTGTTGTTTCCAGTTCAGCAGTTAGGGAAGCCAGCTGCTCTTTCAATTCTTTGGTGTATTCAGTATTAGACTCATAGATGATAGTCTACTGCGCCTCAAGGTCTTCCACGTTTTCCCTCAACTGTTCCTTTTCATTCTTCAGATCTTGAACTTCCTGTTGCGCCTTTTCTAGAGCCTCTTGTGCTGTTCCCTTGGCTTGGATCTCCTCCTAAAGGTCATGGACTTCACTCTTCGTGGATTCCATTTCCCTTAGCACATGTTCATACTTCCTTTTAAGTCTGCTACCCTCTCCTCTTTCTTGTCTCAGTGTGTCTTTCAGCTGAGTAGTGGTCTTCTTAGCTGACTCTAATTCAAACGTCACCTTCTTTATATTATCAGCGGAGGCATCAATTAGTGCAGCCCTGGCTTTTATCGTGAGCATGGGGTCTTTGTTTGTCCCTAGCATGACCGTTGTATCTGTGACCATTTTTCCTGATAGATCTTTTTCCTCCACCTTATTTTCCGTCCTCCTCGCGATTCGTTTGGTGGCCCTGTCATAATAGACAGTGCTGAAGTCCGGGACTTCTTCCCCTTTCTTCTGGACGAAAGGCACTAATTGGAGCATAGGGGTTACAGGAGTGATGCTAGCAGGCACTTGAAGGACTTGCACCTCAGCGTTTTCCTCTTCCTGACTCTGCCCTGTTGGTGTTTCAAAGGCTGACTGTTGTGTTAGCTTTATCTTCTCAGCCTCTTGCTTTTGAAGCTCTTCATCCAGCTTTCTTTTTGCTTCTTCGACTGCCAGTCTAGATGCTCCTTCAGCCTCTTTGGCTGCTTCTTGAGCTTTCTCAGTTGCTTCTTGGGCAACTTTCCTCTTTTCTTCCTCTCCTTTCTGTAACCATTCTGCAGCTTCATGTTCTAGCTTTTGGGCCTCTTCCTGTCTTTTCTTGGCCTCTTCTTCAGTTCTGGCTTGCTCAGCTTTGGCTTGCTCTCCCCCTTTTCCACCTTTGGTGGGGTCCTTTGGTTTGAATCTTCTGCTGAGTGCCGTCATGTTTGGAGCCCTTTGAAAAATAGATTCATCCTTATCATAATGATGGGTATATTCATAGAACACTTTATGATTCTTGCAGTGCTCATCCACTTTACCTTGAGTGTCATTGCACCGGAAAGGCATCTCCCCAAAGTGGAACTTCCGTAGTTCCTCTATAAATTCCGCAGCTTGTTTCAGATTGGCGAATCTGCAGCTGCCTAACTTGAATGGTAAAGGGGGATACGCAGCCTTCTTATGATGGAACAAGAAATGACCAACTCCATCAATGAACACTTTTCTAACCGCCTCCTTATGGATTATATAATCTGTTGCATACTTTGGCAGTAGATAAGGTGTCTTTGATCCTCCATACATTCTAAGGTACATACCATTTTCTGTCAAAAAATAATCTCCATGCTCCTCTATTACCTGCATAGCCTCTGCAGACATGCAGTCACATTCCTTCCGGAAGATAAGCGTGTATAGTGGCATAATAAAATGCTCACAGACTTCTTTGTAATAACCATGGTACTAATGAGCCCCCAATGGTTTGTAAGCTGGATATATGGGCATCCTAGCCCTATCCCAGACACACTTGAGCCCGGGAAAAGGCTGGTGGCATAGTATACAGTCTATCAAAATGGAAGTCATATAGAATTCAGATTTTTTCTGGGCTTCTCCTCCTTCCAAGGCTGCAGCTACACAAGAAGAGAGACTACTTGATACTAGGCTGGCCCAGTTGAAGACTGTTCCTTCTGTAGCCACATGGAATATAAGGGGTATCCATTCAAATTTGAACAGTATTCCATTGGCTCTACCAAAGATCCGATTTAGCATCAGAGCAATAAACCTGTAAGGAGCTCTTAAAGTCACTGTATCATAATCCTCAGTTGTTCTGTGTTTATAGAGCTTTCCTGGCAAAAGCATTCTCCTCAGGGTTTCCACCAAATCCATCCTGAGGTTATCCAGCCAGGCATTAGATAGAAATACTTGAGGCTCTGGCAGGTGGTAAGCTAATGCCACATATCCAGGGCTGAATGCAGCATAACCCTGACCCTCGACATTTTCTATAAGCATGGTGTTGTTGTTTGTGTGGGGCAGAATCCATCTCATCACCTCAGAGCATGGGAACAGCTCTGGTCTGGTAGCCACCTTCATGATGGCAGATTTTTCTATGTTGGCATAAGTGGGATCCTCTTCGAGACCCATGTCTGGGACTTCCCTGCGGGAAATCAATCTGTATACCTCATCCCATTTATACTCAGGCTCAACGCGTGAGACACACTGGGTGTCTTCGTATATGTATTCTGTCTGTGTGACTACCTCTATTGCCGATTGTTCTTCGGCCATAGGAGCCTTCTTTTTCTGCCTCTTGGACATTGTAAGCTCACCTTCTTCCTGCCATGTATACATTAAAAAATTCAAATTTGCAAACATTGTTCATCGGTTTATTCTTTCTTAAGTGTACCATGACTGTAAATGAACTTCAAACATAAGCCTTTCAGGCTAAAAAATTGAACTGGCATGCAATATTATGAAATGTGTTATTTTCCCATGTTAATGCGCAAGTAAGAAAAGCAACCAATGCATGTATGCATAACCCAGCTATGTCCTCTCTATCAATACTACCAGCATGAACTAGGTCTCATTCCACTACTGCAATATAGTGAACAATGTCCTAATGCTACATCATATTACAACCTGATCAATCCTAATTGGGCTGTCATTAAAATCTACATTAATTCACAATATGCCATTTTCATGATGACAACCCATAAAGCACACGCATGAAATTTAAAACACACGGAGCAAATGTAACTGTCCACAGTATCAACACTTCGACGACATGGCTTTATCAAGGGTAAAGACTGCAATGGCCTATGCGGCTCGCAGAAAAAGTAATTACATTGGTGCGGCTAGACACTGCGGGCATCAATAACAAATTTTTGTACACGGCGCTTTCACCAGAACCACCATCCATGCAACCTTCGAATCGTAAACACTACAGCAGCACAGCCCTAGGGTTTTAGATAGTCGAAAACGATGAAAAGCGCGGGACGATGCGGGAAGAGATTAGGGTTCAAAAATAGGTAAGTAGGGAAAACTAACAGCGGAGGAATTGAGAGAACCACCGTAAAACCTCTCCATGGGCCACCTTAATACAAAAAAAAACCAGGTGCAGGCGGCATAACGGCCGCCCGCACCGCGCCTTCTTCCACTGTGCATGGGGCGAACCAAAACGGCCGAGGCTAAAAGATACTACGCGGATTTATAACGAAAAATGAATCCCCCCCCTCTAACCGCAGACCTCTATCCCAACCGGCCAATTTCAAAAATACAGGAGCTAAACGCCGGGCAAGTGAGAAAAACTATTACGATAAACCTAGCCGCGGGTAAACTACGTATGCAGGCGGAACGGGGAAATGCGTATACGATCCCAGTCATACCCTAATCAAAACCTTGAAAAACACGAGGCAGGGCGGAAACGATCCTACCTGGCAGTGATGCACAACTGAGGAGACGACCATGGTTGAGCTTCCAACCGACACCTGGACGCGGGTACAAACACGGAGCTCCACAAAGCTTACAGGGTCGACAGTGCGGCGAGGATAATGACAGCTCGGGCACTTCTCAACAATAAAAAATCCAAAACGGTCGTCGTCTATATATAAAAGGTTTGCACGTGCGGCGTGCTCTGAATCGTCCGCGGGACGAAAGTGAATCGGGCGGCGAGAACTTCAGCCCATCCGTAACGGCGGACAATCCCCGGCATTAATTCACCCGCAACGGCGAATAGAGCATGTAAACACAAGATCGGGCGCTAGCGGGAACCTACATCGGAAGCCAAGAAAAGGGACTCCTCCGCAATGGTGGGTGTTCACAAGTTGAACTCCGTCCGCAACGACAGAAAGCGCGAAGCTAACGGGCTCCGATACGCAGCCGGAAGACAAATCAAAGCGTAGATCGACAGATAAGATAAAGTCAAAACCTAACACAGCCCGCAACGGCAGACGCCCAGAGTGAAAATCCGTCTGCAACGTCGGACGAGGGAGAACTTCAACTTTCTCGATGGAGAATAAAAAAAACCACCCGAAACGTCAAAGAATTGAAACCCACCCGCAACGGCGGGACAATCAAAAACCATCGGCACGGCGAAGAATTGAAAACCACCCGCAATGGCGGATAGTCAAAAAAACTTAACTCCCGATTCAAAACGGTTTCGAAAGATATGCAAACACAACGATGAGCTTGATCAAGGATGGGATTCTTTCAAGCATTAAAGGAGAAAATTGATCGATGGATATCAATTCGAAAAGCTGTAAAACATTCCAAAAATCCATAAACCAAAACCAGGAAGAAAAAACCAACTAAATCAAAGTAGGGGAGGGTCCTAAATTTTTTTGAATTTTGGGACATTGTTGCAGGTGCAACAATTGGCGACTACCTGGTGAACTCTAGATCTCTGAACTAACTCTGTTTCCAAGCTTAAAACAGTCTGAATAAAATCGAAATCTTCTAGATGTATGTATTCCTAAGCAAGCCAACTGATGCATTAAATTACTTAGAAGAAGCCCATCCTTTTGGGAAAAGGTAACATCAGCAGTAGTTCAGTTCTGAATAACTCTTTTGAGGCCAAATGGATGAGGTTTATTTTACCTGCCCTTTGGTAGTTACCGCCTAGACACCACAGGATTGTGACAGAGAGTAACAGCATTATCCTTTTGTTCCTCATTCCCATGCCATTTTGCACTTTTGTGCCTTTTGAACTTTAGTTCTTTTAATATGAGTCCTCCTGTAGGCCGTTCTTACTGAATTTTAGTTCAGGATCCTCTATCCCATAGTGTCCTTTTGTGTGAATGGTATATTTCATACTACAATTCACAGACGGAGAGGATCTTGTGGCCATTTGGTACTTTATGTTTTGAGATTAATGCTTTTCGAGCTTTGCTTTGATATGTCTTGTTTCTTTCAGGAGCTTTGACTCTTAATATCTTTTGGCCTTTTCTTAATTTATGGCTTGGGATCATTTATATATGATAAATTGTTCCACTCTGCTTCCTTTCCGTGGGTCTTTTGCTGTCACTCCCTTGGGTATTTAAGATGTGAAATAGATGGAGCCTCGAAATAGTACTTCAGATCTTTTCTACTTCTGAGTTATTTACAGGAGTTAAGTGAGACTTCAATAATGAATGCCAGTTAGGAACACGGTTACTAGAAGACACTCGTATTTTAAACATAGTCTTTCAGTCAAGATTTTAGTTAATAAAGAACCCTGATGTTTCCATTGCAACCAAAATTTTACCTCTTATTCAAAATCAAAAGGAAAACTAGCAAAGTACCATAAAGGAAACAGCAGCAAAGCAAGTAATCAAAAGAAAGAAACCTCAAAGTACTGAAATAAGAAAAGAACATAAACGATAAAGCCATTTATTTATGTACAAAAGAAACAAAAATTTTGTCCATTCCTGAGAAATTATAAATCTAGAAACTGAGGAATGAGCTGGATTTAGACATGGATTGCCTAACCATGGTCCAACTGTGTTGCTATTGAAATGGAACCCATATCTACGATCCTACCTTCATTTCTTTCATCCTGAGGGGGTTGAAGGAGCTCAGGCTGAATGCTCGTCATAGGACTGGCACCTTTTGAGGTATGATGGTTTAGCTTAAGCTCAGCGAGATAGTTTCCCAGGATAGAATCAGTAGACTCACTGCCTTCTCCTAACTTAGTGACAGTATACTTCATATACGGTTCTCTCAAAAAATTTATATGACTTTGGGTACCCTTGAGAGGCAACCATAGATGAGACCAATCTGAAGAAAAATAGCCTTTCAGCCTGGCAGTCCAATCTCGGTTCAGAATGACCCCATATCCCCTTGGTATATCAGCCACTATTATGTCAATAAATTGACATATTTTGTTGTTTGTAGCCAAACGAATGAGGACATTCTTCATTTCACCCACCACCTTGACTCCTGTACAATCCAATTGCGTTACTTCACGAGGTGTGGACTCTAGCTGTCCATTAATCCTTTTACAAATCTCAAGGGGCATCACGTTTACTGCTGCTCCAAAGTCTACTAATCAATTATGCACATTGTAATTCAACATCTCTAGAGTCAAGAGAAAAGGAGGGGTGTCAAGGTTTTATTTCCAACCTGGTTCTTGGTCTTCTTCTCCTAGTTGGTTTTGAATAGGTATATCCCTTGTTAGCTCTTGAGTTTCATCAGAGTTCTCCCCGTTGATCCCTATCTTTTCCTCTACAGGATCGAGAGTCTTAGTGGTTGGTTATGTCCTCTGGTTGAGGGTATTGTTTTGATGCTCTTTGTCTTCTCCTAACTTAACATTCTCCTGCAAGTTGTTAACCTTATAAGTCATTGCATTATCTTGGCTGGTGAAAATTTTGTCCCTTCTAGTTATGGATGTGTATTCAGATTTAGGAGTGTCATCTTCAATGTTGAACAGTGAAATGCCATTCCATGAGAACATAGTATCATCCTCTGGTTTACTTATGATCTGTTTCTCCTTTTCTTCCTCACCACTGTCCTTAGTCAATTCTGGATCCAACAACTTATTCATCACCAATGTCATTGAATGTAACCATTGAGGACACTTCTTCTCAGAATGAGGTTGTTGATGAAAAGTACAGAAATTATCCCCTCCTATTTCTGTTATGTTTATTGATGCTAGATTAGGAGGTGGGACTTGCCATTGGTTGTTATCTTCCATTTTTGGATAGTGTGTCTTATTGGTTTTCTGAACGTCCCTCTCCTTTTCCAGATCTACGATTCGGTTGGACATTTTCTGAAGCACTTTCATCATCTCATAATAATCATGTGGTTGATCTTCTCTAGATTTTAACAGCTGTGAGCTTCTTCTTACAGTGGTCTTCTTTTCACATGAATCAAGGTAATCCTCTATACTCTCACTTTCTGCCTCTATTCTTTCGGCCTCCTCATAAGTTTCCACCAATGTAGGCTTGACTTTCATTTTGGTAAACATGGCCAGCTCAGGACCTAGGGCTGAGGTCTAATATTCAATTAAAACTATGTCTGAAGGTCTGTCCATAACAGAATTTTTTTTTAAGTACAATGAAAATCTCTGAGTGAAACCATGTACCTTCTCATTCTTCTCTTTTCTTAACAAACCAATCCCTTTCATCAATGCGGCATGTGTCTTCTGAGTTGTGTATCTACTTCTGAAAACCCTTTCAAAAGTGTCCCAATCTGGAATGGAGTTTGCAGGCAGACTGAAATACCAAGATGTTGCTGCTCCTTTCAGAGTGTGAGGGAACAATCTGCAGACCACATCTTCATACTCCCCATCCCTTAGCCCTTCTAATGCTAGGTAAAAGCTTTGGAGGTGATCCTCTACAGCAATCCTTTCCTCAGGGTCAAACTTAGGCAAAAGGTTGTCAAAGGCTTGAGGTAAATTGTGCAAAGGAGGAGTTAGGTTCAGAGGTGACTTGGCTCTCCATGCCGGCAAAGGATTGGGTTGATTGCCAGCCATAAGCAAAGGTAAACAGATAAATCACTGAAAAAAAAAAAAAATCTCTCAAGGATGGTATCAGAAACAGTGAACACTTGGGTTAGGTTGAAAGCTTCAAATCTCTGCTGGTAGGATAATCTCGGGAAATTAAGTTCCACAGCCAGCCTATTACTGGAAGCCCTCCTTCTAGCGCCAAAACTGTTGGGGCCTGGAAATTCGCAGGCAGCAACAATAAGGGATTCTCCCCAATCAATGTTGCCAACTAGCCCGTTGACTGTTTGGTATAGGGAATCCGTCCGGTTTTATGGTCCGGCTACCGTAGCTCAAAGTAACAACAAGGGTTTAACAGTTGCGGCCCGGTCCACCGGAATTTGTATTTTTTTGACTTAAATATGAAATGAAAAACATCTAACTAATTATGTAGGGTGGTGAAGGATGCAAGGAGCATTCACAATGTGAGGCGCATGTTCTTACCTCTCGTCTTAGGCCCAGCATGCATCTGAATCACACATGCTAAAATGAGATAAATGACTACCTATCTATATGCCTACTCATCTACCTATTCTATCCTATCCCTAGGGAGCCCACTTGTGATTAACATGAATGAGTAATGTGAATGTGCATGCATAATAAAAGCAACTACAGATAGCTGACATTAACTTCCACACGCATGAACAATGGAGGATATTTCACAACCAGATAGATAATTGTTTATGACTAACATACATTACTCATGGTGGTTATTTCATGAAATAAATCAGAAATCATCAAACAAAGACATAGGTCGTAAAGTTAGAACGATCTCACGATTCATGGATACAATGCTGAAAAACAAAGTAGTTCATCTTTCGACTATCCATGGAAACACATTTGAAATCCCACCAATCTTCTTTCAACAGGCAAACTGTAATATTTTATTGCAAAAGGAAGTAGTTCTTCTTACAATAACCTTCCAGTCTTACTGGGGAAAAAAGCCCCTTTCCTCTCTACGTTTCCTACTTTTATACAAAAGGTCAAAATGGTTGGGCTACCCAAAGTGACCTTTGGGCTTCCCAACCTTTTGCTTTCCCAACGCTTCATTTCCCAAAACTTTTACAAAAAATATTACATTAATAAAAGTTGACCGGTCCTCTATGAGGAGGGTCCCGCTTGGTTTTCTAGGAATTTTTTCCATGCTGCTGCCTCAACAGCGAGACCTTCAAACGAGGTAGGCTCTAAAAACTGGATGTTTAGCTCAAACATCTCGGCCAGGTTTCTGATGGCGTCCACCTTGGCTGTGTTTAATCGCACCTGGTCTTCTAAGAGCTGCACACTAACAGCTGTATGACCTATCTCATTTCTCAGAACTTGGTCATTGATGGCTTTGATGTGCTGTACTTTTGCTTCTTCATCCTGCTGTCCTTTCTGCAACATTTCTACAAACGAATCATGATCTAGGAACTCATATAGCCTCTGCTCGGCTTCTACCTAGCATCGGTTGTAGGTAACTAGGGCTCTCCTGAAGAATTCTGTGCAGGCTCCCTTTGTCTTCTTAACTGTTTTCTTAAAATATTCTGTAGTATTGATAGCGAATTCTATCAGATCATAGTCCCGTTTGAGGGCTTGTTTATCCTTGGAGGGTAGTTCTGCTGGAACTTCCTCATTATTCTCTTCCCTTGCTATCCTTGTAGTCAGTATTTCGAGGATGTCTTGAGACCTGTCAACAAAATAAGAAGCGGTGTCCAATATTTCGTCCAGTCGGCTATCAATCTGGAGGACCTGGCATCTTTCTTCTTCCAGAGTAGTCTGCAGGTGTACCACTTTGGCTTTCTGAGCCAGAATATGTTCTTTAAACAGCTGCAGATCGACTTGCTGTTCCTTTGTTGTTTCCAGTTCAACAGTCAGGGAAGCCAGCTGCTCTTTTAGTTCTTTGGTGTATTCAGTATTGGACTCATAGATGATAGTCTGTTGCGCCTCTAGGTCTTCCACTTTTTCCCTCAACTATTCCTTTTCATTCTTCAGATCTTGAACTTCCTGTTGCGCCTTTTCTAGAGCCTCTTGTGCTATTCCCTTGGCTTGGATCTCCTCCTGAAGGTCATGGATTTCACTCTTCGTGGATTCCATTTCCCTTAGCACATGTTCATACTTCCGTTTAAGTCTGCTACTCTCTCCTCTTTCTTGTCTCATTGTGTCTTTCAGCTGAGCAGTGGTCTTCTTAGCTGACTCTAATTCAAACATCACCTTCTTTATATTATCAGCGGAGGCATCAATTAGTGTAGCCCTAGCTTTTATCGTGAGCATGGGGTCTTTGTTTGTCCCTAGCATGACCGCTGTATCTGTGACCATTTTTCCTGATAGATCTTTTGCCTCCACCATCTTTTCCGTCCTCCTCATGATTCTTTTGGTGGCCCTGTCGTAATAGACAGTGCTGAAGTCCGGGACTTCTTCCCCTTTCTTCTGGACGAAAGGCACTAATTGGAGCATAGGGGTTACAGGAGTGATGCTAGCAGGCACTTGAAGGACTTGCACCTCAGGTTTTTCCTCTTCCTGACTCTTCCCTGTTGGTGTTTCAGAGGCTGACTGTTGTGTTAGCTTTATCTTCTCAGCCTCTTGCTTTTGAAGCTCTTCATCTAGCTTTCTTTTTGCTTCTTCGGCTGCCAGTCTAGCTACTCCTTCAGCCTCTTTGGCTGCTTCTTAAGCTTTCTCAGCTGCTTCTTGGGCAGCTTTCCTCTTTTCTTCCTCTCCTTTTTGCAGCCATTCTGCAGCTTCCTGTTCTAGCTTTTGGGCCTCTTCCTGTCTTTTCTTGGCCTCTTCTTCAGTTCTAGCTTGCTCAGCTTTGGCTTTCTCTCCCCCTTTTCCACCTTTGGTGGGGTCCTTTGGTTTGAATCTTCTGCTGAGTGACGTCATGTTTGGAGCCCTTCGAAAAACAAATTCATCCTTATCATAATGATGGGTATATTCATAGAACACTTTATGATTCTTGCAGTGCTCAGCCACTTTACCCTGAGTGTCATTGCGCCGGAAAGGCATCTCCCCAAAGTGGAACTTCCCTAGTTCCTCTATAAATTCCGCAGCTTGTACATTGGCGAATATGAAGCTGCCTAACTTGAATGGTAAAGGGGGATATGCAGCCTTCTTATGATGGAACAAGAAATGACCAACTACGTCAATGAACACTTGTCTAACCGCCTCCTTATGGATTATATAATCTGTTGCATACTTTGGCAGTAGATAAGGTGTCTTTGATCCTCCATACATTCTAAGGTACATACCATTTTCTGTCAAAAAATAATCTCCATGCTCCTCTATTACTTGCATAGCCTCTGCAGACATGCAATCACATTCCTTCCGGAAGATAAGCGTGTATAGTGGCATAATAAAATGCTCACAGACTTCTTTGTAATAACCGTGGTACTAATGAGCCCCCAATGGTTTGTAAGCTGCATATATGGGCATCCTAGCCCTATCCCAGACACACTTGAGCCCGGGAAAATGTTGGTGGCATAGTATACAGTCTATCAAAATGGAACTCATATAGAATTCAGATTTTTTTCGGGCTTCTCCTCCTCCCAAGGCTGCAGCTACACAAGAAGAGAGACTACTTGATACTAGGCTGGCCCAGTTGAAGACTGTTCCTTCTGTAGCCACATGGAATATAAGGGGTATCCATTCAAATTTGAACAGTCTGCCATTGGCTCTACCAAAGATCCGATTTAACATCAGAGCAATAAACCTATAAGGAGCTCTTAAAGTCGCTGTATCATAATCCTCGGTTGTTCTGTGTCTATAGAGATTTCCTAGCAAAAGCATTCTCCTCAGGGTTTCCACCAAATCCATCCTGAGGTTATCCATCCAGGCATTAGATAGAAAGACTTGAGGCTCTAGCAGGTGGTAAGCTAATGCCACATATCCAGGGCTGAATGCAACATAGCCTTGACCCTCGACATTTTCTATAAGCATGGTGTTGTTGTTTGTGTGGGGCAGAATCCATCTCATCACCTCAGAGCATGGGAATAGCTCTGGTCTGGTAGCCACCTTCATGATGGCGGATTTTTCTATGTTGGCATAAATGGGCTCCTCTTCGAGACCCATGTCTGGGACTTCCCTGCGGGAAATCAATCTGTATACCTCATCCCATTTATACTCAGGCTCAACGCCTGAGACACACTGGGTGTCTTCGTATATGTATTCTGTCTGTGTGACTACCTCTATTGCCGATTGTTCTTTGGCCATAGGAGCCTTCTTTTTCTGCCTCTTGGACATTGTAAGCTCGGCTTCTTCCTTCCATGTATACATTAAAAAATTCAAATTTGCGAACATTGTTCATCAGTTTATTCTTTCTTAAGTGTACCATGCCTGTAAATGAACTTCAGACATAAGCCTTTTAGGCTAAAAAAATGAACTGGCATGCAATATTATGAAATGTGTTATTTTGCCATGTTAATGCGCAAGCAAGAAAAGCAACCAATGCATGTATGCATAACCCAGCTATGTCCTCTCTATCAATACTACCAGCATGAACTAGGTCTCATTCCACTACTGCAATATAGTGAACAATGTCCTAATGCTACATCATATTACAACCTGATCAATCCTAATTGGGCTGTCATTAAAATCTACATTAATTCACAATATGCCATTTTCATGATGACAACCCATAAAGCACATGCATGAAATTTAAAATGCACGGAGCAAATGTAACTGTCCACGATATCAACACTTCGACGACATGGCTTTATCAAGGGTAAAGATAGCAATAGCCTATGCGTCTCGCAGAAAAAGTAATTACATTGGTGCGGCTAGACACTGTGGGCATCAATAACAAATTTTCATACACGGCGCTTTCACCAGAACCACCATCCATGCAACCTTCGAATCGTAAACACTACAGCAGCACAGCCCTAGGGTTTTAGACAGCCAAAAACGACGAAAAGCGCGGGACAGGGCAGGCAGAGATTAGGGTTCAAATATAGGTAAGCAGGGAAAACTAACAGTGGAGGAAACGAGAGAACCACCATAAAACCTCTCCATGGGCCACCTTAATACAAAAAAAAATTAGGTGCAGGCGGCATAATGGCCGCCCGCACCGCGCCTTCTTCCACTGTGCGTGGGGCGAACCAAAACGGCCGAGGCTAAAAGACACTACGTGGCTTTATAACGGAAAATGACTCCCCCCCCTCTAACCGCGGGCCGCTATCCCAACCGGCCAATTTCAAAAATACGGGAGCTAAACGCCGGGCAAGTGAGAAAAACTATTACAGTAAACCTAGCCGCGGGTAAACTACGTATGCAGGCGGAACGGGGAAATGCGTATACGATCCCAGTCATACCCCAATCAAAACCTTGAAAAACACGAGGTAGGGCGGAAAAGATCCTACCTGGCAGTGATGCACAGCTGAGGAGACAACCACGGTTGAGCTTCCAACCGACACCTGGACGCGGGTACAAACATGGAGCTCCACAAAGCTTGCAGGGTCGACAGCGCGGCGAAGATAACGATAGCTCGGGCGCTTCTCAACAATAAAAAATCCAAAACGGTCGTCGTCTATATATAAAAGGTTCGCACGTGCGGCGTGCTCTGAATCGGCCGCGGGACGAAATTGAATCGGGCGGCGAGAACTTCAGCCCATCCGCAATGGCGGACAATCCCCATCATTAATTCACCCGCAACGGCGAATAGAGCGTGTAAACACAAGATCAGGCGCTGGCGGGAACCTACATCGGAAGCCAAGAAAAGGGACTCCTCCGCAACAGCGGGCGTTCACAATTTGAACTCCGTCCGCAACGACAGAAAGCGCGAAGCTAACGGGCTCCGATACGCAGCCGGAAGACAAATCAAAGCGCAGATTGGCAGATAAGATAAAGTCAAAACCTAACACGGCCCGCAGCGACGGACGCCCGGAGTGAAAATCCGTCCGCAACGTCGGACGAGGGAGAACTTCAACTTTCCCGATGGAGAATAAAAAAAACCACCCGTAACGTCAAAGAATTGAAACCCACCCGCAACGGCGGGACAATCAAAAACCATCCGCACGGCGAAGAATTGAAAACCACCCGCAATGGTGGATAGTCAAAAAAACTTAACTCCCGATTCAAAACGGTTTCGAAAGATATGCAAAGACAACGATGAGCTTGATCAAGGATGGGATTCTTTCAAGCATTAAAGGAGAAAACCGATCGATGGATATCAATTCAAAAAGCTATAAAACATTCCAAAAATCCATAAACCAAAACCAGGAAGAAAAAACCAACTAAATCAAAGTAGGGGAGGGTCCTAAATTTTTTTGAATTTTGGGAAATTGTTGCAGGTGCAACAGGAGAATATATATGTGTGTGTGTGTGTATTAAAAATTTGAATTCAACATGATACCAATTTTTTAAACAAGTACTTAACAGTACCACAGAGATGAAATCTCAAAAGAAAATTTCAACACAATTAATGTTTTTACTCCCAATGTAAACAGTATTATATCTTATACTCGAATCACCTTCAACTCTACCGAGCTTCCCCCCATAGTGTCTCCCCTCTACTTGCAAACATGAAGATTACAAAATAAAAACATAATATAAAAGAACCAAACTCTTTCTATTTTGTGGATACCTACCCTCTCCAAGATTCAAATGAGCGCCATATTTATACCACCATTTGGAGAACAGAAAGAGAGAATATTTATTCTATTCCATAATTTTCAAGATCTGATTAATGAGATCTTTGGTTTATCCTTATCTGATACAGTTGGCTTGATAATGTTTTATGACTTAGAATTTTTTTTTTTTTGTTTGAACAAATTCCAGTTTCTCCTCACAATTTAGACTTCCATTCTTCCTTATAATGTTCAGTTGAACATAATCTCGTACCTCTTCTACAAAATGATTCTATCGTAACCTCCTCCATATTCATTGTTAAAATTTTGTTTGGACCCAAAAATCTCTCAACTCAACAATTTTGAAAAATGGTCTGAGATGAAAGGTAAAAAGGCCCATCTGTGAAGTGTTTTTTCAACCGTTTGAGTTTATCCTTGCGGTTTTCCCACAATCATCCACGCAAAAACACGTCTCCCTACTAGTGCACAATTTGTTTTCTTCCAATCAAACCTACATCAACATACAAACACCAAATAAGTAATTTCTATTGTAATCTTGCTCAATCAACCAAAATATATATCAGATTGCAATATAAATTGATTAAATGATTTAAAAAAACACAGAACAATTGCCCACGAAAATCCTATAAGGAATTATTTTGAATGATAAATAGATTGAGCAATCTTCTTTCTTCATTTTGTGCATAGCAACATTAGGTTCCAATGTATTTTGGAGGCTTATGTGCATAGATATCAAATAACCTCTTGAGAACCTTCTCATCCTCAATGATCTTTCCACCAGAAAAATATGGAGTCTATTGTGGAAGAACGACAGGTTATTTATTGACATTCTCATTGAGATATAGAGGTGTGAAATAATGACACGTCCTCTCTTTTGTCTTATGACAAATGGAGCATTTTTATTTCTTTATTTGTTTGTGAAGTGATATAAGTGTGGAGCATGACATTGTTTTCCACGTCTCGTCTTCATTTCTCCATAATGGAATGAATTTAAGCACTATATCTACATTCTAATGCAAAGCCTGACAAAAATAATGGTGATTTCCTTTGCGTCTTTTGGCGAGCCTGCCCTTTTTCTCTGTGATTTTCCTGAATGATAATATTTTAATGCATCAAATCTTTTTCCCTATTTGTAGCAACGATTTCTTAATGATATGCATTCCCTTATCAAAAGTTTGAATTCAATGTATTATAAACGTTGACCTGTCAAATATTAAAGAATAAACCTTAAAATCCATTTTATTTATTTCATGAATGTCTTACCAATACAAATTACCAATGCCAAAAGTTATAAAAGAAAAATATTTGACATAAATAATGCCTTCACATGAATGTATTGGGTTTCAAATGTAAAATCTCAAATACAATGCGAAATATAAAGTCCACCATCAAAATATTTATATAAAGCAAGTTTAAGAAAAATAATTTAATGGGGTTTTGATGTGTTTAGTGAAGCTTAAAAGATGGGAAAAAGAATATTAAAGTATTTTGATATACTTTGCATGCATCAACATTACATAGGTAAAAATGGATATTTAAGAAAATACTAAATCTTATGTAATGATAAGATAAAGAATATATTTTTAAACCTCACAAAATTTACATAAAATATGAATTGTAATAAAATGTTTAGATGATGTTTTATCATTCACAATGGATTTTTAAAGGAATAATTCCAAATTTGATATGCCAATAGTTTTTTAAGATGTAAATTGAAATCCCAAAGTTCAACATTTAAATAATTTATGTTAATCCTCAAATGTGTTAATTTAATCAAAATTGAAGGCTAAAATTTGGGAAGGGTGTTGTAAGGAAAATATAATTGAATTCTTTCAAAGTAAGGTGTACAATAAAGTCAAGCAAGGTCAAATAAGAACATGCAAGTGTTCTCTAACTAGTAGGAGGCAAAAATATTTGAACGATAAAAGGGTAACTTCTCGACAAAAACAATTAGTGAAAAGATGTGATGAAAAGAAATGATCATAAAGTCACAAAGTCATCATAGCATGACAAACAAGCAGAAATACCAATATTTTCATCAGGAATAATCGAGCAATAAAAAGGGTAGAAAATCAAATCTCCGAAAAAGAGATGTTAAATCATTGAATAAACTCAAGTAAAGAAAACCATAGCTAAATATTTACAAGATTTCTAATAGGGGGGACTTAATTTTTGCAAAAATTAAGGGGGAATTGTTGGGGCTCCAACAAATGGTGACATACTGGATGAACCAGTTATCTCTGTATGTTTACTTGAATATTAAATATATAGAAAACCATGGTAAATATTTCTCGAAATATCAAATTTCACATCACATGACATTCTCGCATCACTAGTCTATATAGTAAACTTTGAACTTAAATTTTGTTACAATCAAATGAATTATCCCAACTATTAATCAGAGACTTCATAAAGATGAATGAATTTGAATGTATTCATAGCAAATAAACCTCATCAAATAAACATAAGCATAAATATATGACCTCCATACCCTAAGAATATATCGAGATTAAATTCCCCATCCATTAGACATAAATAACTAAAAGATTTGTTTCTCTCATTTTCTCATTTTTATCATTATCATTTGGGGGGGGAGGGGGGGGGTGCGATTAAAAATAATATTAACTATATATATTTGATTCAAGACTACTATCCAGGCCTAGTAACCATATATTGATATCATCATTCACGAGAACTTCCAGAGATAAACAGGACGACTCATGCATTAGAGGAAATTTGAGGTCTAAATTGGGCCTCCTAAGGAAAATGATAAAATAATAGTTATTAATTTTGGAGAAAGAATGAAAAAAACTATTTTTTTGTTCGTATTTTTGACATATCTCTTTGCGTTTTTACTCAAATTCCGAGCAGGAGACCTGAAATCACGTTTTTTCAGGAATTTCTAGTTTTTGGGGTAGAGGGGTCCATCAGAAGTATGCAGTGTGGGTACTCATTGGATGTGTAATTAAATTCTGCATCCAACGAGCTATCTTGCCTGAAATTTGAGTAAAAACATAGAGAGATATGTTGAAAATATGAACAAAAAAAGTAGTTTTCTTTTATGACAAATATGTCAATTCAACCATTATGGTTGACTCATTTTATTGAAATTCTATTGGTTCTTGAAATCCAACTCACGAAATTTATTGTTGGCGCATTTTCTTGTAAGGCCCATTTTAGACCCCAAATTTCCTCTAATGATGATACCTCTTGTCCTTTGATCTTATGACCAAGATCCATCACCCTGGTGACCTAAAATAATGTTATCCCTGACATGGATGATGATCATGATTAGGTAGGCTCTATTCAGAGACCTCATATTCTTCAATCAAAGTTTTTTTAATTATATGTTTACTAACCAATTTACCCTAATGGATGGGGAAAATAGCCAAGATAAAACTCCTTAAATAACATAGAATGCTTAATGATGGATAATGCAACTAATTCTAAAGCTCCTGAGAGAAAAAATTCTTGGCAGGCTAACTTGCCTAGCTAATGATTTCATTCTCAAAATAAAATCTGAAAATAATAATCAGCTCATAAGAAATGTTTCAAGGCTAGGAGTGATTTCGTCACTGTAAGAATATTTGATACAATAAGAAGCCTCTTACAACATTCCGTTTTAAAAGATATCAGGTTTATCAGTAGAGAAACATATCCGTTTTATTTAGGCTTTCACAGGTAGTAGTCTCTATGAGATTATGTTAAGCAAAAATCATGCATAAGATCACTCATTGTTACCATCCCTTATTTCAAAGTGAAGATTGATAAGTTACAAAACTAGGCCATTCATGTGAAGGGATTTGATCTTCTCTTAATTCTTTATCTGAAATTTGATTTACAAAAGGTAGATTTGAAATTTGTTGTGTTCTCTTTAATGTGTCACTTGAAATATTTTCCTTATGAATATTTTCTTGTAAACAAATACATCTTTCATAAAGATCATCGAATTGAGACACAATTTCAATTAATTCATCATCAAGAGTACTTGTTATATCTTCAACATTGGAAGGAAATGAACATTCAGGAAAAAATTGTTTTGTATAAAATTCTTGTGAGCATATTGGGTAGTTATAGAAATCTTCAAAATCAAAAGAGGAGTTATTTCTTAAAATTCTCCCCTCACCATCCTCTAAACATTGTTTTATGGGAAGAAGGTTATCGTTATTTAGTTCGTGTTCATGTAAGACTTGAAATTTTGATTGAACACAAACTTGAGTTTTAGGAGTATGAGAAATTTCTGCTTGACATTCATAAATATTACCCAATTTTTTAGTTGTAAGTGAGTCCATAAACTTATCCTTGCTTACATAATCATAAGAAATATAACAACGATCATTTCCCATGTGATATGTCATGCATCTGCGTCTTCTAGTCTATTGTCATCTCTAGCATAGGAACACATTAGGACCAATTACGTCTAAGGATAACATGCGAGCTTCACCAGGATTGATTACATTTGAGGACAACCTACAGGATTGATTATATCACCAAGACAACATGTATATCTGACTATGATAGAACTCATCATTCCCTCTTTTGAGGGGTCTCATTCTAGATCACACAAAATCGTTCTCTGAAGTACTTGAACTTCACTCTGGATAGAGGCTTGGTCAATACATTGGCCATATTCTCATCTATTGCCATTTAATGGATCTTTATTGCTCCTCTCTACACCATATCCATGATAAAGTGGAACTTGATCTCTATGTGCTTTAAGTTGTCATGGAACATTGGGTTCTACGACATATTCATGCAACTTTGATTATCACATCAGATACAAGTCGCTTCTAAATGGAGATCAAACAAATCATACAGTAGCTTCTGCATACATACTTCCTAACAACTAGATGAGAAAGTGAAAACATACTCTGCCTTGGTTGTACTTAATGCCACACAAGGTTGCTTCCTGCTAAACTAGGAGATCATGCAAGATACCAAACTAAATTAGCAACCCAAAGTTCTCTTCCTATCAGTGGTGCTACCTTCCCAATACGAATAAACATAACCATGCAGGTTAATCTTCCAATTCACATCATACTTGAGCCCATAATCCACTGTACCTTTAGGTACCTCAATACATGCTTTACAGCAACTAAGTGAACATGTCTTAGATCCTTTAGGAACTGGCTCAAGTTGTTCACAGCAAAGCATATGGCGGGTCTCATATTCATCAGATACATCAATGAACCAATCATCTGATGATACATTGTGGCATCAACTGACTCTGATGAAGCATCAAAAGTTTAATGCCACAGGTGTGGCTCTATCCTTATAGTCCAGCATTCTGAATCTCTTCAGAATATCCACTACATACTTTTCTTAACCAAGGAAAATCCCATCTATAGTTTTCCACACCTCCATTCCTAAGAAGTAGTGCATCATCCCTAGGTCTTTCATCTCGAACAGTATCAAGTCTCTTCTTTGCATATTCAATGAGTTCATCCTCTCCTACTAGGAACATGTCATTGAAATATAGCAGAAGCATCATTGGTATTGCACCTTCAACCTTGAAGTGAAGTTTGGAATCCTCTTTACTCTTAGTAAATCCTAGCCTCATCAGGAAGCTATCCATCCTGGAGTACCATCACGAGGGGTTCACTCAATGAACTTGTTACATAGCACGATCGTTCACATGATATTAAAGAATATCCCTAATTTCACTAAATAATGAAAAATTCCTCCTAAAATAGTATTGTTTAACCCCTCTCCCAATATACCTTTCCGATTAAGAAAACCCCTAGTTTCACCATATATTGTAGGTATCCATTTTTGTCAACCCATTTTTAATACCCACTTTATATCATATTATCAAGTTGTAACAAATAGGATCTCTAACTCATCTTAGTATAAGAAAACAAGATGTTAAATAAAATAATAGTATAATGTTGATAATGATCCCACCAAAATTTCATGGGCGACTAATCAGTTTGTAGTATTGGATAGAGGAATATCCAATGAAAAAGTAATGGGGAAGGGAAAATGTGTTAAAGGAAACTCAGCCAAGAGATCAATGTAACAAAGAATGTAAAATGCCGATAGTCCAATAGTCAGTCGAATTCTTAGAAAATATTAGAATTGCAGATATTTCACACCACAACTTGCCAATAAACCAATTTTATATCATGTAAATACAAGTATATCCATAGAGAGACCATGTTTTGTATAAGCTTAATAAATAAAAATCCATAAAATTGCAAAATTGAAACCTTTTCATGGATGGACTTCCCTACATTTCATTGTATTTTATTTATTGAGACAATATGTGAAAAAACACTTGATTTCAGTAAGAATAATCTACAACAAAGAAATACCATTGATTCATGGTCAAAATGTATTAAGAAAATTTTAAACATGTTAAAAAAACCTGAAACAATCAATTGACAAAAAGTTAAGTCCTAACGAAATATTTTTTATCCATTGTGCTAAATTTACTCTACCTTAATTGACCATCTTCTATGTAATCACTTTCTACATTTTACTTTACTTAACATTACATAAAAATCCATTTAACATAAATATTTTAAAAACAATATCGTAAAACAAATATAAAAAACATTCTATTTGAAATGCATGTGTGTGCGTATGTGTGTCAAATACAATGATTTTATATCTGTTTAATGATATTGTTTTTAAAATAAAAAATTTATATTTGACATGATCTCCATCTCTCTCTCTCTCTCATATTTAAAAAAAATTATTAATCGAGGCTCCAATATAACACAATAATTGAGGCTCCAGTCGATGCCTATAATCCACGCTATGGGAGCATGGCTATTAACATTTAGATCCAAAATATTTCATAGTTTCTACTTGTTCTCTAGGAATAGGTCCCCAAGAGGATTCGATGAGGAATCCGATAAGGCACATCAATGTGTGAGAGATAGGAGGAATTGGTGGTAAGATAGGTGTCTTTGGGTGGCATCCAAATATATTAAGAAGAATTTATACATATGGATCCATCACATGATTTGAATTTTATTCCTCATCCCACCCAAATAAAATAACCCCCAATATTTATATTACTATGTCAAATAAAAAACCCCCCTTTAACCCCTTAATACGAGGCAATATATTTTTATGTTTTTAGGAGTATTCAAACCCACAATATGAATGGACGTGATATGATATTTCACTTTTTAGTGAACCCCCCATGCGTACCATGTCCTGAATGCCTATTTCAATCCATATAAGTTCTTCTTTTGGTTTGCACACATGATTCTGCATGTCATGTGTATCAAATTGCAGTGGTTGTTCTACGTACACTTCCTCCTCAACTACACCATTCAATATTGTTGTCTTGGCATCCATCTTGTGTATCTTCCATCTCATAACTTGACCAATGCAAGTATAGATCTAATGGAAGTGTACATTGTATTATATGCCTTCTTTATGTAAGAAGCCTTGTGCGACGAATATTTCCTTGTGTTTCTCGATGCTACCATATGCAACATGCTTGATATTGTAGATCCACTTCAAAGTCATGATAGACTTCCTTTCTGGTCTCGAAACTATCTCCCAGACATCATTCTTCATAATTGACTGATATTCCTCAATCATGGCATCCTTCCATTGTTTCTTTTATGAATCCTCTTCATAGTTGGAAGGTTCCTTTTCAATGATGTCACACAATAGGGCCACATAGTTGTTGTAAGGTTTTCTTATTTTCCTTTCTCTATGCATCCCTTCTAGAGCTCCATACCTTTCTACATCTTGTGTGAGTTCTCGTTCCCATGCTGGTTTCCTCTTGTGGGAGTCATTCTCGTGAAGTGTCTCTACAGGCTCTTGTGATTCTTCCATGTCATGATCTTCATTGTCTTCTAGAATTGCTTCTACAATTTCCATACCTTGGACTCTCGTTCCTTTAGGTTCCTCAACCTCTTCAATAGGTAGCCTCCTAGATCTAGAGTATGTCGACTCATCGTCAAAGGTTACATCTCTAATACAAAATGCATAAAACCAACTATTTATTCTCGTACAAGAAGACAAAAAATCTCTTCCATCATGAACAATATCTCTACACATGTTATCTATCCTATTAAACTCCAAAAACTTTTATTAGTCTTAAACCCTTTCCATCTCCTCCAAAACCATAAACCCCTTTAAACTTCTTTACCATGAAAGTAGGAAGCCTTTGCAAATTTTAGAAAATAACAATAAATTCTTCACAGAGGCATGTTCAATAATGCTACTCGTACCATTCTCTTCTATATATAGAAATATATCTTCTTTATCTGTGAAGAATTTTAGTGTTGAGGAGAGATTTTGCAATTGATTTTCAATCACTTATGCCATATTCGAAGGCATCCTGAACAAACAATGGGAGGTTGCACAGATACAACTCCTGACGGATTAAAACCGATAAAAATCAATAACAAAGATGCCAACTTTGCAATATTTTTATGTAATATCATTGAATGACAATTGACACCCTTTCATTGGAATAAAAAGTTCCATTAGTTCATTCAAATCCAAACAACTAGCTAATCAATTTTCCCAAACAATGGCTACCAAGTTATAAAGCGTGGAGTTAGTAGATGCAGTGTCATCAACTAGTGTATTTGTAAATCCTACATATGGCAATAGTCTGTTTCAGTTCCCATTAGTAGGTATGTCTCTGTCTCCACCTCCCATGCCCCCTCCTGCTCTTGTAGCCCCAAAGGAAGAGATGAGAGTGATAAACAATAATCCGAGGACTACAACAATAGGTTTTGACCCTGAATCCCTTAAGAGAGGTGCCAAGGCTCTGCATGTAATCAACAACACTCAAAATGTCAAAAAGGTGTGATTTCATATATTCTATAATTTATTGAGGGTTTCAAATATGGACGGATGTTGTATGTTTTCAAAAGAGAGAATTTTGTCTAGAAACATTGTTCCACTATTGGGAAATATTGTTTAGCACGGCACCATTTATTATGTTTGTTTTCATGTTATATATGGAAAAATTCATACAATTGTTGAAGACCTGTTTGTGTTGTACATATTTTGGCATGCATAGGTGTTTGAGATTATGTGCAAACAGGAAGAAACTTATTAAGATAAGATGGAAGAATGAAACGTCGAGTAAGAACAACACAAACTGTATGTGGGTTCTCAATTTTATTTCTCCTTTTTGTCAATAATGTTGATCACATATAACTTTTTATCTTCTTTTGGCAAATGTGAATGTAGTGGGTGTTAAAAGGAAATAAATTTAGTTATGTTTTGTTTTCCTCACAAAAAAGGTTAATTTGTTAAGAGGATTCATTGTAGCCTAACCTAGATAAATTTTAAAATAACTTTCAAACATGGGTAATTTTGTCCATGGTAAAGGAGTGTCTCCTCACTATAGGATGTTTTGACAAAAAAAAATGATTATTTTTCTACCCAAAATGACAACTACATACAATCTAATAATTTTTCTCCTAAAAATAAAAAGTATCAATACATGCAAACAACTAAGCTAGATTCTCAGAGATACGATAGTCACATATTCCACCTGCACGTCAGAGTCAGGTTCTGGAATCTTATCTTAGGCACCAGGGTTCTAGAGGAATGGTCACCACTATTGGGTATCCAATATAGTTGGCCACTTGCATTACTAGATTTCCCATAGTTGTACCATTGACTACTCCAAATTCCTTGTTTTTCTAAATGAGATGTTCCTAGGAAGCTTTGGATTCCTTCCTTTCGTGCTCACCTCAAGTAGTTGTCTTTGCATTTCCAATTTGTAGGTGCATTTCTTATATTCCCACCTCTTCCAATCTATTCTCTAGTTATGCTTTCCATATTTCTAGTTTGGATGGTTGAGCATTGGAATGTTTCCTTAAAGGTTCAAGATTCCCATGTTGGAGCCACTCGGAACACTTATAAGGATGTGTATCACTATGGTGAGGATGCAGGAACAACAAGGACATGGTCTTGATCCATGGAAACAAAGAAGAGGGAGTTTTGGTGGATAGGAGGAAGATAAGATAACATAAGATAATTTTATTAATGTCCAACCAAATGACCAAAAAAGTAGGTCAATGGGACTGTGTGGTACCATCATGTCAATAATACAGGAGGGGTGGGTGAAGGAGGGAGAGCATGTGTGAGTACGGAGGATAATGAAAGGCGAAACTGTGGAGTGAGGGGGAGTAGGTAGGCAAGGTAAAGGAGGGACCGCATGAGGGAGACACCCATGTTTCATTCTATGGTGGCGAGGGGGAGGATGAGACATCGCCTAGTCAATGTGGGGGTGGAGATAATACCAACTTAATAGCTATAAAAAACAGATCCTTCCCATCTTCTTCAATGGAGTGATGCCTTTGGGATGCAAAATGTGAGGGAAAATCATGGATTCAAGATTGTATGGGTTTCCAAGCTTTCTGTCACGTACCCATACCCCATTATCACGCGGAATTAAAAATTTAATTGAGAACCTTTACTGTTCATCGAAACATAGGGCATGGCCGTGACCACATCTCGACATTTCCAACACTGTCATGCTCCCTCCCATCTTCCAATGATTAGTTCGACGATCTACAAGGAAATATCTTAGAGGATATTGGACGGCGGAGAGAAAACATGATGGAAATTAATGACCCCAAACAATCCCACAGTTGGAAATCCCGAGTTGCGGGGTCGAAAAGTTACAAAAATTTCAATATCGCTTCCTGTAACCCGTATCCTGCATTGAAAACAGATCGACGACGAAAAACCATCCCGCGAAGATCGACTATGCAGAAACTTTCACTTGCGAGATTGGGAATTGTGGAAATCGTGACACCGTGATTCTGCATCCTGCATCCTGCATCCCACAAGTTGCAAAAAGGAAGTTGTGGAAGGGAAATTTTCCAAAACAAAAATATGCGAAATGGTATTCCACATCCTGCATCTTGTAGCTATGCAAATTTGCGCAAAGGAGGATTTCTAGCAGGAAACTCGGCTTTTCCAATGAATTCTTGGACTAATCTGATCATTTAGGCCCTTACCGATATGGGAAATCTACCCTGTGACTTAGATCGAAATGCATTGATGGAAAAACATACATAGATTCCTATAATTGCACTTATCTGAAGGAACAATGCATCAATTCAACATAGCAACATGTTCATCACATTCTATCAAACAATTTGTAAAACAAGATATAAAATTGCAGAGAATAACATAGACAAGAACACTTATCTTGCAAAGAACTTGTCCCGCAACCAGCTATGTCATTGCAACGTTCCACCCAACCATAGGCCAGTGTGCTCATCAATCTCTCAGTGACACCACCACCCCGGAACTGGGCATGATTTCCTCAAGGAATAAGGGAACACTAGTAGACTCATACATAGCCAAGGTGCAATAACACTCAGCCAAGCCAACACAGTTGGGTTTATCAGGCTGCAGGGTAAAACATTCCAACAGATGGGTTTCATAGGCCACTTGGCCAAGCCATATCACAGTTGGGTATCACAGACTGAACACAGTCAATCCAACATTCACCTTTAAGGACCAGTCAAGCCAACAGATGGGTTTATCAGACTGTACACAGTCAAGCCATCTCACTGCTAAGTTTATCAAGCTAACTAGCCAAGCCAACATTTGTAGTTGGTTTGATTAGACTGTCCATCCAAAGGTTACTCACAAGGTCAAACACAACAAGACACATCCAAGCCAACAGATGGGTTTATCAGGATACCATCCAAGCCATCTTTCCAGTTGGGTTTATCAGGCTTCCAAGGCAATGGGAACGAAGAACTGCTAATCTAGTGAGCTAATCCATAGAGCTAAGAAAATCTTCACAAGACCTATCTATCCCGGATTCCCCACTTCCTACACACCCAACACAAGGAAGTGTCCCCTTCTCTGCTCCATAGTCCCTCAAGCTACACCTTCCCTTCCCGTGCTCTTAAGGATGTGCATAGCAGGTTCACCAGCCACTCTTATCATATTGTGAGGCTCCACATTAGGTCTCTCAAGCACATTCTATGTCTCTCCCATTCCTGAACCAGGGTGCACAACACAACAGTCCATAGGGAGACTCTACAACATAGGCGTACTCTGGGACACGAGTAATAGGGTCTCATACACTCTGTAGTTTAAGATAACGTTGCAAAACAATGATCACATTCCTTCCAAGGGAAAACAATTGCAGAACATGAAGGATACACACAGGAAGAGCTATCTACTACCACAATGTCACTCCTCTGGAAAACGAAGATGGTGGTGAATCATTGCTTGAACCCGAACGTCCTGCAGCTCTCAAAACATGAGAGTAAATCCAAAACATGAATGCATGGGTCAACACTGGAATACGGTTCTGGTTTTTTATTGTCCACGCAAGTAAAACATGACATTCTAGGACTGGGTGCTCTGCCCAATTCGAATTTTGCCCATACTCTTCCCCTTCCAAGAAATAACTACCTTAACCACCTTCTGGCAGAATAAATGGTTGGGAAGAAATACAAGAAAGAGGTTAGTTCACAATTCTGATGGGTTCTCCCCATGACACATGGATTTCCCCAACTGGTTCAAGGTTAACATCCCCCCACCCCCTTATCCTTAGGAAAATCATGCCCCCATCTCATTATTCATTGCATTGACATAGTTGGATGTGGTTTTTTCTTTAATTTGCATATTTACATGATGTTTACAAATGTGCTTGACTTAGCATAGAAACCATAGGAATCAACCATGGTCACCTATATACCAAACATCGATCAGTGACAGGGCCTTGGTCTTGAGCTCCTTGTCATGATTCGATATAATATTTACATCATATACATTAATGCAACAGGGTCAAAGCCAGGGTTCTGCATTCCCCTCCCCCTTCAATAGCACAGTCCTCAGTGCTTACAAAATTGAAACAAATGCTACATTGGCATCGTCTCAATGCTCTGCAAAATTGAACAAAAATGGATCTGCCAATTGCATGGAATCCTCCAACTCCCATGTAGCCTGTTCAGGACCGTAGTGCTCCCACTGCACCTTTACCTATCCTATGGCTCGGTTCTAGAGCATGGTAACCTTCCTATCGAGGATGTGCATTGGCTTGATTCATAACTATCCCCCAAGTTCCACTTGAATCACATCCCAATTTATCACATGGTTAGGGTCATGTATATATTTCTTAAGCAAGGAAACATGAAAAACATTATGAGCCCTAGTGCTAGCAGAAAATGCAAGTCTATATGCAACCTGCCCTATTCTTTCAAGCACTTCAAATGGTCTACAATATCTTGGTGACAGCTTGACACAACTCCCAAGCCTCAAGGAACTCTTCTTTGCCCTCACTCTGAGGTAAACATCATCCCAAATATTGAACTCTCTATTCACCCTATGCTTATCATCATCGCTTTTCTATCTATCCTGGGCTGCTTTCAGATTTTGCCTGATCCTTACAACCTCCTGCTCAATCTCCTTAAGCAATTCTGGACCAAGCACATCTTTATGGACTGGATTATCCCAAGTCACTGTTGTTCTACACCTCTTGCCATACAAGGCTTGATACAGACTCATCCCCAAGGATGCTTGCTATCAATAATTATAGGAAAACTCTACCAAGTGTAAATAATATTCCCACTTGGTTGGTTTTTCCATCACATACATGCGAAGCATGTCTTCCAGTAGTTGATTTACCCTCTTTGTCTTCCCATTAGTCTAAGGATGGTAGGAAGTGTTGAAGTTCAAATTTGTTCCCAAATATGCAAACAATGCCTTCCAAAAATTGGAAGTGAACTTGGCATCTCGGTCAGAGACTATTGCCTTTGGCAATCCATGTAGTTTGAAAATCTCCTTCATGAAGATCTTTGCAATGTCCTCAGTATTATGCATAGACTTAACCGGTATGAAATGTGCTGCCTTCGTCAACTTGTCCACCACAAGCATGATGGAATCATGTTGTCTCCAAGTCATTGGAAATCCTGTAATAAAATCCATGGAAATAACTTCCCATTTCCATTTTGGAATTGGCAAAGGCTGCAACAAAAATTCAGGGTGTTGATGCTCAATCTTTACCGGCTAACATTTCATGCACCTTGAAATGTATTCAGCCATGTCCTTTTTTATTCTTGGCCAAAAGTACTGCTTTCTGGTTGTAGCAATTGTCTTCTTATATCCTGGGTGACCAGAATATGGAGCTTGATGGATCTCATCCATAACAACTCTCCTCAAATATGCTACCTTCGGAATGTAGATTATGCCTTTATAAGTAAGAAGACCATCTTCTTCCAACTTATATCCCTCATACCTCTTCTCAAGACTTTGCCGCTGCAATTTGTCTTTTACTCGCACATACATTTCATCTCCATCAGTATGATTAATAATATGTTGCCTCAAATCTGATTGTCAAATACTAAGAGATGCCATGTGCATTTCCTGCACCTTCCTGCTGAGTGCATCAACAACCTTATTCTCTTTTCCTTTTATGTGCCTGATTTCAAAATCAAACTCACATAAAAAATCCATCCATCTAGCTTTCCTAGAATTCAGAGTAGGATGATTAAACAAATACTTCAGACTGCAATGCTCTGTCCTTAACTCGAATCTTCTACCCATCAAGTAATGCCTCCACATCTTGAGAGCATGTACTATGGCTGCAAGTTCCAGATCATGAGTAGCATATTTCTTCTCATGTTGCTTCAGCTTTCTGGACTCATAACATATCACGTGGTTGTCTTGCATAAGGAATCCTCCAATCCCTTGTCCGCATGCATCGCTACACACCACAAAATATTTCTCTGGGTATGCAAATTTCAATACTGGTGCACTGTTGAGAAGATTCTTCAAGTGCTGGAAGCTTTCTCCACACCTCAATGTCCATTCAAACTTTATCCCCTTCTTTTGCAAATAAGTGATGGCATGTGCAACCTTGGAGAATCCTTCAATGAACCTCTTGTAGTCTCGCAGTGAGTCCCATAAAAGATCTCACATCTGTCACATTTATTAGAGTAGGCCAATTCATAATGGCTTCTATCTTTTCAGGGTCCACAGATATACCCTCTTCTGAGATAATCCGATCCAAGTACTGAATTCTATCTGTATAGAAGTCACACTTGCTCACCTTTGCATACAACCGATGCTCCCTAAGCAACTATAATTTCAATCTCAAATTCTCTTCATGTTCTCCCTCACTCTTAGAATAAACAAGAATGCCATCAAGGAAAACAAGAACAAACTTGTCCAAATACCTATTGAAGACACTATTCATAAGGCACATAAATGTAGCTAGTGCATTTGTGAGACCGAATGGTACCACTACAAACTCATAATGCCCATACCTTGTTCTAAAGGTTGTCTTATGAATGTATTCATCCTTGATTCTCACTTGATGGTAACCCGACCTTAGGTCAATCTTGGAAAATACCTTTGCTCCTCTCATTTGATCAAAGATGTCATCAATCCTAGGAAAAGGATACTTGTTCTTTACAATGACTTTGTTTAGTTTTCTGTAATCAATACACAATATGAGTGTACCATCTTTCTTCTTTACAAATAGAACTTGTGCCCCCAAGGAGACACACTGGGTCTGATATACTTCTTTTCCAACAACTCTTGCAGTTGCATATTTAGCTCTATCATTTCTAGTGTACTCATTCTATAGGGTGTCTTGGACACTGGTGTTGCTCCTGCAACAATTTCAATTGTGAAATCAATGTCCCTCTTTAGAGGAATCCCCAGAATCTCATCATTAAACACATCCCTGAATTCCTGCAACACATGAAAGTCCTCCAACCTAGGAGTTTCATTATCTAGTGCCTCCAAAATATGAGCTGCATACAAGTGACAACCTTTCCTATAGAATTTCTTCAACTACATTATTGAAACCTGCCTTACTGAAATCACCTTTGGAATGCTTTTAACAATCCTTGAGTTGCCTTCTTCATCCAAGCACTCAAAAGCCTTATTATAACAGTCAATCTTTACTCTGTGAACTTCTAACCAATCCATCCCAATGAGAACATCATAGGAAACAAGGGGTAGAATATTCAGATCGACACAGGTGACCAATCCATTCATCACCAATGGACACTTCTCTACCTCTTCACTAATCTTTCTCTTAGTTCTAGTGGCTAGCTGAACTAACCATGATTTGCTATGCTTTACTTTCTTAAGGGCACAAATCTCCACTACTCTAGGAGTAATGTAACTGTGAGTAGAACCAGGGTCAATCAAAATAGAAATAGATTTCTCAATAATCTTACCTGCAACTTCAACCAAGTAGACCAATGATCTGCCTAGCGGTCCTCTAGTGATGAATAAATACTAGGGACGACCCTTGCTACTTGACCCACTGTTTCTGCTTCTTGAATGTTGTAGGTTGGTATTGCACTCTCATTCTCGAGTGGGTAATTCCTGTGCATGTGGGGTCCTCCAAATATCCAACATTGGAGTGGTTCTTTGATCTGTTGTGAATCTCTTGGATTTTCTCCCACCACTCTAGTTGGCTTCTTTTAAGCTTGGGACGACTGCCTCTGCTGATTCCTGAAGCTAGAAGGTTTGAAAGCTTTCTTCCTTTGGTTAGAATTCTCATTCTTCTTTTCTTTCCATGTCTTATGGTAATCAAGTTTTCCTTTGCGTTGCTCATAACAATACTTATCCTTCCTAATTGCTTATTCAAGTGTTCTAGGTTCATAAAACTCGATTCTATCTTTGCAAGACTGAGGAAATCCACTCAATAAACGCTGGATCTTAACCTTTTCATCTTTGATGTACCTAACATACCTCAACAATTCTAGGAACTTATTTGCATACTCTTCCATGGTCTGCTGTCCCAATATCAGCTTATGGAATTCTTTGATCTTGTCATCATAGTACCTGTTAGAGAGGTATTTTTGCTTGAAATAATTTTGGAATCGTTTCCACTTAAGTTTTCATTCACTGATCCTCCTTACTTGCTTGAAGTACTCCCACCAAATGGATGCCCTTCCATTCAAACTAAATATGGAAACCCTTGCCTTCATGTTCCCCGAATAATCCTGAACTTGGAGTTACTTCTTTATCCCAAGAAGCCAAGCTTCGGCTTCTTGTCTAGTCTTTACCTTGCCATCAAACATAGGAAGTTTAGCCTTCTTAAATTCTTCTAGAGAGCGATCCCTATGGTTCCTCTTTCTCTTTCCCTTGCGAGAAGAAGAGCTTGAATCCCCACTTGATTCTTCTGAGTCAGATGATCTACTAGCATTCATTCTTCTTCTTCTAGTACTGCTCTTACTTCCTTCGGGTTTTACTATACCCTATCCAAAGTCTATATTTCTTTGCAAGTTTGTCAAACTCTGCAACATAGAAGCATTCAATTGATGCTGCTCTTCCTGAGCTTTAATCAAGCTTCTCATGGTGGCTGCAATATCTGGCAATGTCTCTTGGAATCTCCTTCCATTAGACTCTATGTCATCATTTCCAACTCGGATATTTTCCCCCATGGCATCTCACGCACGCTCGTAGGAGTCCCTAGCATCATATCCGTCATGGGTTCTCATGGATGAACCACCACTTACTTTTCCAAAATATGCTATGACTCTGCAAAATTTGTTATCAACACCATTTGTTAGACACACAGTAATTCAAAATCAAAACCATTTACTTACTGTCACCTGGCCTATCTAGGCCCAATGTTGTAACTGATAGCTTTAGTTAACTGATTCCCAGCCCATCCAGGCCCAATGCTGCAACCCACAGCTCTGATACCACAATGTAGTGTACTATAAGTTAGTATCAAAGGGTGTTCTTGATTGGTTTTTAGTCCATCCAGGCCCAATGCTACAACCCACAACTTTGATACCATAATGTCACGTACCCATACCCCATTATCATGTAGAATTAAAAATTTCATTGAGAATCTTTACTGTTCCTCGAAACACAGGGCATGGCCATGACCACATCTCGACATTTCCAACACTATCACACTCCCTCCCGTATTCCATTGATCAGTTCGACGATCTACAAGGAAAGATCTCAGAGGCCGAGATCGGACGGCAGAGAGAAAACGTGACAGAAATCAACTAACCCAAACGATCCCACAATTCAAACTAAATCAACGACTCATAATTCACCCGCAAAAATCAACAGTGCAGAAACCCCGAGTTGCGGGGTCAAAAAGTTAAAAAAATAGTAATATCGTTTCCTGCAACCCGCATCTCCCACTCCGCATCGAAAATAGATCGACGATTGACAACCATCTCATGAAGATCAACAGTGCAGAAACTTTCACTTACGGGATTGGGAATTGTGGAAATCGCGACACCATGATTCTGCATCCCGCATCCCGCAAGTTGCGGAAAGGAAGGTGTGGAAGGAAAATCTGCAGAAACCAAAATCTGCAAAATGACATCCCACATCCCGCATTCCGCAACTCTGGAAATTTGCGCGAAGGAGGATTTCTAGCAGGAAACTCAACTTTTCCATTGAATTCTTGGATCGATCGATCATTCAGGTGCTTACCGATCTAGCCAATCTACCCTGCGACTTAGCTCGAAATGCATTGATGGAAAAACATACATAGATGCCTATAATTGCAGTTATCCAAAGGAACAATGCATTAATTCAACATAGCAACATGTTCATCACATTCCATCAAACAATTTGCAAAACAAGAAATACAATTACAGAGAATAACATAGACAATAACACTTATCTTGCACAAAACTTGTCTTGCAACCATCTATGTCGCTACAATGTTCCACCCAACCATAAGCCAGTGAACTCATCAATCTCTCAACGACACCGCCACCCCCGAGTTGGGCATGATTTACTCAAGGAATAAGGGAACACTAGCAGACTCATCCATAGCCAAGGTGCAATAACACTCAGCCAAGACATTACAGTTAGGTTTATCAGGCTACAGGGTAAAACATTCCAACAGATGGGTTTCACAGGACACTTAGACAAGCCATCTCACAGTTGGGTATCACAGACTGAACACAGTCAAGCCAACATTTACCTTTAAGGACCAGTCAAGCCAACATATGGGTTTATCAGACTGTACATAGTCAAGCCATCTCACTGTTAGGTTTATTAGGCTAACTAGCCAAGCCGTCATTTGTAGTTGGGTTGATCAAACTATCCATCCAAAGGTTACTCACAAGGTCAAACACAATAAGACACAGCCAAGCCAACAGATGGGTTTATCAGGCTACCATCCAAGCCATATTTTCAATTGAGTTTATTAGGCTTCCAAGGCAATGGGCAGGAAGAACTACTAAGCTAGTGAGGTCATCCATGGAGCTAAGAACACCTTCACAAGACCTATATACCTCGGATTCCCCACTGCCTACAAACCCAACACAAGGAAGTATCCCCTTCTCTGCTCCACAGTCCCTCAGGCTACACCTTCCCTTCTCGTGCTCTTCAGGATGTGCACAGCAGGTTCACTAGCCACTCTTATCTTATTGTGAAGCTCCACACTAGGTTTACCAAGCACATTCTATGTCTCTCCCATTTCTAAGTCGTGTACATAGCTCAAACCCGAATCGGGGTGCACAACACAACAATCCACAAGGAGACTCTATAATATAGGCTTACTTTGGGACACAAGTAATAGGGTCTCATACACTTTGGAGTTTAAGATAATGCTGCAATGCAATGATCACAGTCCTTCCAAGGGAAAACACTCACAGAACGCGAAGGATACACATAGGAAGAGTTGTCTGCTACCACATGTCTCTCCTCTAGAAAACAAAGATGGTGGTGAATCATTGCTTGAACCCGAATGTCCCACTGCTCTCAAAACGTGAGAGTAAATCCAAAACGTGAACGCATGGGTCAACACTGGCATACGGTTCTGGCGTTTTCTTGTCCATGCAAGTAAAACATGACATTCCAAGACTGGGTGCTCTTCCCAATTCGAATTTTTCCTATACTCTTCCCCTTCCAAGAAATAACTACCTCAACCACCTTCTGGCAGAAGAAATGGTTGGGAAGAAAGACAAGAAAGAGGTTAGTTGACAGTTCTGATGGGTTCTCCCCATGACACATGGATTTCCCCAACTAGTTCAAGGTTAACATTCCCCCACCCCCTTATCCTTAGGAAAATCATGCCCCCATCTCATTATTCATTGCATTGACATAGCTGGCTGTGGGTTTTTCATTAATTTACATATTTACATGATGTTTACAAACGTGCTTGACTTAGCACGGAAACCATAGGCATCAACTACGATCGCCTATATACCAAACATCGATCAGTGATAGGGCCTTAGCCTTGAGCTCCTTGTCATGATTCGATATAATATTTACATCAGAGACATTAATGCAACGGGGTCAAAACCGGGGTGTTACACTTTCTGAGTTCTTAAGGATGATCTTCACAATTATTAGAGTAGCATTCTAAGCTGGCCACACCATCTACTTCTTTGTTTTGATTCCTTTTGACATGGAAGAGTCTAATTTTATTGAACTTGATGAGGAGTGAACTTAGTTCTTCGGAGAGTCTTGTTGGTTTGCGGGGAGGTCCATTGGGTTCAATTTCGGAGGGCAAAGAGGATTATATGGGAGTCTTCTAGAATGATGCCAGACTGGGAAGTTATAGAGCTTAGGAGTTTGATGCCTTGGAAGGATGTTAATGCTTCTTCTCCATTGTTGGTAGCTTCTCCAAATCCCCATGCAAAGGATAATGTTGGTTTTCAATGAGGTTCATAGCCGTGGACCCTAGCCTCTGCCTCCCCTAAATTTAGTTTTTGTTTATTACAGATTGAAGTTAAAATGATTTAAATTCTAGTGTGCAACATTTTTTTAGCATGTCTAGTGAAATCTTTACTACACCCATTTGTCACCTTCAAATGAATAATTTGAGTTATTCGAGTTGGTGGAGTATTCAAAATCTTTTTTCACCCTTTTGTTCGCTATGCTCAAATTTAATCAAGTTAGCTGAATTATTAAAAAAAATTTAAGCATTGCTTCCCCTTTTTGGAAATTTATTCATACAGTTTGTTGCCTTAAACAATTTGGTTTAAGTTGTTTGAATAATCCATTTATCTCTCATAATTTATTTTCTGTCTTTTCTTCCCAACACAAAGCTTATGTACTATTGTTATCTTCAATCAATTGATGAAGATATTTCTTTTCTTCCCAACAAAAGACTTCTGTACTTTTGTTCTTTTGTTGTCTTCCATCAAGGGATCAAAATGTTTAGATAATTAATCAATTTGACTGAACTATTGATTCATTATCTGCAATGTTTTTCACTTGCTTGGTAAACTTTTCACGTCACTTTGTTGTTTTCTTTCTAATGATTCAAGTTGTTTTAACCATTCATTGTTTTCTCAGCATTATTTTTATATTCCAAACTCTTTACACCTCTTGTTTTCTTGAATCAAACAATTCAATATGCTTAATAACCAATTCATTTGTCACAATTTTTTTATGGTGCAACATGTTGTATGAATCACTTGGCAGGCATACGATTAAAGGTTAGTTATACATTATATAATATGTACCATTATATACTATTGGTTAATAGAAAAAATTTGTAAACCTTTTCTGTTGGTTATATTTTTATTCTTATTTGCTCCCTATTTTCTGAATGATTTAACATATAAATCACTTGGCTTGTATCTTGAGTGGTATTCCTTGGTTGCTCTCACGCGTTTTTTACACTGCTACTACTTTTTGATCGTATCAGTCTTCAACTCCTCTCTTCATAGCCTTTGATGCATTTTACATGTAATGAAACAAATTTTACATGTAATTCTACTTTGTTTCATTGATGACCAAATTGCCATGTAATCTAATTCTCATGTTATATGCTGAAAAGACATCGGAGCCAAGATTCTGAATTTTAATTTACAAACCAGAGAAGTTCCTGTTCAAAAAGGGCATTGGGTAATTCAATTATTTTTCTAATTTTTTTTTAATCCTTTAGTCAAATTTTCTCAAAAAAATAGCCATAAACTCATGTGTTGAGACGGAGTTACCCATGTTTTCGTACATGATGTGTGTGAAGTTAATCACATGAGTCTTTGATTTATAGTCTGTAGGGTTGTAATGTGTTGTGCATGGAATTTACTTTGGCTTCAGAGGTTACATAAGGTTACTTAATTATAGTGTAATCTAAGCTTCTAAGTTATATAGAAAAGATAAATTATAGATGTAAAGTATCATTGATTTTTAATTTTGTAATCATTTACAAGGACTTCCAGGACTTTAAATAGTTTTAACTTTTTAGGTTATATTTAGTGACTATTTTTATTTTTGAATTAAAAAATGGTACTACTGGTTACATACTAAAATTTATATTTTTTTAAGAAATGAATGTTAATGCAAGACTCAGAAATAATAATAATTTTTTTTAAAACTTAAAAATGATTAAAATCTTAAAAAGATAAAATTCAAATAAATATTGAAAAACAAATTAATTAATAAATTAAAAAACACTATTTTTTTTTTAAATTGAAAAATAATTTAAAAACTAAATAATAATAATAATGCTGGATGGCAGCATCCAACCCCGTTGGTCCACTGCTCCCCTTGAAGCCGCGGACCAACCGAGACTCTATGCTTAGCATCGAGGCCATTATTCGTGGGTTTCTCACCGTCTTGAGTGGTGGGCAGGTAGAGATCGTTTTATCTGTTCATCTGTTTCTCTTCTGACCCTCCCGACCCGCCTACTGTTTTGAATAATTAATGTAGTCTGACTCTTCAGGTGTGACCCGCAGGGACGTCTATTCCGACCAGCCGACCCCAGCTACTTCCATATTAGAGTCATATCAGAGCTGCTTCATGAAAGGACACGAGGCATGGAATATTAGCATCCTTGAAAACCCTAACTGTATTTTATACCAGTTCAGTATTATTAATTGGAGCTGTCTAACCAGGGGACTTTTTGACTTTCAGGTTGATTTTCTGCTGGAATCCTGTGAATTTAATCCACAAAATCTGTAATTTCTGTTGTTTGTTGGGCTATTTTAAGCTCAGAAATGAAATCAGGTGATAGGAAAACCCTAACACCCACACTCTCTGTAAGATATAGCAGTGTTTTTTCAGCGTTTTGAAAATTCCGTAAAGATTCATGACCAAAAACTGATAAAAACCAGCAGGAAACTGAGGTCAAAAAGTCCCCTGTTTAGACAACCCGTTATTAATTAGCCTGAGACAGAGCAATGATGGTTGCCTCAGGCTCAGGCTCATAGTAATGATGGCCGTCTCAGGCTCATTGCTGAGGATTTTATCTAAACATGCTAATGTCTAACTGTCAGCAATGACCATGCCCCAGCAAACATTACTCTGGAGCAGACTGATTAATGGTGGCCAAAATTAATTAGCCTGCCACATAGCAATAATGACTGAAAGAGGCTCATTGCTAACTATTGAATCTCAAGATGCTAAAATCTAATGGTCAGCAATAAGCTAGCCGGTCAGCAATGAGCATGCTGCAGCAATCATTACTCTGCAGCAGGCTGATTAATGGTGGCCAAAATTAATTAGCCTGCCACAGAGAAATAATCACTGAAAGAGGCTCATTGCTAACGATCAGGGATGGAATTTGACGGGTAAATGCCCGTCATGGGTCAATTTACCCGTCAAATACAGCTAAGATTTTGGCAAGACCGTCAAAATCTGGCTTAGAATACAGAAAACGTTCTAGATTTTGTTTGTTACGGGCAATTTTGACGGGTGTCTGTCATTTGAAATTCCAACCCTGCTAACGATTGAATCTCAAGATGCTAAAATCTAATGGTCCAGCTATAAGCTAGGGTCAGCAATGATCATGCCGCAGCAATCATTACTCTGCCGCAGACTGATTAATGATGGCCAAAATTAATTAGCCTGCCACAGAGCAATAATGACATTGCTAACGATTGAATCTCAAGATGCTAAAATCTAATGGTCAGCAATAACCTAGCAAGTCAGCAATGAGCATGCCGCAGCAATCATTACTGTGCAGTAGGCTGATTAATGGTGGCCAAAATTAATTAGCCTACCACAAAGCAATAATGACTAAAAGAGACTGATTGCTAACGATTGAATCTCAAGATGCTTAAATCTAATGGTCAGCAATAAACTGACCACAGCAATATTGGTCCCGTTCAAGCTAATTATCTATTTGCCCATCAGCCTCTCTATCCACCGATAGCTCCTGAACCCAAACCCAGTCTCGATGGCCAACCGTTTTCCAATAATTAATTGAGGTAACCTTATCTTCCTAACCCTAAATTAATTTCTTGTGGACATGCCGATTCTCTTTGAACAAGGCTAGGGTCAGATGGGGACCTTGCCATAACTTTAATTATGCCACGATTTTACCTGAATTTGAAGACACAAAATCACTGGAAATAAAATTGTGTTGTTCCTTGTAAATCATCCAACACAAAATTTAGCATTAGGATCCAAACTTTGCAATCAGAAACATTATCACATTAAGCTAGTTGCTTTTTCAGATTTTGATGGTCTTATTGACGTCCGCGAGTCATCCACCTCCATTACAATCTCAAACAACTACTTTACTCGCCACAAGAAGGTGATCTTAGGCTCATTCATTGCAGTGACCTTTGATTTATGCTTCTTTTTGTAGATGGACAATGATAGCAGGCATTGGTTTCTTTGCAGGTGATGTTATTCAGTTTTAATGACATCTATCATAAGTATAGATTCATGAATGTAACTATTGCATTCAACTATTTTGGTCCAGGTCTCCATAAGCAAATATCTAGGTAAATATTTCTCTCTAGATCGGAGTTTCAATTAATGTATGGAAGTACTGGAACTTCAAATCAGAAGATCATTACATGGTTCTCAAGGGTGCGAAATTCACCCCACCGGGATTGCCACGGTCTATAGCCTATGCAGCTACATAGAGTTTGAGACCGAGGAGTTCGGCCTATGTGGGGTAGCTCACAAGGAAAGCTGGTGTAATCTCCTGCCCGATAGCAACTTGCTGCTAAGTTCATGTCCTTACCCACCAACAGAACAACAATACCATGTTTAACTTCATGCAGGCCTCGAATTTCAATTTTCGTGTGTCTGTCAATAAATATTTAATGACGGTTTCAATCTTTTAGTGTCTATCATTTAAGTGTTAGGCAATTTCACCCAGTGTCAATTTTTTTTTATAGCTTGTCATTAGCAGCTATACATTAGGAGCAATGCAGAGCAACATGGCGTAAGTATACAAAACACAACACAACACTCAAGTATACAAAACAAAACACATTATACCAATATTTTTTTGAACTAGCAACACATGAGCAGGTCAACACTCAACACAATGAGGAAGGGTATTTACCAGAAGGGTAAATAAGAGCAATGATGATCAGAGCAGGAGCCAGCCCAACACAATAACTAAAGGTAACTAGCTAGGGTATAGATATTAATATTTTTTACTGGACTCCTAAATTCATGAACCTCAAATAGACTTTTTAAATATTTTTTAACCTGTCAAAGGTTGATCTATTCATCTTAAACTTAAGTGTCAATTACATGCAAAAAAAAATAAAAATAAAATTTCTGCAACCCGTCAAATTCCAGGCCTGACTTCAGGTAACCTGTAATGACTCGTTCCTTTTTCTTATTACAGTTTCCTAATTTCCTTTTGTTATGTCTGCAGAGCAATTATGTGCAGACCTCCTGGGCTTTATGACAATGCTGGTTATTTGCATTGATTACCATTGGTGGTCGCGGTTTCCCTTATTTACATCCAGCATCCATAAGGTGGTGACCCTTTTTAAATGCAGCATCCATGAGGTGCCCCACATATAAAGACTTTTATCTTTCCTTTCTCATATAAGAAATGTATATCCTAGTTTTTTAAGTGTATAGTTTAGTTTTTTTAAGTTGAAGAAAATCTATAATAACCCTGACTACTTAATATTACGAAGGGAAAAGAATAATTAATAATTAATAATTAGGTATAATAAAGACATTTTTACATTCATTTTTTCTATTTTTTTATATATATAAGATTAGCTTAAATGATAATGAAGACAAAAATAACAATTTTATAAATGTAAGAGTAATTCTTTATATATTGACCTCTTCTACACACTATTTAATTTATCTATAAATTTAGAAATATCTTCACAAATTTGGTAAAAAAAATTGTAACACCTTAATTATATCCCTCCTTAAATAAATGGTCAAGGTCATGTTATTAACTATATAGAAAGTTCGGGTTTTGTGATCTTTATCAATGATACACACTACTTTAGTTTTTCTATGGGACGTGGGAGAAGTACTAATACCAGAGCAGAGTTATTGGCTCTTTGGGCAATTATTAGAGTCAGTTTTTTGATGGGAATTCCTTTCAAAATGATTTATGGGAATTCCATGGTTATTATCTCTTGGCTTAATCGAAATTCTGCATTTGATGTGCCATCTCTGATGCACTGGTGTTGCGACATAAGACTGATGCTTCAAAAGGCCCCGCCGATGATCTTTAAACACACATTTCGTGAGCATAACATGCTGGCAGATGAACTCTCAAAACAAGGCTTGCATTTGGATCTGGGATATGTTTCTTTTTCAGAAACTATGGATTGCGTGATTGTGAATCATGGAAATCTTTTTCTCTTTTAGAGTGGTTGATTCTCTTTATTATTCAGCTTGGTATTTTGCAGTTGATGGTTTATCATTATTTGTTCTACTTGAGTTCTACCTGCCAGCATGGTGTGCTCTGACTTGTTTGTTTGAAGTTCATCTTCGATATTTCATAGTACTTTCTGACCTGATTTATCAAGGATGATGAGGAAAGTCTGCTATGATCAAACTTTGTTTGCGGTTTTGCTGTTATGTACTGTCATCTCATTGTATGTGATGGTTCTGGATCTGGGCAGTCTTCATGCCAATATGTAAAAGATGTCTTTTGATTCATAATGAATAACAAAGACTGGTATTTTTTCCTCTGAAAAAAAAAAAAAAAGTATATAGAAAGTCTCTAAGGTTTTCTATTAACTATATAGAAAGTCTCAAAGGTTTTAAGAATATATCAGATATTCATTAGTATAGGATTCATTAAATATGTAATTTATTTTTTAAGTTGAGGTTATGATGTAACTTGTCATAAAGAGCAATTCCATCTCTATAAAAAGAAATCTAGAGCTTGGTTAATAAAAAATGTAATATTCAATTATCTTGCATGCATTCTAAAGGATTTCTCAAATTTTGTAAGGTGTGAGTGTTAAATATTCAAGTTCTAGTAAAAAGTCAATAATTTGTTAGAGTTACATGAACAATATGTTGCAACATCTAATTTTGAAGTCCCTCTTAATTATAATTTGGATTCTCTAGATTTCTTATGTTCCATATGATCATGCAAAGGATTGAATTTTTATATACTAAACTTATTTACCTATATGATCATTTTCTATTCTTCTTTTAAGTTTTCAAAGTTAACATTCAATGAATTGATAGATACAATTTATCATACACATTTAAATCTTGTAAATTCCAAGTTTATATGGATTTAAATGATTGATTTTATGGAATGTGACTCCTTGTCCTATGGTAACCATTTGAATAGTCTCCTCGGTTGGTTGTTTATCATTTTCTAGTTTAACCCATTTATTGGACCTCTTCTACTCATATATGCCTAAACCAACTTCATATCTTCCTAGCCTATCCTAGGATTGATAATCTAGATATTAAGGTTTTTTTAATTTGGATGCTTAGTTTGTTCTTTGTTGAATCATTATTTCTATTTTTATTTGGATGGTAAAGCTTTGTTTTCATTCAATCCATTCAATGTGTTTTTCCTTTCTCTTACTCTTTCTTAATGCTTTACACAATTTGTGCTAGCGATTATTTATCCTTTTGAATCTACACATTTTGTTTTTTTATTAATTATTTCTTTGTTATTTTGGAACAAATTGCTTATATTTTTATAGAATTGCACAAATGGATTTCTAAACGATGTTGCTGATACAATATTGAAGATGTATTTTGTATGGGCTCATTCACTTGGGACTCATTGAACTTGGGGATCTTCATTGATATTGGAAAATCTTCATATTTTGTTATGTTTTGCTTAACAAACTCTTGACTTTTTCAAGTAGTTGATGGCGAGACTCATTTATATTTGAAGGGTGTTCTCAATCTCTTAGTTGATTATTCTTTACTTAACAAGAACCTTGACCTTTTTGAAGAATCTTATTGATATTTGAAGGTGTTTGATTTTGTTTATGATTTTTTTGCTTTAAGTTATTGATGCATTCGAGTAGTTTATTTTTTGTAAGCTGCACAGATATATTATATTAGAAAGGAAAAAAAATTACATAAAGAAAACTTGGCTACCTGAGGTTGAAGGAGGCAAAACCCCCTCTAGAGCCTCTCAAAAATACTAGCCTTCAGACCGTGTTCACAATAAAGATTTCCATGACTGAGAGACTTAGTTATAGTAATCCATAATAGACACTCGTGGCTCATATATAAGAGCGAAGCCGAATATTTTCCAAACATAAGTAAAAATAGACAATATCATGAGAAATACATAAACCTAACAGAAAACCACTAGAGACTTGACCAAAAAACCTGGTAGGAATGATCATTTAAACTGTAGGGGTTTCTTCAGTGATGGGGAAGGCCCAGCGTTCTTCCTGCGATAGAGTGGGCGAAGTGGTGGTGGAGTTCGGTGCCGAAGAAAGAGAATGTGGCTCCAACTCAGACTGGTGGGTCGATGAATCCTTCAGACACTTGAGGAGAGGCTCCACGGCAGACGAAACCAGAAAAGGTTTGACATAGGGTGCTTTTGTAGAGCATCCAGTTGTGCTGCCGCTTCCACCAAGACTAGTGAGAGCCCGACCACCAGATTCACTGCCACTAGCACCACCACCTTGAGCACACCCCCTCGCGTTGTGCACGTTCAGACTAGAGATGCTGGCTGTACCTTTCCATGAAAAGGAGTCGCCATGACCATGAGTTGGCGTCAATCTCTGCAATTTTAGCTTTCATGGAGTGAACAGCTATCCAAGCCTCAGACCAATTATTGAGCATGTCCACCACTAGGTTGCAAAGCATGTTCTTTAGCATCCAATAGTGGTTAATTTGATTGCCCTCCTCACACATCGAGAGCTTGTGGTTGAGGACTCGATTCTCCCAGGATTCCACCAAAACACGGATGCGCAAAGAGATGTGAGGTTCATAGTCCACCGGGGTCTGAGCACTGCAACCCCTTTAGGATTTGCCCCGTCCCGAGCTAGCTCGTCTAGGAGTTCCTCTCTGTCGAGACATGGCTGCCAACCTAAGCCTGAAACCAATAGGCAGAGGAGCGTTCTTACCTGTACTGAACTTGGAGCGCACTGAAACAAAGACTCTGCAAACCTCCCGCCGCACTACAAACACAATAACGCTTCTAGCCAAGGCATAAAACTCGACCTCGTTCTGAATAAGACGCCTGTCATTCCACATACCTGCAAACATTAACCATCGCTACAGAGCCATGAATGCATCTAGGAGGGAGGACCTTCACCAGCTTGATTCGCATGAGTCGAAGTGACCAAGGAAACTTCTCCCACGCATAGAGAACCTTGCATATGCTGAAGAGGTGCACTATCTGGCTGGGTGTCCAAAGGAGCGACACATGCTCTTTGTGGTGGCCGGAAAGAGGGACGGATGTCACCGGAGTTATCACCCACATCCGGGCGATGCATTCGAGTAGTTGAGACATGAAAAGATTATTGATAGTGAAAGAACTTGTTTTTTAATATGGCTTATTTGAGTTCATATTTAAGATATTGATTGTCTACTATTACATATGAAGTTTTTAACATGTTTCCAATTAGATGTCAATTGAGCATTGTTATCTACCATTGACTAGGTTGTGCACACTCAGTGATCTTCTGATTTGTTCTTGCATGGTGTAGTTATTTGTAACTTGATTCTAGTTGTAATCAAGGATGGTTTCAAATGCTTGATGTGTTGTTAACCTTAGTTTTTTGGGTTAATGTGAATTGTGTGATATGTATAATATGTTAAATTGGATGATTGTTTCTTTAGGATTATGTATTTTCTCAACATGAGTACAATGATAAGTTCATTGTTTTTTATATATCAATTGGTAGCCAAAATATTCCTTTTGTTCCTTCCTACTTTGACAATAAACTATATCCTTTATAGAAATTGTATTTGCATTGTAACTTTGTTATAGTTTCAATGAATTTGTAAATTTAGAACAACATTTGGATATTCAGATTTATTTTTTTCTTTCTTGGTTCTATATTGAGTGGATAATCAAAGCTTACTAGATTAATTTGTATTATTGTATTTGGACAATATACTAATTTTGAGTTGTACCTAGGAAAAACATAGATCTCACATCTGAAGATGTAGCTAGACATTATGAGGGTAAAATTATTTTCGAAGACCATACATCGACAATGCCATGCTTTTCATAGCTCCAAAGTGGATGCGTGTTGATTGACTAGTCCATTTAATTCAATGCTATTGAATTTCAGTTTTATATTGATTCATTAAATTTTTACATCTTGATTTTGTTTTTTATCCTTATTTTGTAGGAATAAGGAATCAATGCAGAGGAAGTTTTAATCAAAAGAATAGTTTCGAAGAATGGAGACCTAGTGGAGGTATATTTCATGTTTTTTCTGGATTACAAGAGACTATAAAAAGATTCTTTTTTGTGACTTCCCATCTACTACTTTGGCTATATAGACTGGGAGAATAACAATCCAAATGTTCTCTCATGGAGACATAACTATTTGATGTACCAATATTGAAATAATATGTTATAATGATGATAAATAAATCCTTCTTTATTTGATGTACAACAATGATTCCATAACTTGAATGAGGGTTATCTAAACCAAATCCATAGGATGTTATGAGGGGGGTTCTAAACAATCACCATAAAATGCTACAATGGGGGGTTCTCAATTGTCCTCATAAGTATCTACGAGGGGGGTTCTAAAATTCCCTCATAGGTTTCTATGAGGGGGGTTCTACATAGTCCTCATAGGTTGCTACAAGGGGGACTTCTAAAACACCCTTGTAAATTGCTACAATGAGGTTTTTAAACCACTCTCGTAGGTTTCTGCAAGGGGGTTCTACAACGCCCTCATAAGTTTCTATGGAAGGAGTTCTAAATCACCCTCATAAACTTCTATGAGGGGGGTTTCTAAATGGCCCCAAAAGATGCTACGAGGAAAGTTCTAAACCAACCTCATAAGTTACTATGGTGGGGGGGGGTTCTAAACCGCTCCCAAAAGTCAATCCTTTTAGCAAAGGTTTTTAAAGAGATATAAACTTCCCCTATAGTTTTCTACATAGGGGGTTCTAAACTGCCCTTAAAATTTACTTTTTGAGGGGGACTCCAAATCCCCTTTAAAGGAACCACCTTATAGAAGTCAATCATTTTTAGCAACAACTTTGAAGAGATATAAACTACCCCCCAAAAGTGGCTTTTACAGGTGGTTTAGAACCGCCCCAAAAAAGTAAATTTTAGGGGAGGTCCCAAAATGTTTACAAAAGTCATTTGTTGGGGGCAGTTTGGAATGACCCCTAAAAGTTACTTTTGGGGGTGGTTTATATTTCTTCAAAAACTGTGTGTAAAAGGATTTACTTTTAGCAGTGGTGTCTTTAGGGGGGTTTCAAAACTGCTGCTAATGATTAAACCCCTATCAATTCCACTTTTGGAAGTAGAAAATGACTACCTCTAAAGGTATTTTTTTGTAGTAGTTCTAGAGTTCTTGAATTCCAAAATAAAGGTGAGACTTACCTTCAAGTAAAAGAGAAATTGCAGGAAGGTAAAGATGAAGCCTATCTTCATGTAAAGGAAAAAATGTAGGAGGGAAATGTGGATGAAAAGTGTGAAGGATATGAACTCTATAAAGATGCCCTTCTTGGTTATGAAGGAGGAATATATATTGCCAGTTGTACATATTTAAAGAAGATGGTCATGGATGAAATTAATCAAATTCCTTACTCTAGACATCAAGGATATCAAAAGACAATAACAATAGCGAGGACACACTACTTTCTGCATGGGATGAAGAAGGATATAATAGAGTACATTTCTAGGTGTCAAAGGTGCCAACACGTCAAAGTAGTGCATCAACATCTAGTGACACTACTACAGCCTTTTCCCATTCCAAAATGAAAGTGGGAAGTAAATTATATGGACTTTATAACAAGGTTTCCAATGACATTAAGGAAGCATGATTCAATCATGGTTGTGGTGGAAAATATATCAAAGGAAGCACATTTTATTTCGGTCAAGTCTACTCATAAGGAAAGTGACATAGAAAATACCTTCATGAAGGTGGTATTTAGATTACACGGGTTACCCAAAGCAATAATATCATATCAAGATGCAAAGCTCACATCCAATTCTTGAAATGGTTGTTTCAAGAATTGGGAACACACTTAAATTTTAGTACAGTGTATCACCCTCAAACAGATGGTTAAATATAAAGGGTAAATAAAGTCCTTGAGGACATGTTACGGATGTATGTGATGGAAAAACCATCAAAGTGGGAAGGTTAACTACACTTGGTTGAATTTGCATAGAACAATGGTTATCAAATAGCATTAGGAATGCGTTAGTTTGAGGTATTGTATGAAAAAATATGTAGAACTCCAATGAGTTGGGATAGTATAGTGAATAAGATAAATTTTAGTCTAGAAATGCTCGAGGATATGGAATAGGGAATTGTTAAGAACAGGATAAATTTGAAGGAAACACAATACATTTAGAAGATCTATGCATATTTAATAAGAAAGCACAAGGAATTCAAAGTTGGGTATCATGTTTACTTAAGAATGAAGCCAAGGAAGAGTTCCTTAAAGTTGGGAAGTTGTACCAAGATAGCACTAAGGTATTGTGGCCCATTTGAAGTCCTTGATAGGATAGGTTCAGTTGCATATAATAATGCAGTTCCTACTAACATCTGAGCTCATAATGTTTTTCATATTTTTTTCATAAGAAATATGTACATGATCATAATCATGTAATTGATTGGAATGTGATTTAGGTGGAACCTGAGAGAGAGTTCCAATTCGATCCTAAGGGCATCCTCGACAAGAAGGTGAAATTGCTCCATGACATATCCATCAGACAAGTAAAGGTGAAATGGAAGCAACTTGGCCTAGATGAGGCCACATGGGAGCTAGAGGATGCCATGAGAAATACATATCAATTTTTATTCAGTTTTTAGGACACTGAAGATGGTGTTTATTTAAGGGGGAGGGGAATGTAATGTCCCCATTTCGACCCTTGGATTGTATTGGATTAATGTGTAAATTTTTTGTATAGGTGATGTATAATTACTAATGTGTATCTCAAGGCCATGGCCTTGCTAGTGAATGAACGATTATAAAGGAAATTTTTTTATGTGTTCTATACCATGTGTTGGTAAGCCATGGAAAACATAAAATCCTGTACATATTTATAATGAAAATAAAAATTCTAAAGATGGCTATGGAAGTACTAACAAAATGATGGGGTTGTGTGTATCCACTAGGGATACACACAACCCTTTGTTGCAAGTGTGGGCGAGTCAACCCTTTGTTGCAAGTGTCATTGTGAGAAACCAAGAAGACATCCTTTCCACTTTTATTTATGTGTAAGAAAGTAGTTAATAAATTAGTTCAAGTGTTTAATTGTGCATGGAATGAATGGATAAAACATGTATAATGGGGTATGGGTGGTTCACTTAGTGCGGAAGGAAACTAACTACATGGAAGGGAATTCCCATTCAATTTTGAACACAATTTGGTAGAATAATTAATGGATTGGCCATGCACATCCATCCCCAGGAACATGGATAGAAAAATTCATGATGAGGTGAAGGAGGATCATTAGTTAGTAGTGTGGGTCCATTATTGGGGTATCTAGAGTAGCAAATTGTGTCTAGTGAAGAACTTATTCAAAGAACATAAATTCGTTAGGAGTGAGTCTTGCTTGAGAAACTAGTGATGGTGTGAAACCTATATTGGTTTAGAACTTTGGATCCTATATACCTACCTAGGTAGCACTATAGGGAAGGGGTTCCTTAGGGATTGTGTACCAAAGAAGGGGACCTTCCTTATGTTGGGGGATATAGTTGATGTGTGTGCCAAAGAAGGATAAATCCAATTTGAGATTCATATAGTTCTGTGGTTGAGCTCACTAGCTTGTCAATCCTTGTCCTTATCTCCTTGTGGGATTGATTAAACCGGTTGGATTTCTATTTAGATGAAGAGAATGTATTTATAACCATGGGTGAGTCCTTTTCGTCCTCCTTAGAGAATATCATAGACTAGGTCGAGGGTGGTCTCTCAGTTGAAAGAATATAGGATAGACAAAGACCTTCGGTTTGGTGGAATATTGTCCTCACATAGCGAGTCACTTGGGATGATTTTAGTGAAAAGATAAGTGCTTCTTCTATCCATGAATACCCAGAATTTCTATGTGATGGATGAATAATTATGCATGTTGAATTAAATGAATTGGCAGTTGAATTGTTCAATAGGATTCTTGTTCATAGTCTAGAAATGATTTTATCTATGTGCATGAGTCTGTTGTTGTTAGTCATATTATGAATATGCTTATAAAAAACCCAATTTCCACATGGTGATTTTAGGGAAAAGAGGTATTTATTTATTTATTTACCATGTCTCAAAATAACCAAAGATGTTAGTCTCAATGAGTATTTATGATCTAAGTAAGATAAAAAAATTCAAGTAAACATGTAAATAAATTTAATCGACAACCATTTTGTTGGGCGTGGTTAATAATACAAGGTTTATGCTAACCAATCCATCAATATAGTGGAGTAAAGAAATATGAGCAATCAACCTTCACATATTTATTATTATTAGGCACAATTCTAACAGATAGTTCTTGTAGTTTTAGTCATACCTTGCTAATGCTAAAGTGTGGTATACATAGGAAAAACAAAACTTATTTGAACATATGAATACCATTCACCTTCCTAAACCTAATAAAAGTACAAGGTTACTTGCTCTTAAAAAGAAGCTTTAAAGTCATGGACTATCATTAAAATCATTAATAAAGTACGCCTTCATGTTCATACAAACATACGCTTCTTATTGAGACAATTTGCAGAAATAAAACATCTAAGAAACAAAAGGAAGAAATAGACACCAATATACGTGGTTCACCCCATCCATGGGGTTATGTCCACAAAAATTTGTTAATATTTTTATTAATTATACTCAAGAAATAAAATTACAATTCTATAACACAACCACTGTTATTTATTCTCCACTTTTCCAAGGAATTTTTTAAAGAGAACGTAAGTTTTTAGCCTCAATAAGGGACGAGTACAATCATCAGCACATTAGCTGCAAATTATATTCTTCTTTCTCAAAGCCTCTCTTCGAAGAACTTTTTCATAAAAGCTAATTAGCCTTTTCAAAAATCCTTCCCTTTTAATCATGGACTAAAAAGTTCGAAGTATTCTAAGATAAAAATAAAAAATACTTAAGTTTAGCTTTCAAAACATTAAGATAGAACTTGTTCACTCAAAGAAAACATATAATTTGACTCTTAACTATCATACTACAACCCTCAACCATACAATAAGGTTTTGATAAGAAAACCTATGTTTTTGTATAAGGTAACCCCCAGTTCCCAATTGGAAAACTTGAATCTCACTTGAGAACATAAGGACTACTATTCAAATATTAAAATTAGATGTTTGAATATGAAACTCAGCCTTTTGTAAGCACTTATGGCTCAACTTATAAACTATTATAAGAAGATAAGGAAGGTTAGCTTAGTTAGTGAATACTACTCTTCTTTTATCTTAATAAAAAATTCTTTATTGCATAACTATGAAATTCTTTGAAATAAATAACCATTTTCTCAAAAGTTTATAAAATATTCTTATTAGTCCCTGGTTGGCAGGGACTATATGATTCGGCTTGCCGCCGTTTCAATTACTTCGGCACAAAAATCAAAACAAATTACCCTAAGTTTTTTGATGGCATAATATGATATTCCGTTTAATCGAGGAATAAATATACATAAAATATTTTCTAAACCAACCAGAGACTTTGTCTTCTTATTTGGCCTCATCTCAAGGCAGGGTATGGATTTTTTCTTAAAATCTTTGGTTAAAATGCATATGGTTGAATATTTTTCTATCATGGGATGTAATAACATAAATCACTTAACATTACTTCTAGAATTAATTTTAACATTAAATGTAATGAGACCATCCCAATATATTTTGTTGGACTGCTTTTTAGTTGCGGCACATATCCTTGTTGCACCACCTTACATTGAAGTTGAAATGTGGCACTTGTCTGTCTTTGATGCACCACCTTGCATTGCAGTTGCAATGTGGCACCTATTTTTGCAACATATAAGCTCTGTTGAGCGACACTTAGAAGTAAGCTAGCTCCTAAACATAACATGTGTGCTGCCACACTAGGAAGGAAGCTAGCTGCTATATACATAAGCCATGCTCTTGACTAGGTAGTGGATCCTCCTCTTAGGGCGATCAAATGAGTGCCTAGATACGTAAAGATGTTGCTGGAGCTCCTAGCGAAAATGCTTCTTCGAATGAGGTCATGTCTTCTGATGCAGATGCAGCCGCTTAACGCTTCTAGCACTTCGGACGATGGTGCTACTAGAAGGCTTCCATCGTCGTTTTGGTTGTTCCAGATCCATCAGGTTACGAATCATTAGACATATATTTCAACTTTTGAAACTGACCTGACCTGGTAAAGTTGATGCTTGTAATCCATATTAATCCTTAATATGAATCATTTCATATTTTATTAGCATAGATATGTTCACCTGAAGATTAAACAATAGTTTCAAAGTCATATGGCCAATCAGAGTCATATAGCCAAGAACAAAATAGGAATCATGATTTAAGAGTGCTAAATACTAGCAGAGTGTTGAACAAACATCAAAAGGTCATTGAATTTAAATTACTTTTATTTTTAAGTATGTCCATTTTCACTTCATAATACTTCATAATAAAAAACAGTTTTTCAAAACTAAATTCAGCAATGACAGTATAAATTCCTTCTAAGTTCATCATCCTAATATTCTTGCACTCTGAAAGAAAAAAATTATGATATGCTAATGAGCAGTTTCATGAACTTCAAATTACAGAGGCATAAAGCAAGAAAGACGAATGGTGCAAAACAACTTTTTTAGCACAAAAATACCTGAAAAACACCTTGGTTGTAGATAAAAAACATTAAAGAGCTTACCAGGTAGATTTGGCTTTAAATCTACAGTCAACTGAACGGCCATCAGCCTGTTACGGCCACCAGCCTGTTATCAGTAGACATTGTTCCCAAAATTGCACGAGAATCTCCAACATTTGCAATTACAAGATCCTGGCCCTGATACACGATAACCAAAGGAATAAGATAATTGAGAAGCAAGGATGCTAATAAAGCTCCAGTAATATTGCAAAAAACAAATCGGGAAAACAAGTTTAGAAGTCGTTTTCTCATTTTTGCCATACATGTTAACAGTAGACCATATATAAATTCTTAAACCATCTACTTGGGACAAGTCCTAGAGATATTATGGAAGAAAAGGAAAATGAGTCTTCTATTGCTGCTGTTCACGAAATGAGTACAGGGTGTTCACAAAAATGGCCATTGACCAAGGCAGTGGACAGAGAAATGATACAATGACTATAAGGTGGGAAGATACATTCACCAAGGAGTGGACAGAGGGACGATGTACATGATATAAGTTTTAGCCATGGCCTATGAGGTATTACCGATGCATCTCTAATATCAACTCTCTATGATGAATCTCTAGGCCTGCCAATTACTTCTTTTGCCAAAAACTGATGCCAGAGTTAGGAATAAGTGCAAGACAAAGTTGTCTAATTTCCTGAAATGTTCCAGAATCAGGTGCAGGTGCCTCATAGGTAACCTAGGGCTCTCTGATCAATGTAATCGGGGGGAATAGGCACACTGGGCCAGGCAACATGACGGTTAATTACGGGTTGCAAATAATTTAATGAACCAAGCATATATCAGCATCAATGTGGTCAGTGGAGGTGGCGTAAAGACTATAGAATATTTGGGCACGGTCCAACAGTGACCCATCCACAAATTACCGCATAAGAGTTCAGGAACAAATTACTGCATATGAGGCCACCCTTCAATCCGACATAACAAAAAAAATATCCGTCGGACACCCTTGAGGTAATGAGGGAACCTGGTTGTGCGCAGGATACCGGGTCTGCCAAAGAGCACCCGCAATTGTCCCTATTCTGACTACCGAATAGATCTAAGAGTCTCCTCATGAGATTACAGGTCGGCTGAATACATTTCTGTTGATCCTATGGGATGACCATACTGCAGCTAGTATTTGGCGCATTAATCCTGGGCAATTTCAACAAATCTAACATGAACTTTGAAAGCAGAAGAGGAATGGGTAGACCTGAGCTTAGTAATTACAGTGCTCACGGTTAGCAAGCTGAATTTAATATTACAACCTTCCTTCAAAATAACTCCTGCTGAAAGAGTTCTGTTAGCTTCATTTACTGAACTAGTACATATACAACAAAACTCTGATGAATGGAAGAATTGTTAGCATGCCAAAGTCAGCTAGAGAGATCAAAGTTCTGTCTTTTAGTTGTGTTTATCTAAGATGTGGCACCTCGTGGATCTTAGTGTTTGTCATGCTTATGCTACAAGCTTTTCATAATCTTGTCCGCACTTGGCAAGTGCATGCATAGTATAAGGTGATACGTGTCATGGTAAATGCTTCTTCGTTAATTAGATATCAAATTTTATATTTGTGATTGGGAATCGGCACTCGGACATGTGTTTGAGTAAGAAAACTCCAGGCGAATACCGTCCAGCTGATGGGCTATTATTTCTTAGTTTTTCATTTTACAAGGATCAACATTTTAGTAAAGAAATATAGTTTTGTTTTGGTGTCAAAATGACCAGCGATTTTGGTTTTAAAAAATCACATTTTTAAGGTGAAGAATCGTTGCAGTCATTTAGATTTTATGCTATCATACTAGCCTTTACAACAGAGAGCGAACACCTAATCTAAAAAAACATCATTCCGCTGGACCCACGAATCCATGGCCATAACACACATAAGCAACAAAAAGGGGAGCCACGGGGTTGACAAGTGTCACCAAGCTGGTCGCACATTAGAATCCCACCTGTGAAACATTTAAATAATCATACAAACAGTAGAGGCAATCTTAGAGCATCGACAATGTCACACTCGCCCAAGATCACACTGAACAAATAATAATTAAGTTGGCAAATGGCTATGGCTATGGATAAGAGTTTCAAAAACCCAACAAGGCTGGAATAAGACAAATGGACATGGCAGCAAATGGTCAAAACCCTAAGGGAAGGCCCTTATTGACAAAGATTCACGCCAGATAGCTTTGTTTTCTGTCAATCTGGGGTAGGGAATAACTGGGGTAAGGGCCATTATACTCAAGGAGACGAGTTCATTGATTCGATGCTCGATGTTGTCAAGAAAGAAGTTGAGCACTGTGATTGCTTACAAGGTATGTAAATCAATATATGGGTATATTAGAGTGTAGAGT